>OZ017742.1:65515181-65520181 GCA_963969285.1 Odontomyia ornata | reverse complement strand
GATTAAAATGTAACGTTTATACAGGAAATTAAGGATACTGATCATTTTTAACATCTGTCACCAAAGGACTCGGTATCTCCAACAAATCCTTGAAGATTGCTAACTGATTGGCACTTTTCGTGTGAAAGATTATTTAAATTCAATTTCTCGACATCAATGTATCATATTGAACTGTTAATATCTACAGAGCCCTTGGAAGGATTACAATTCTGTTCCGATACATTTTAGATCAATATGTTGTCCTTCATTTGAAATCCCTACAATCAAAATTTTTACACCCGTCGATCAGTTATGCTGAAAAATTCGGGTGAAAGTCGGAAATTTTTTAGTTTTAACGGTAAAAGTCCTTTACCGTTACTTGAATTTCTTATCCTTTAAACGGGACCTAACTGGAAGAAAGACGTATTATTTGCCAAAAACAGGAGCCTTCTATCTATCTCCGCTTAAAAGTTATGCGTGAACATACAAAAAAAAAAAGCAAAAAAAAAAAAATATACGCAATGAATTGATAACCTTCTTTCTTTTGGAAGTCGGTTAAAAAAACAATATAATGACTATGAATAATTTAGATATTGTCATTTAAATAGCTACCAATACCTAGATTGCTCCATCTCAGCTCGGTCACCCTCAACGCATGTAGCAATTGAGTATATCCTTTGGAATTATTAGTATCATGAACTCGAATTTGGAGGATATTTTATCTTCTTAGCGGCAGCCGTCTATATATGTGATATTTAACTGGGACACCATAAGAATCAAAAACACATTGATTCATGTTCAAATACACGAATGCTTTCGGAGGAATGAAGCCAGTAGCGAGACAAGTCTCAATATATCCGTCTGTAGGGTGGAATGGCTGTGAAATCCAAGAGTTTTCACTCACAGTTACAGATCTTGCGATATGATGCCGAAGAAGTCTCAATATGAAGATATTAACTCTTGCCACTTTAGCAGTTTGATAAATTCTTCTATTCGATATATAATGCTTCCAATCCGTCTCAGGCTTTCTGTACATGTTAAACCATTCAAATTCATTATCTTTTTATAGTATTAGAACTCAGCCTTTACCAGATCTTACATCCATATGTCAAAACTGATCTAACAGGGCCTTGAACAGATGACGCTTTGAACGGTGCTTTTGCAATGAAAGAGTCGCCAAAGGGCCATGACTGCTTTTTGATTTTTTTTGATTTTGACATGTTCAGTATAGCACAGATACTAATCGAGATGAACACCTAGGCATCGAACACAGGATTTATGTGGAACCCGTTCTGAACTCCCCTTGCCGGCCATGATGTGGAAATCCATTTAATTACGTTTCAGGTCTTGACTTCACCCCTGCAACGTTGTCCGCGTCGAAATCGTTTCGTACTTCTGCGTACTGAGTTTCATTCGCCAATTATCTGTGTAGAGCTGAACAGCACTAAACATTTTTGGAGTATGCTCTAAACTATTGCCGCTTTTCTGTCTGCCGTATAGATGACCAAACCATCAGCAATCGCTAACAATGATAGCGTTGGCAAGACTTTAAAATCAAAGCCGTTCAATGGCTTGCGAATGAATATTGCGAAGAGCAGAAAATATTCCTTGCTGTAGACCATTCAAGACTTTGAAGTCGCGCATTGTCGGCAGATTTCTATGAGTTTCCATATAACATATTGCGCCTCATAGCGAAAATGTATCTGTAGAACCTGTCCTAAAGGAGTTCAAAAATTTGTCCATCTAACTACAGCGTGTCGAAATCTTTATCCATATCAATGAGACACATTCCTACACATTCTCTATCATTTAGTTTCCAACAGATGTCTGAGGTTATTTTCACATGTATGGGCTAATGCCTGACACAAAAGCCAAATTGGCAATTCGTCATCAACTCATATTTCTCAATGTGGGCGTTTGTTGCTTTTTTTAGTATCACTTCAAACATCTTGCTAAAGTTAGGCAGCAAGGTGATTGCACGGAAGCTTTTAGGGCACGCAGATCCTTTACCTTTCTGCGAGATTGGAAATACCTTTGCCTTACTCCTGTCATTTGGGAAATATGAATTACGCAACATGTTGTTGAACACTATGCAATAGTGCCTAATAGCAACCTTAGGCAAATGTTGGAGAGCTATGTTTGAAATACCTTCAATACAAACTGATTTCTTATTGTTTGTCCTGCCAAGGATGAAACACAAGTCTTCATAGCTGTTAAAATAATCAACAAGATTCAAGCTCGGTGTGAACGCAGATGTCAATATTTCATTGAAATGAAGAAGAGATTCGGCGTTCAGGCTGGATTTGAAGTCAAAAACTTTTGCTTCAACGACGTCTGAGAGTAATTGATTCCTCCTCTCAAGGTTTGGTAGATGAACCAATTCGAAATGTGTTCCAATCAGAAATCACATATAACCCTGTTTCCATTTCTATCTGGAGTCGTACTATTAATTTCGATACCAATACTGTCGACAGGATTTATCTCATCACTAGCGACTTCAAGATTCGATACCTTCACTTGAGGCTTCTTACGGAATAAGCTATTCACTTTCATGAAAACGTCACCTGATTCCTATGAGTCAGTACCCCTCTGTTTTTCCGCCCAATGATTGCTGACCTCATTCCTGAAGTATGTATGGATTAAGTTCCAGACATTCTTCACGTGTAATTTCAACAAAGCCAACGAGTGATGGTTGTAGTCAAAATATCGCCGATAAATATTGTTGACGCGTGTGAGAAGATGGCTTTTTAATCCGTTTTTATCTTACGATGGTTGATGATACATATCCTTCCATATTGTTCCGATGTTTAATCTTGAGAACTACTATTCAATAGTTCCCAATGTCAGCTTCTCTAACTTCGACAAATACTAATCGATTGAATCGTTGGGTGGATAGCGGTCATGAGCAACCATGGAGCAGGAGGTGTTATTGTCAGAAGGAGAACATTGCTTCTGGTAATCTCTATTGCTTTTTTGGGACTTTTACCAATCCGTGTTTTAGGTAAATTTCTCGAGAGAAATTTACTGTGGAGAGTATCATATGTATACTGTATATATATATATATATATATATATATATATATATATATATATATATATATGGGACGTAACGAAATTTGTGACCACGCTAGAGGTTGCAATTTTGCTCCGATTTTCACCAAATTTTGAGGAAAGGTGTATTGGGTAAATATCTCGGGTGAGTTCGTGAACCAGCTGTATCAGCCAGGTGGAAAAAAAATGGCGGCCATTTTAGACGAAAAATCGTGATTTCTGTTCTGTTCTGACCAAAGTATAGCTCCGATTTGGATAAAATTTGGTATAAAGGTTCACTGATGTATGTGATGAATCTCATTATAAAATGGCAGAAATGAAATGGCGGCTGCTCAAAAGTCGAAAAACGTTCAAAATTTTGTTGTTTGAATAGTGGTCAAAGCTTTCAACAGATTTTCATGAAACTCGGCAGTTAGATAGAAATTATAAGTATCTAAAGAATTGCGTGAAAAAACTGGAGGTCAGGTCACAAAAAACCGATATATATGACACTTGGTTTCAAGATAGGCATAACTTAGATCTATAGACATTGATATTTCGGTGATCATGCATGTACAAATTCAAAATGGCGGCGGTTTAAATATGCGTTTTTTTCAGGTTTTTGTGGCGCTCTAGTGGTCACATTTTCCAGCAAATTTTGATGTAACTTGAGATCATGCATCTCTGTACTATGTTCTTGTATTATGCAGAAAATTATTAAAATTGAATGAAAAATAAAAAGTCGAAAATTTAAAACCCAATATTTTTAGCTGGCATTTTCACTAAAAATTGAATTATTTTGCCCTGTCTAGAGTGAAACTCCGATTTGAACGAGATTTGGCACATTGATTGATGAGATCTTAGCCCGCAAAGATGTAAAATAGTCCAAAATCAAATGCATGTATTCAAAATGGCGGCCCCAAAGGTCAGGAGGCAAGCGCAATTCGGTATTTTAGTGGCAACTGAAATAATGAATATTTTTCATGGAAACGCTTCAAATGACTTATCTTGAATGTATTTATCAGACTTTTAAAATATTGTATAATATTTTTTACAATACCCTAAAAAATTATAAAATCACGACGTGTTTCTCTGTCCGTTCGTCCGTTTGCTCGTGCGCCCAAGTTTTCTCGCAAACCACATAAGCTAGAATGAGGAAATTCTCTACGTAGGTCAAAGGTGGTGCCTCTTGAAATTTGCAGTGCAAGAAAATATTTTAAAGTGTTTAAGGAGGTCTCCCCATACAGGGGGGGTGACACAAACATTTTTTTTAATTCTGTAGCCCTCTAGCAGCCAAGTTTCTCAACAGATTCCGATAAAACTTGAAATTATAAGTTATTAAGGCAAGTTAATTTAATTTAATTATGCAAATCGGATGACAAATAAAAAGTTCAAAAATTTACAGCTTAATATTTTGAGCAGCCGTTTTCAATAAAAACTCATAATGACAGCCCCTTGTAGTCCAGAAAAGAATCGAAAATGTATATACTCGTATTAATGGCAATGCAAGTGCTGATTAAACTTTTATGGAAATCTTTTGAAATTAACTATTTGAGCTATTTAAGCCACAAAGTTATCACCTTTGTGTGGTAACCACTGTGAAATGTATAAACCGCAAATGTGAGAAGGGCGAACCCATTCTAAATATGTTTATAACAATTTATTACCTGCCGATTTTCAATATGTGATCCATACGTGTGCAACTCAATTTAATTAGCAAAATATTTGCACCTCTATGAAGGGTCTCCAAATACAAACGGCGGCAGATTCTTTTTTTAAATAAATACCCATGTAGTGCTACAGAAATTACATGTGTCGTTTTGATTAACGTGAGCACCTGCCTGTTATAGGCCTAATCTCACGGTCACCATTAGACAGCGATTGGTTTAAGCGCCAATCATTCGCCCCCAAGTTCGGTACCAGTTTACATTGAGGAAACTCTCAACTTTGATACTGGTAGATCCGAGACCCAGCTGTATCTGACGCTATAA
>OZ017742.1:65427681-65512681 GCA_963969285.1 Odontomyia ornata | reverse complement strand
TCCCCCCCTTCATTCCACTCGACTTTATATAGGGTCTCTAGTCATTCAATCCATATCTCATACATTAGCGAATGTTCTGACGAGAACCACTTGGAATATTCGGACAAGTATGAATGGCCGTAGTGACGTCACTTTCAGATGTTGATCGTGAATCTACTTGGTCCATTCTTGTGCTTTCGAGTACATTCGTTTATTGATCATGATGTTATTAATAGTTGCGAAAACACTTGTGACAGTAGCTCGCAAAATTATTTGGACATGTAACGCTGCCCCACCTCAGTTCTTTTCGCCCCGAAAATATGTGTCGCCATGGGTAGTCAAGTCTCCCTGGATGTAATATGGGGAAAGACGGTCCAGGTGCACGATTTTCATTTTATTTCTCGGCTTACAGTTTTCCTGTATGCGATATATGACGTCGTTGATTCGCTTTGTAACTCGGTATGGTCCCTCTCAATTATGCTGCGATTTTGGAAACCTGCACTTTCGCCGTTGTGGGTTATATAGCCACACCAAGTCATCTTGCTGGAAGCCAGTAGAATTTGCCTTTAGATCATACCTGGTCTTCATGCGGTCAGCAGCTGATTCGAGGTGTTTTCGCATTGTCCGATGTATCTGACTCAACCGTCGCCTTAGTTCACTTGCATACTCCGAGATCGTTGGGGGTTTCTCAGGGGGTGTTCCGAACTTTATATCAGCCGGCAAACGAATAATCTTTCCAAAAATGACTTTGGCAGGGCCTTGGCCCATCGATGCATGTTCAGCAGCCCTATATGCCATCAAAAATAGTGAGATGAGCCAGTCGTAGTCCCTTTGCTTCTCGTCAACCATCTTGGCCAGGTGTTTATTGAGTGTGCCGTTGAAACGTTCAACCATTCCATCGGATTGAGGATGCAGCGGTGTTGTCCTCGTTTTTCAGATTCCCAGCAGCTCACACATTTCGCCAAAAACCGGTGTTCCAAAGTTTCGGCCTTGATCTGAATGAAGTTCACTAAGTACACCGTACCTACTGACCCAATTTAACACTAGCTGTTAGGCTACAGTAGTTGCTTCCTGGGTGGAAATGGGGTAGACTACGGGCCACGCTGAAATAATCGGCCATAACTAGCCTGTATCGATTCTCCCATTCGGATTCAGGAAAGGGTCCTGCGATGTCAACAGCAATCCTTTCAAACGGTACACCCACGTTGTAGGTTTTCATTTGTCCTCTCAGTCGTTGCTTTGGACTTTTGACGGAAGCGAAAATTATGCGTCTCCGACACCACCCCTCTACGTCTTCTCGAGCGTGGAGCCATTTCCCGAAATTTCGCTAAGGTCTTGTTAACACCAAGGTGGCCTCTCGAGGATTCTTCGTGCTTTTCCTTAACCACATCGTGGATTCGGCTTTTGGGACATATAGTCTGCATCCTTTAGGAACTGCCATCCGCCGTTTCCCATTTCCGCTTGAGTACGCTACCCTCCACCTGAAGTGAGTTCCATGGTGCCCATTAGCTTTTTGGGGTTGCATCATGCATCAAAACGTCCTTCCACTCAAGTCGCCTTGTTTTCTCCTTTCATACGAGCAATGGTCCGATGTCTTCATCGGCTAGCTGGGCATTTTGAATCACCTCCAATGACCAACCTTCATCGAATTCAGCCGTTGTAACTAGCAGATCAAAGATCGGCTCCTTTTCCTCAATATGTCGAAAACGCTTGCAGTTAGCTGGACATGGACGACGAGATAGGGCGTCAGCATTTCCATGAAGTTCGTCCTTCCGATGAACAATTTCATAGTCGTATGACTGCAATCTTTCGATCCATCTCGCAATTTGTCCCTCGGGGTTATTGAAGTTAAGCAGCCATCTCAGCCATGCACGGTCTGCTCGAAGAACAAATTTCTGGCCATATAGGTACTTGTGGAACTGCTTAGTAGCCTCTATTATTGCCAATAGCTTCTTCCTGGTCATGCAGTTGTTCTTCTCACTTTTTGAGAGAACTCGACTGTAATAAGAGAGGACTCTTTCTTCGCCATCGATCTGCTGGGAGAGTATAGCTCCGATGCCACCGTTGCTCGCATCGGTGTCAACTACAAACATTTTTCCGGGTTTCGGATATGCCAGCAAGGGTGATTCGCACAGCTCTCCCTTCAAGGTCTCAAAGGCTGCCTGGGATATTTCATTCCAGACAAACTGACGAATTTTCTCGGTTAGCTGATGGAGACACTTGGCTTTTTTGGCAAAGCCTTTGAGGAATCTTCGATAATGGGTCGCCAGACCCAGAAAACTTCGTAGTTGGGGCTTGTTGTTTGGTGTTGGCCAGCTTTTCACTGCTTCAGCTTTCTCGGGGTCTGTTCTGATCTTTTCTGCTGATATAACATGTCCCAGATATTTTTCTTCGGCTGCGAAAGGGTACACTTGTCGGGACTAAGTTTTAAATTCGCCAGTCGTAACCGGGAGAAAACCTCTTCTAAGCTCCGCACATTGTCTTCGAACATTCTCCCGATAATAATCATGTCATCTAGGTACACCAAGCAGGTCTTCCAGGTTAAGCCTCGTAGCACGCATTCTATCAGACGTTCGAAGGTGTCTGGAGCATTGCAAAGCCAAAATAGCATCATCGAAAATTGCCCCCATCCGGTCCCAACTGAAAATACGGTCTTCTCTCGGTCTTTTTTGTCGATTTCTACCTGTAAGTAGCCACACTTGAGATCGAGTGTAGAAAACCATTTTGCATCGGCTAAGGTGTCAATGATGTCGTCGATGCGTGGAGGCGGGTTACTATCTTTGTTAGTGACGTCATTAAGTTGCCTATAGTTGACACAAAAACGAGTGTTACCATCCTTTTTCTTTACTAAAACTACTGGTTCAGCCCATGGACTGACAGAAGGTTCGATAATACCTTGTTTGTCCATGTCCGAGATCAGCGCGCTCACTTCTCCTTGCTTGGTTATAGGAAGACGTGTCGGTGCTTGTCGAATTGGCTTGGCTTCCTGTGTATATATGACGTGAGTTACCATACTCGTTCGGCCTTGGTCATCCGGCCTTGTTGAGAAGATGTCACTGTACTTGGTGACCAGATCAGGAGCTTGCTTGAATAGCTGCACTGGCAATTTGGTCTGCTTCAATACTGCAGACGTAAGTTCCCGGGCTTTGTCTGGATCTTGTCTCTTTTTCTAATGATTGTCGTGAGTAGCTTCCAAAAAGGTGATGGTGGAAACAAGCTGACAGCTGGCGATGGGTTCTCTCGCTTTTATGCTGTTGGTTGAGTCTGCGGTGTTAAAGGCTCTAACCGGCACGTAACCATGCCTTAAAGATCTTACAAGGCTTCGTCCTACAATCAACATGCGCAGTGCCGACGTCTTCGCTGGCACTATCAGATAAGATAACTGGTCTCTAGAATCACCATCAAGCTCAGCTCATACAATGCTCTCGGGAGATTTCGGTACATCAGTGTCGGTACATACTACCACATTCATCTTGGGAACTTGGACGCTCGGATCCTCCATCAATACTTTGACATTCCTCCATTTCAATACCCGTTTGCCCAAATCCAACGTGATTTCACGTGGTCGCAGAAAATCCATTACGAGAATGCAGTCATCCATAATGTTCGCGACCAGAAAATTATGTCGAAACGCAAGGTCTCCCAACTGTATCTGGAGGTTGATCTTTCCATGGACAGGTTCAGTTTCTCCCGTAGCTGCCCGTAGTGAGAAAATCCTGCCCTTGTGAAGGAGTTGTTGCCTCACAAGGTCTGGTTTGAAAATCGATCGGGTTGCACCAGTGTCAGTTGTTATGTTGCAATGTTCTCCGTCAACTTGACCCGGAAGGCATAAGTCTGCTTCTCCACGATGTAGTTCTGACACAGTGATGGTGATGCTGGGGACATCGCTTCTCCTAGCCAACCTTTGCTCGACGATGTTGACCCCCTCAGTTTGAAGGGCTTCCATTCTAGGCTCCTGACTCGGTCTGGATCTCCTCTACCCTGGACAATAGCTCGGTTTTCTTCATTTCTTGCAATCTACTTGCAGGTGCCCCTTCTTACCACAATTCCAGCATCTTAGTCCTTTAATGCGCTGATGAACGCTTCTGTTGCTGCGTCATCTCGACGTTTCGGGTCATAAGTTGGGTAAGCCAAAATTGCCAGTCGCTCCATGTCTTGGGCTAGTTGCTGTAGGGTTTCGCCAGACTTTTGCATCCGATGCCGTAGTGTGAGCGATAAATCTGCCTCAGATGATCGCCTCCATAACGCTTGTCAAGGGCATTCATAATAAAAGCCGAGTTTGAGTGCAACTCAACGGGGATAGTCTGCAAAAACTCGGTAGCTTGGCCTCTTAGAGCATGAATTAATGCAGTTGCTTGTTCTTGGTCATTTCAGTGATTTTTCCTAGCGGCGGCTTCAAATTAAATTTTGTAAATACTCCAGACCGTTTGCCCGTCGAATATTGGTGCTTTCACATTTCTGGATGTGCTTTGCGCTGCGGTTATAAGTGGGGCTAGTGAGGTGATCACTACTGCCTTCGCTGCTTGTCATTTTTTCCATCTCATGGTTGATTCTCTCCTTGACCTGGCTGATCTCATAGTTGATTATTTCCACGTCCTGGTAAACCTTTTCCTCGACGCACATAATTTGTTTGTTCAGACTACCGAGCTCTGCTTTTATGTCGGTTGACTGTTTTAGCAAATCCGCCTTGATTTCGATCGCTTGTTGGGCCAGCTTCGCTGATTGTTCATTTAACTTCGCAATTAAACTGGGTGACTGTTCATTTGCTTCGTTGATTGCTCCTTCGGCTTCTGTGTGATGTCTGCCATGACTTGGAATGCTTGTTGGTCGAACTACTGATCTAGTTTCGCAGTTAAATTAGATGACTGTTCATTTAGCTTTGCAGTTAAACTGGATGACTTTTCATTAAGCTTTTCAGTTAAACTGGATGACTGTTGTCGCTGCTCTTGCTGCATCAGCATCAACATTTGCATCAGCGCAATTTCTGTTTCCTTTGATTTTAGTTTTTCTGCTTTTCCATCTTCTGCACCTTTTTCCGCATCTGAAGGCTCACCCGAATCGAGATTCACGCTTTCCGACTCGATTTCATCACGCATGCATGCAATCAGTATGGCGTTTGTACCTTGTGTAGCCAGATTTCGCTGTTCCAACTCCTCCTTAAGCTCCAATATGGTCAATTCATTAATTTGTAGATGTAAGCTTCGTGGCATTTTTATGGTTTTGGCTTTGGCTATTTCTCTTACCGGTTTCCACGTTAAATTTCACGATTGTGCACTTAAAAATGTTTAAAAGTTTTAACTTTCGAAGTTTTCTTTCTCGCTTCTCGACACCACTATCGCGTGTTATGTTTCGCGGCTAATAATTTTAATGTTCCGGAAAAGTCAAAACGCACAGTCTTTTAAATTAAGTTAAAAAAGTTTATTTATTAAGAATGCACAATCATTGATTTCACTATTTTTAGAAAGATTAATTAAAATGTTATTCTTACTTGTCTACAAATTTATATTCCAAATGTCTACATTATCAGCCAATATCGCCCTTAATTCGCACTCCACACTATCACAGTTTCTACTATTACCCCCCATTCATTCAGCTCGGCTCGGCTCGGCTCTAGTCATTCAATCCATTTCTAGTATATTGGCAAATGATCTGACGACCTGGAATATTCGAGCAATTCTGACTGGCCGTAGTGACGTCACTTTCGGATGTTGATCATGAATCTACCTGGTCCGTTCTAGTGCTTTCGAGTGCATTCGTTTATTGATCATGATGTTTTTAATAGTTACGAAAACAATTGCAACAGTATCTCGCAGAAATATTTGGACATGTAACAATATTTTCGGCATTTTCGGTCATACCAGTAGACACCGGTATCCCTTATCATAGTCGCGTTAGCAGTGGGGCCCGACATTCTCATGCACTTGGCATGAAACGGCAATCCACAGAAACAAAAGCAGCTTTATTATTTTTGTCGATACAGGATCAGCGTTAAATAAGCATTCTCTATAAATGTGATGCATGTTGATGTATTTTTATAAGGTGTATTGATATAGTTCAGGATCGTCAAAAGCGGGGCAGATAAATTCACATTACGATAAAAATCAAATTCAAGAAACAAAGCCATAACTGAAATTTTGAAGTTATTACGGATACCTGGAGAACGCTTTTCATTTATCGAAAAAAAAAAATATTTGCCAAATACCAACAACGTTAAAAATTCTAGAATTCAATAGAAACTTAACTGCTTCGTACGAACTACTATTCATTACTTTTAAGCAATTTAAATCTTATTTAAATGTCTTCAATTTTTTTACAGGTCATGCTGCAATCATTGCCTACTCAATTTCATCAATAGTCTTCACATGTTTTCTTTTAATCATCAGTTAGTTATTAAAGTGCTATTAGGTTATATAAATGCGAAAAGAAATTCTAGGAAAAATACCACCCAATAAATTAAAGTATTTTTATAGATAAGAGAAAATATTGCATAAGTGGACATACATATACTTAAAGTAAATAAGAAGGTGACGAATATCTATTGAAAAAATCATATTAATATTAGAAAGAGCTCGCTTAAGTATATAGACGTTAACTAACACCTATTATGTTTACCGGTTCAGCATATTTATATTGTAAACTTTGATTTTTCTAGCATCTATTAATCAGTATAATTTTTTTTATTTAAGAAAAAAAAGAATCACAGCGTCAAAAACATACATAAAATTCATAATTCCTAATTAGGTATGTATTTTTATAAACCAGAAAATTTCATTGCATTGATGAATGCAAGTTATTCAGCTGAAATGGGGAAAAAATCAATAAGTAAATAGTATTTAATTCACGGAACGAATTATTTCATAAAATTCCAAACATGGCTTCATATTAATTAAAATAGTACTTTAACAATGCATGTACTCACTATTACATATTCTGTGAAATTTATGACATCCTATTTCAGCATTTTGCATTTTATTGGATTTAATAAAGTGAAAATGTTATTATTTCGTTACACATATGCAAATTTTATTATTATATCTGTAAATATATCTTATTTGATAGAATTTGTATGAAATTGCAGGAGAGAAAATATTCAACATGTAAAACAAAGCAGCGATAAATGATGTGTATGTAGATTCATTGAATATTTAATGAAATAATTACTAAATGCTAATGTTAACGGTATACTCATGCAATTGGACAGATTATGAATGCAAATAAAAATTCTAATGATTCAATTGCAAAGGTGAACAGAGAAAGGTAAATGTTAGTATAAGCTTCTAAACACAATTACTCTAGTATGACAACATCAACCCTTAGATTTTGTAATATGAGTGGTAGTTTCTATTTGAGAAAAAAATAATTATGGCATCGACTTTTCTAAAAATGAAAATATTTTTTTAAATTGCCTGTGATATTGCCCTTGGCTTTAAGTAAGTCATATTTATTTAAATCAATTTTTATAATTTGATGGAGTCCAAATGATTTCCGTTGTTGCTGACACATTACCTCTTTATTCAATTTGAGTAGTACAGTGAACAAATGCTTCAACAAATCTTTTACAAAAAAATTTTTTTGCATAAATTTGCCCAGAACTTATATAAAATGGCTTTCAATTCCAATATAACAATTATTCCATCTTTAAAGAATATTTTTTCTTTTCCATATTTTACGCCAAAATTCGTCTTTCATCTTTATGAAACCTTTGTTAGTTAAAATTAATTTCACAAACTTTTATCTTTCGTTCTTAAGGGACCAGAGCCATAGCTCAAGCCAAAAACAAAAATTTTAATTCTCAATATTATAAGTTTTACAGTTATATATAAAAAATGATTTTTTTTTCCAATTCAAAATAAGAATATTCCTTGTCAATTTATTGTTTAATTTTTGAACGTATTTTATACGGATAAATATGCGTAAAAAAGCAGAAAAGATCAATTTCGTCATAATTATAAATTATTTTATAGATTTTCCTTCCCTTTTGTTGAAATGAAATTTAAAAGGAATGAAGGAAATAGACATAAAACCAAACGACACCGCTTATTGTAACGCTTGACGAATATAAATAAAATTTATAATATAATAATTTAAAGAAACATATGAAAATAAGATGAAAACAATTTAGTACTGTCGATATGCTTGTGAATAATTATTATTAAGATTATATATATTTAATATAGAATAATACTGAAGGAAAATCAGTTATAGTTATATATGATAAAGAGATGTTGATGTTTTAAATAAATAATAGAATGGTAATGACGAATTGATTATACCCCCATTATTAATTGCAAATTTCTATATATGTGTAAAACGAATGAAGTAATGATGGAAATAAACAATAAAGAAGTTTTATAAAAAAAATTGGGTTTCGTTTTCAGATCTTAGTTTCAGAAGTTGTAGTGATTTCGGGACGGACAGGCTCGAGTTTCACTCTTGGCGTTGGAGCGTCCAAGTCAATTAGATTTTGAGACAATCTTTGTGAAATATTTCGTCTAGCTGAAAAGTATCTAACGAGCATCCACACCAGATGCAGTTTAGATGTTAGCTAAAAGATTTAATTCTTGTAAAGTCTTTTAGCCCTTAGAAAATTGGGATGAGAATGGAAATAACAACACTGTCGTGGTTCTTGTTGAACTGGGCTCTAGTTTCTTTTTTTCATTTCATTTATTCCAATTTAATAGTACTTATATGTCAAACTTAGCTCTAATTTATGCTTAACCTAGCGGACTATTTCCTTATCTATGGTTTATCTTAACCTAGTTATCTTGCATTTTATTTTACTTAACCTATAGCCTTACTAAACTAATATCGGTGGCAGCGGAAGGTGCCTCCGATCCATTGATGCTGAAATGAAAAAAAAAGAAACGAAAACGGACAAACACGTTAAATTAAATAACTCCAGGGGCGGTCATGCAGGAGAATAGGCAAGGATGGCAAAGAGCCGGGATGTAGGGATGGGAATGGGGGTTGGGAGGGGTTGAGGGGATAGCAGCGTGGTCCTAAAAGGGGTGATGGGAGCGTCTGTCATCAGGGCTTTTGCGAGGGGGCACAAACTGTGACTCAGAGAATTTCGGTTCCCCGTGCCGGGATTTGTTGTAGAGCGTGATTCTACCTTCAGCATCGAAGATGAGACCGCGGGCGTTGAGAAGCGAAAGGTACTGGGAAAGTGTTTTGGGAAGCGTATTGTATCTAGAAAGTCGGGATCAGTGTTGAGGGATTGAGTAATTAAGCGATTGGAATGGGATTCGGCTTTATGGAGGAGCCTGATGGCTATTTTGGTGAAGAAGTAGTCTATTCGAGGGATTTGTCATAGACTTTTTGGTGACGGACCATTCGACCTGTCACAGGGTTTTTCCAAATTTTCGTACAATGACGAAGGATCTGTCGTTCTTTGGTGCGTAGCTTCTCCATTTGGGCTGATGACAGGTCGCACCAGAAGACGAAGCCATAGGATAGGACGGGGCGGATTATTGAGGTGTAGCAGAGGATTCTGGTCTTGATGGGATAGGTGGTTTTATAGTGGATGAGCGGCAGTAGTGAGTGGAAAGCCGTGGTGACCCTACAAAGGTTCTTTTTAATTTGAGGGAGAGGAGAAAGACGGGAGTTAATTACAACCCCCAGATAGTTGACCTCAGATTTCTGAGGGATACTAATGCCCTTGATTTGCAAGCTTAAATTGCGTACCTCATCAAGGAGTGATTTTTTGAGGTGGGTGTGGCCCTTGATGAGAATAGCTTCGCATTTAGCTGGGTTGACCATTAGTTTCCACTTAGAAAGATAGTCATCTAACTGGTCGAGATAATTATTAAGGTGGGCTTTGATGAGTTTTAGGTGGTGAGATGATGCAAAAATGATGATGTCATCTGCATACTGAAGGATTCTCATTGGGTTCAGGGGTGATGGAATGTCGGCTGTGTAAAGGGAGAATAGAAGGGCTGAAAGAACAGATCCCTGTGGGATCCCCGCTGTGAGAGGAAAGGTGTCGGATTGGGTGTCGTTGAGTTTGTCCCGTGCAGAGCAGTTTTTTAAGAAGGAGAGTAGGAGTTTGCACAGGTGAGGATGTAGGTTAAACGTCGAGAGGAGTTTGTGGATGAGGCCATGTTGCCAGACAGTGTCGAAGGCTTTCTGGATGTCAATAAGACAGGCAGTGGTCGGCGTATTTTTCGCATCATTTATGGCAATATGTGATTTCAGGATGAGGAGGGGGTGCTGTAGCAACCACGGAAGTCACCGCAGTTGCAGACATTAAGAATTAGCAGAGGAGTGTGTAGCCCGGGGTGGCATACTGAGGCCGGCTAGCGCTCAGTCGTGTCGTGGGTCTTTCGGGACACCCTCTGCTCGTGCTGAGCCACCTTACATAAAGACTAGCACAAAGGGAAAAGGATGGGAAAGGGAGAGGTCATTTTGAGAAATGAAAATAAGGCTTTTAATGTACCATGGCCGTTTTAATTACAAAAAAAAAAAACAAAATCCAACAATTATAATTACAACCAAAAAAAAAACCTTACGAGTAAAAGGCCCTTTTGAAAGTTAAACAAAAGAATATATACTAAAATACAACAAACCAAATCAATTCAAATATAAAAATTATTTATAAAAATTATTTGTAAAATTTTGAACCAAAATATGATTGTTACTTACTTCTTTCCTTGCAAAATCCCGAGCGCCCGGTGATGTACAAACAAAGAAGCGTGGGGCCACTGAAAATCAGATTTCAATATTAAAACAACGAAAAACTAAAAACACAACGGCCACTTTCAACTGTCTGATCCGTACTCGCAAAAAAAACTGCACTCAAGGCACCTGATCCCCTTCACCAACCAACAAAATTTAGTTTTTTTTTTTTTTCTTTTTAAAACTTTCAACTTTCGTCTCCCCGAACTTCAAATCAATAAAATCTTTTCTTCTTCTTTTCTGTTTCTTTTTCACACCGCACAAATTCAACTCCTTTCTCTTCCAAAATCCAATATTCCTCACTTTCTCAATACTTTCACTCTCCTACTTCTTCATTAAAACTTCAAAGGAAAAATCTATTTGATTCACCATCACATTTTTCAATCCAAAAACTTTTTATTTTCTCCAATTTTAAAATACACAAAAATCACTCATATCCCGCAATGCAAAAGTCTTTTATATTTTTTTTCCAAATACCAACTCCCTTTTTTCCCAATTTTAAAATCCTCCAAAAATCAATTCCACTGGGCACACAAAACACCCTTATCTCTTTCAAATCCAAAAACTGACTCCCCAATTCCTCGCAACTTAATCCCGCATTTCACCTTCATCCAATTCGTATTCCGCAATCCTCTTCATTTTTAAATTACCGCTGCCACATCTGGGTAACGTAATCGAAGTTCATTACACTTCGATTCCGCTACCCACACATTTTTTGTTCCCGTATCGACAATCACAATAGTTTCCATTGACTTGCATATATGGCAATTTACATCCCCAAGAATCGCTTGATTGAATGTAAAGTGTCACACATACGAGTACATTACGAAAACTATTGATTTTGCCGATACCCCAAAAAAGAGTGCTTCCGTGCGCCCGGGAGAACTTGAACTCAGGGTTCCAGCAGACCCACGATCGAGGACTCACGACGCAGCCAATGGTGCCGTGGATGGTCGATCTCCCATTCATCTCATAAGCAACTTCGACGATGCATTTGGGCATGAGGTTGTTAGTAATCAGTGAATTCATTTTTGTTAGTATATAAAAAATAAAATTTGTTAGTGGGAATGGAATTAGTTAGTGTTAAGGAAGGAATTAGGTTTTGTTAGGGAAAATGAATAGAATGAAATTTTGTTAGTGGGAATTAATGTAGGGAGTGTTGTTAGTGGGAAAATTGAAATTATTAGTATATGTTATATGAGTTTAGTTGGAAATAAGAGAAGGATGGTGATGATGAAGAAATAAAAATTGAAGGGAAATTGGAAAAATGTTAATTGAATTAAATGAATACACAGAGGAAAAGGTAGGAGTGCCCAAAGGAAGGGTGAAATGTTACGGCGGCAATTAGAAGTTGCGAATGGGAGAAAGTCGGTACGCCGGAATTCGCAACAGTGCTCAACGGAATGGTTTGGACGATTGGCGAACTGAAAGTCAGGGATGATAGGGCTGTCCTCTAGATGGAAATCGATAGATTCTTTGATGGCAAGTTCAGAGATCTTGCTTGTGGTGGGGAGCAAGGAAATGGGACGCTAGCTGCTTGGGAGTAGTGGACTTTCGACTTTCTTAGGGATCGGGACGATAATGGAGAGGCGCCATAGCTTGGGAAAGTAGACATTGACTATGCAGTGGTTGATAAGTTTCGAGAGGAAGGGAGACAGAGATTCACTGCATTTTTTAAGTAGTATGGTCGTGTCCACAGGACTTTTTATTTTTTAACTTTAGGGTACTGGATTGAAGGATGTCTGTAGTGACAAATTGGATATCGGATGCGTTAGATGGGCATGTGTTTGGCGCTTGGAGAGGTCGTGAAACAGGGTATCGGGTGCGTGTATGGAGGTTTGGAGTGTGGATTCAGTGAGGAGCTTTGAGATGAAGGTTTGGACACATAGGTCAGTTTCTGGGTTGTATAGGTGTTGGGTCAGGTTATGGGCTTTTGCAAAGTGGTTTGCTAACGAATTTACCCTCTCTTGTGGCGACTGGTTTTAGGGAAGGTATTTGGCTGGGGTTCGGGGCTTTCCGAGGCTCGGACTTGGGCAACTGTGCCACCACCTTTGGAGTTTCCAGGGCGGTCGGTACGATGGAATGTGTAGCGAGGGAAAGAAGGGGTGTGCCAGGAAGTGATTTTGGTTTCGGAGAGCAAGACTACATCAGGGTTATGATCATTAAGGAAGGATTGGAGTTCATGACGTCGTGCTCGGGATCTGATGGAGTTTATGTTCAATTGCATGAACTTAAATTTCATCAAAGCTCGTTACGAATTGCATGAGAAGGAGACGCTTCTCATAGGTGTCCGTACATGCACGGTAGTTCGGCATGAACTTTCTCATCTTCGATGCCAGGGAGGCAAAATCACACCCAAATAGGCTCTTCACCTTGGTCTCTAAAAAGTTAGTGGATGTTTGGGTACCGCTAGGTAATTTCAACTGACTCGCGTATGAACCGTTGGTATTTATGGGAACTGGATGTTGTGGGGACTGTGCGAAGTTTGTTGTTCTTGGTGCGGTTTGTCTAGCCAAACTCGCGTTTTTCTTGACATTAAGTCTTTCAATGTGCCGCTTGAAAATCGGGCAGTTTTTGTAGTTCGCGGTGTGTTCGGAGCCACAGTTTGCGCAGAACGGCGATTGCTCAGGCGTTTTTTGGCAATTGCCTGGCCCATGGGATTGGCTGCATTTTACGTAGCGGTAATTTAGATGGCAGTTAACTGATGAATGGCCAATACGTTGGCAGTTCTTACACTGCAGTATATCCTTGTTCTGGATTTCCTCAAAGCGCACAACCATGTGCAGTATAGCATGAATATTTTTTAGTTTGTTGACATCAAAGCTAGGCTTTAATACAAGCAACCAACAGTTCAGTTGCCGATTGTTGCGCTTTGAGGCAGAAGTTTCATACAGTTTAAGAGACTCAATCTCCTCGATCCCCTGTTGCCTAATATCGGCAGATATTTCTTTTGCCGTAAAAAATGAATGCAGCCCTCTGATGACATACGCTCTTTTGCGTTCGTCAACAGGCGTGTAAGTGAAGAAAGGCTTCTTTTCCTGACTAAGGAACTCTTTCGTTTTCACATAGTCTTCTTTGGAGTTGAGTAGGATATGGGTGCGGGGACCCTGGCGTTTGAATAAATAATCATTTTGTAAAGAATTTGAACACTTACTTCTGATTTCACCCAAGGCGGGGAAATCTTCCATCACCACGATCGGAGGCACCTTCCTCTGCATCGTAGATGGATTTACCGGCACTGCGGTGGCATTGTTGTTTTGTGTTGTTGTTGTTTTGTTGATTGCTACTGTTGCTGTTGTTGTTGTTGGCATTGCTGGTTTTGTATTGCTGCTATTGTTGATTTTCTTGGTTGTTGTTGGTGTCATTCCACTATTGGTCGCTGTTGCTCCATTTGGTGGTTGAAAGCGCATAACAATTGCTTCCAACTGCAGCATTTTTGCTTTCATCGTTGAGATTTCATGGTGTTTTTGCTGTAGATCAGACTCCAGCATTTTAATTCGCTCTTTGAGCGCTGATTTACCATTCGCAGCAGACGTAGAGTGGGGTGTATCAGTTTGGTCGATACCAGTACCATCGCACTCTTCCATCATTGAGACGAGGTTCTCGGAGTTAGAGTCCGTCTCGCTCACGCTTTCTTTGCCATCTACGGCAACTCGCTTCTTCTTGCGCTTAGATGTTTTCTTAAATTTCGGTGAAGCCGGTATCATCGTTTTGCCAACGTGCGGCATTTTTCAAGTGTACAACCTATGCGCGCGCACACGCACACACACCACACTAGTCGAATTAACTTTTTACAAGTGATGGAAACTCTTTGCCGTTATCTAGTCTTTCCCCAGACATACGCAACGTTTCATTGTCAAATTTTCTGATCGCAATTCATATGCTGATCGGGTCCCAATGTTGGGTCCCAGAGCCCATGTTTTTAAGTCCTGCCATACAATTTCGAATTGTGTTGTATAAATCGATTACATCTGTAGCAACTCGATATTCCATCTTCTCGACATCAAGGATTGAATCAATGTATAATGTTGCCGGTTTTCTATGGTTGCAAAATCTATCTTCCAACACTGCCTCTTTAGCTTCTCCTTGAAGATAACCCAGCAAATAATGCATCTTCTGAATGGATTCCAGTGTGAAACTGCAGAAGATAACTGCTTTAAAAAGCTCGTGAAAACGTTGCCAATCCTTACTACCTCCGTTGAAGGTTGGTAAATGGATCGGTGGAAGCTTTAGCAGCTCGAAGTGGAATCCGCTGTTAAATGGCTGCACATCATGTTTTACAACTGGATTGAATATTTGTACGCCAGGGTTTGTTAGCTGAGATGCTTGAGGTTTTAGAGTCACAAATTCGGATCTCCTTGTTGAAAAAATGACTTCATTGCATCAAGTTTAAAATTTGAAGCTTCAAACAGGCCGTTTGTAAAATATGGCTCTTCTGAAGATAGATTTTCCATAAGTAGCTTGTGCTTTGCTTGCAAGTTCCGAAATATTTCGTCCAAGTTGGATATCTTCTTTTCGAAATATTCTGTTGTTTTCCTTGTTGCGCTATCCTTCCTAAAGTTCCGCTCCAAAGTCTCGATTTGCGTGACTAGCGCTCGCTGGTCTTCCAAGATTCGCGATGTATCCATTGTCGAATTTTTACGCGCACTTATGTAAAAAGTATAGACTTTGGAGACTGGGAATCACTTAGATAGGAAAATGATTTGAACAAGAAAAGGCTCGGTGGACCAATGTTAGGTATCTTAAAAGCATCCACACTAGATGCAGTTTAGATGTTAGCTTCAAGACTTAATTGTTGTAAAGTCTTTTAGCCCTTAGAAAATTGGGATGGGAATGGAAATAATAACACTGTCATGGTTCTTGTTGGAATGGGCTCTACTATTATTCTTATTCATATTTATACTTTATAAAATATGCTTACATCTAAATTACATAGAATATCTTTCCGTTAATGTTAGCGTTTTACATGTCACTTAATGCTGCACGTGAATTATTGATTAGTTTATTGGCATTAAGCTTCATGTAAAAGCGCTTATGCAAAAAATGGGACTACTGTGCAAAGTTATCAGTGAATACAAATTTACAATAAGTGAATGATCTAGAGTTGAATCATCTTTAAGCAATGAAAAATTATTAATTACGTATGTAGTTAGATAATTAATGCTAAAAACTTAACACTAGGAGTCACACAGAATACATGCCTGGCAGCAGGTATTGATTCAATGTTATGCCTAGTTGTGGTATTTCCTTCTTGTTCATCAAGACAAATTAGTTCTACCGTATCATCCGATTCCTTAAAGGATATTGTCTTTTTTTTTGGAAGTTCCACGAGCAGATTGCCTAGGTGGAGTGCTCGATTACTACAGAGCAGCTAATTTTTTCACGATCCTAAGGAGATAAGGATTGCGTTAAAGGAGCTGAAGGATCTTCGGGTCGACAACAGGTTGTGATTGGAGCAGGGAAGAGAACGCAGCAAACGATTTTCGGACGGATAGACTGATGCCAGTACTTCCGATTTGTTGCAGATGAGAAAACCAACGGATAAAACATACGTGTAGGCTTAAACTAAGTGCAGTCCGACCAATGAACGTACGTATTTAACTAGTTATTATCGACGCAGGTCTTTTGCCTGGTATATACCCACTTTTTTACCAGACGTATTAATGAGGAGATAGCGGCCCGATCTCACAACATTATATACCCAGCTTTTTAAAAACTGTCGATCCAACTTCGCATAATAACTGCCAGTTGCATCACTTTGGTGTAAACTGCGCCGAAATACTTCGTTGCTTTATCTAAACTGGGACATTTGGGATCTCAGTTCATCATGCACGTCCTGCGTTCCTTACTTTCAGTCTTATTTGTTGGCGGAGCTTGCTTAATCTTTCATGGGGCTCCAGCACAACGACGAGATCTTCAAAACATTTCCATTGCCGCAATAGCTTGTAGAATTTGCCGTGGCCAATCATATGCTGCTCGAAGGCGGCAAAATAAGGCAAAACGCCCATAATGGATTGATGAGATGACTGCAGTGTGCCAGTGATGGCGGACAATCTGTGGTCACTTCTTGGCCTGCCCAAAAAATTTACACGTAGTACTGAAGTATATAAACTGTGCCGACAAACACTTGGCCAACCATGAGGGCTGTCCAAAAATCTTAAGAATGTGAGAAACTCGTTTACATAAGTTGCTTTAGCACAGACATCACAACAAAAAAAAAACAAAGCACAAACACGGTACTTCAACAGGGAGACAGGAGAGCTCATCCCGGATAATACAGTCTTGGTGATGCTTACATCGGTTGACAAATGGAACTACGAGTATGTGGCGCATTAGGTTTGGGTGGCCCTAAAAGATGAAAGTGACTCACACCCGGGTTGTTGGAGCTGGACGAGTGCTTGTCTGGTAATTTCTCCTCCCCCTCACTTCCACTAGACGAGGGATTCCCCAGCTTGAAGTCACCTCACGGCGTTGCAAAATGAAATCTGACCCGAAATAATATGTCAAATAGTTTCAGCTAAGGTTTTCAGGTTGACAGAGGAGGTATAGAGTGGGTAGTCTAGTCGCTCACGAGCATGGGAGTCCCACAGTCCTGCATAAATGGTGCAAACATAAAACCATCTATGCAAAACATCAGCACTCTTGATAAGGAAATGTGGTTTGCACAAATACAAGCACAGTTCTAATCAGTGATTATTACAATCCAAAGCTAGATCCCTCTGGCTAGGGATTGCGGCCTCGATAGCTCGTCAAAGGTTGAGCGTGGGCACCAGTCTGTAATAATTATGGCTATGTCTCGATTAATTTGCATGGGTTTGAACGCAACCGTGACGAGCAATGGAATACTTGCGTTAGGGATTAATAATGTCTAACGTCAAAGTTGCTAGATCCCAGTAATCGTGAGTTGTAGAAACTTTGAGGTTCATGGAAGAGAGGCCTAAATTTGAGGCACTTTATAGAGCGATTGTCCATTGGTTTCAATCTCTGGAGCCGCAATACCTTGAGAATGAAACTAGATTGATTCCACACTGCTGAAAGTTCGGTTAAATAACCAGATATCCACCATCATCAGCGGCGCGACAGCCCAAACTGGTCCTTTACCTCCAGAACTAATTTCCACTTTGTCCCTCAGTTGTTCGCCTAACAAGAATCTGCTGTAAGCTTATATTGTGCCCATCAATTCCTCAGTCTTTCTGAGGGCCATTTACCTTGTGTGCTGCCTTTCAATGTTCTTTTAGGTAACCGGTTTTCACCCATTCTTTCTACATGACCCGCTCATTGCAATTTATGTTATTTTCCGTAAATGAAAACATGCAACTCATTGTTGTAACGCAGTCCCCACTCTATTTCTTGTTCCATTGGGCTTTAGATATTCCGGAGCACTTTGTGTTTGAAAACATCTACTGCTTTTTCAAATTCGCATGTTAGAGTCCGTGTATTTATAATAGCACAGGTTTGACAAGTTTTTTATATATATGGAGCTTATATTGCCTGTGCACAGCCCTGGACCTCGAAAGGGGAAGAACGGAGTAATCGTCTTTATTTGCATCGTTTATGTGGCGTCCAATCTCAGCTTTCTCAGCGACTCTTCTGTGCACGTTGGCTGCAAGATAAACAAAATTATCCACACCTTCAAGGTTATAGTCGCCTGCGGTCAGGTTTTGTTGAACTAGAGTGTTCTTCCCTGTTTGAGGCATGAATTTCAGTTTGCTTTAGCTTCAAGACTTAAAAATGTTGCTTTGGCAACAAAGATTGAACGTGCCATAATATTGACGTCATCAGCATATGCCACAAGGTTTGTGGACTTGAACATTAGTATATCCGAGGTTTCAGCTTATGTCTTCCTGATGACGTGTTCTAGCACAATATCAAGGCTTTGGGGAAAGTTCATTCCCTTTTTTTAAGCCCTCTTCCATTATGAAGCTGTCCCTTCGTTCACTGTTTACCTTGCTAGAAGTCGACAAAGAGTTGGTGCACATCGATGTTATATGCTCAGCATTCTCCGAGCACGTGCTTTACTGAGTATATTTGGTCTTTTGTAGTCCACCTATCTTGAAAGCTTCCCCGCTGCACTCCTATAATACTTTTATAGTATAATACGGCTTTCATGTTCATACTACGATTTAAGAGAGTACTTTATAAAACCTACACAGTAAAACGATGCGCCTAAAATTTTCACACGTTAGTTTGTCTCTATTTTTGTGTGCAAGACATATGATGCTTTTTCGCTAGTCCTCTCTTAGCTGCTACTCTGGCCTGCATATGAGCCAATGCAGAAGGAGATGGCATTTGGATGGAGGCTACCGCTCTGAAGCAGTTTTGCTGGTATTCCATACATTCCAGCTGCTAGATTTTTTCTGAGCTTCCGCACTGTTGACGGTTATTTAGTAGAGGCAAACACTGTCCTGACTTAATGTAGGGTCATGCTTTCGTTTACCTGTTGAATCTTGATATTGATGGTCAGTCGTTTCTTTCCACAGTACCCTTTTTTAACTTGCCGTTGGATGTTTTTATGCTGTTCTTCTTTGGTTAGTTGCAATATATACTCTTTGTATGCCTGGCTCCTTTTTAACCGTTAACTACGCCTCTAACTAAGGAACGGTATGATCAGGAGCGTAAGTTCATACTTGATACGGTGAAAATTAATGGATACGATACGGGATTGGTGGCCTTTATCATGAGCAAAATGGAAAGGAGATTTGAAACGGAATCTTTCTCTACGTTATTCGTACAGAACAAAAAATTAAAGAACACTCAAAGAGCATCAATAACATACTCTAACGTTTTTGGACGGGTCAAAAAGATGTTGAAGACGATGAACATCGCGGCAATACCTACCAGTAAAAACTCAAAACTTAGAACAAGATTAGGCTCAACGAAGGACAAGAGGCTCAAGGAGGAATAATGCGGAATTTATAACATCGCGAGACAAATATGGCATAAAAACTGTACAGGACAAGCAAGACACTCAGTTAAAACGAGATTTAATGCGCAAACCAAGGAAGTGGAGAAGTTCATTTTTAAACAATCATAAGATTGATTGGGAATATCTGCAAGTCGTACAGGAGGAGAATAATGCCAGGAAATTAGACGCTTACGAAAGTCTATGGATATTGAGACAACCAGAAAGTCTACAGCTGAACGATGATTTAGGAAAAGGCTATTCCAAGATGTTAGTGATAATTAGGGATAAGTAATATTTGTTGAGGGTAATAGTAATTTCAGTAACTTTTATTAGGGTAAATTCTGAAGAAGCAACGGGACATATTCTGTAATTAGTTTTGGTGAGTTAAAAAAGATAATTTAATGTTCTTAGATAATATGATGAAGTTTAAATAAGTAGAAAGATTAGTGAGTACATTGAGCTAGGTATACTAATTACAGGAGTTAAAATGTTCAGGTATTTAAGTGAGGTAATATTTTTACTAGGCCATAGAGTAGGGCACCGATGAAGAGGGAACACTTACCCTCGAAATATATATATATGCTTTATAACTACAAAACGCGTTTTGTTTGTTTTGTTATTTTTAAATTTGCGTAATTGGAAAAGTAAATTTTGCAGATCATTATCTTCCTTGTTCATAGCTCCTGGAGATGCAGCATCGAATTCTGACCCTTGTACAGTAGTGATTCAAATTACAAATAGCGCCGCAAAGTAAGCGAGTGTTGAGAATGCTGGTGGACGTTCCCTTTTGTATGATAACATGGCCGATCTGCCTGGATGCGGAAAGTGTAGTGTACTAGTTGCTACTGCAAAGTCTATTAGGCACTATTCATTGTCACTGGTCTCTGCATGGAGGCTGTGCCCTCCGGTTATTCCTCGATATGCCGTTCCTCGACGGATTTTTGAATTGAAGTCACCCAGGACAATTGAATATCATTCTATGGCAATGTATCGGTGGTACATTTAAGAGTGGTTCTAAATTCGTCCTTCATTGCCTCTTCCTTGCCTTCTGTGGGTGCGAGACAGTTGACTAGCTAGACATTAAAAAATTTGGTCTTGATACTAATCACAGAGAGCCTTTCGTTAACGGGCTTGAAGTCGGTGATAACTTTTTCAAATGTGCTGGCAACAATAAAAGTCACTCCAAACACACTACTCTCTTGCAATTTTCTACTTTTTAACACGGTATGCGCTCGCTTGTCAAGTATGCCTTCACTGAGCTATCCCAGTTTTTTATCAGGTCTACTAGTTTCGCGACCTGTCTGTCCGTATATCAGTCTATCCGTCTGTCCGTGCGTCACAGCTAGTTTCCTCAGAAACTATAGAAGCTAGAATCCTCAGAAGAAAGCTCAGAAATTATGGTTTCTCAAAAGGTAAAGTCTTACCAAAAATTGTTTAAGGGGGGTCCCTACTGATAACGAATTTGCCCTTAAACATTTTTTTAATCATAGGAAGTCGAGTGGGGTATCAAATGAAAGGTTTTGATTAGAACTTCAAGAACCTGGAATAAAAAAACCAAGGCAAAATGCAACAAATATTGGCCACAACCAAGATATAGTTCACTTGCTTTCGTTCTGGAAATTTTGATGTCAAAGATGCACCTCGCTCAGGTTGACCTGAAAAATTGAAGAAGACTGCCACATAAGCAGCCGTGACATTGCTAAGGAACATCACTAAACAGTTTTGAGTCATTTACGCAAAGCTGGACACACAAAAAAGCTCAACATTTGGTGAATCATCACAAACGACTTCAAAGCCAGGATTGACACCAAATAAGATTATGCTGTGTGTATGGTGGGATTGGAAGAGAAGTGTTTATCATGAGGTGCTAGAACCTGCCCATACGCTCAATTTGGCTCTGTGCTGTCAGCAATTAACCAGGTTGCAACAAGCAATTAAAAAAAACGGCCAGAATTGATCAATAGGAAGGGCGTTGTCTTCCATCATGACAATGCCAGACCAGACACATCTTTGATGACCCGGCAAAAAAATACAGAGCTTGATTGGGAAGTTTTGATGCATCCCTCATATAGTTTAGACCTTGCACCATCAGCTACCATTTGTTTCGGTCTCTGCAACACTTCCTTAATATTAGCGTAGGTTGTCTCGGTTCGAGTTGAAGTAGCTTATTTCTGGCACCGCATCAGTATGTAAATTGGGAGCATGTAATTTCGATGTTTATTCCTGTTGGTTTATGGAAGTCCTGAAAAGGAACGATAAAGAAGAGCGCAAGTTTTAAATTTCACTCTAGAGAAATTTTAGAACGCTTATCAAATGGACATTTGAGTTTCACTTCAAGACCCATGACAAAAATTCCTCTCAAAACTAGCTGCACAATAAGCAGCCACCTTGGAATGGAGTGCAAGTAACCGAACGTGTAGGCCTTAAGAGGTACAGCTCATTGATGTGCCTCAAAATTTCACGTTTTTAATCGATGAGAGGTTGGTTTGGATTTCTTTCTGGAAATTTAAAGCGTAAAGAACTAAGAAAATAATTTCAAAGTATTCCATAAGAAACTTTGCATCCGTGGCACAAACAATAGAGTGATACCAACGTAACACAAATCTAGTCGATGGTTCAAAAACGATAAGTAAACGCTATTGATTTAACTAATGAAAATGATTTCTATTATGAAGAATTGCAAACGGAAAAGTTTCATCAGAGCTCAGAAACGTTTTTTGGACCAATAGAGGAGAATGCAATACGTTGTGCCAGAGCCTTGTTGTTGGAGAATGAGACAACAACATTCAGAATGGTTTTCTTCTTGCCACAAAAAATTGAAATCAATGGAATGTTTTTGGAATTTCTGTCATTGTTTGAAAACCCCTTAGAGTTCACAGGGAAACGCAATCGATATATTAGCGGTACCATCTTCCGAAAAAATCAATACAGTCATGAAAATGAGATACTCTAACTATCTTTAAGCGAAAGCCCGAGAGGGGCTGTAGTGCTACAAAGAAGAAGAATTATATGCTGACCGATGGAGAAATCACCACAGGTAGTGGTTGCCTAAATTTCAACCAACAGTTAATAATTATACAATATGTGCCATTTTTTATGTCGAAATATAAACATTGAACAAATGAAAAAAATAACTGGCTTCTATATATGAGGTATTTTTAAATTCAGTTTGATCCATTGCCAACATCAATCAAGTGGCCGTCTCTATCAGCGAAAGCAAAATGTGCCCTTTTTGCTGCATATTTTTTACCTTTCTAAGCATCTCGGGTGGTATAGCGATGATTTTGGTACGAATGTTTACTCTGACCTGCTAATCTGCACTCTATTTCTTAAGTAACCCCATAAAATAAGTCCGAGGGGATCAAATCTAGCGAACTAAGTGGCCAGTCAATTTCGCCTCCTTTTGACACCAGACGTCCAAGAAATTTTTGTTGCAGAAACTGAATCGTTTGACTTGCAGTGTTGTATGGTGCACCGTCTTGTTGAAAACGGTAACTGTCAAGACCTGCTTCACGCATTTGCGGGCAGACATAATGAGCCATCATCCACCGATTTCGATTTCCATCGATTGCTTCATTTTCTTTTTAAAACTAACCCAATTAAGATTTTGGTGCAAACGCCAGGTCAAACAGTCACTTTTTGTTCATAATATGGTGTTTTATGGATTATGCAGGGTTTTTACGTTTCCCAAATGCGGCAACTTTGCTTATTGACGCCACTAGAAAGTGTGAAATGGGCTTTGCCGGTCATCGAAATTTGCTTCTTAAAATCTGGTTCAGTGTCAAACATTCAACCAACTTTTTTCACCGTTATTCCATGCAACGTGGATGATCTGTCAGCAATAATATTGCTGGTAACTACACTTTTTATGGAAACAAATGCAAATCATTCTTCAAAATGCTCCACGAATTGGTTCCAAATGCTGAGTGTGATGACAATACACATTTTGGGTTCTAGTCGTCGCATTCTCTCTGACTACTTCAACTAATTCATTGGAACGTTTTAATCCTCAATACACGGCATCATAACAATCTGCCCCTGTCCCCACTGTTGGCCACGATATTTTCAATGATGTGCACGTAGAATTAACACAACTGAACGATGCACGTTGTTTCGATGTGAATCGACTCATGCTTAAAATTTCAATGAATTGACAGTTATAAAACCACGTCGAATCAAGTCAATCGGTTGACAAATGTCAAATCTTTTCAATGTTATTCACTGATATAAAAGATGACGCACCCTGTATATCTTTTCATTGGGTTGTCTACGATAACATGTCATGTGATAACATACGGGAAAAATGATTGGATCGTAGTAGTCTTTGCGTATAGACGTCTTTTAAATCGCTCCTGTCAAAAGTTTTCAAAAATTAAATTAATTTTTTAAAAACGTTAGTCCGAAGTTAATTTTTATCGGAAAAAATCTTATATTGTCGAAATAATCGACTCAGGAAATTTCTATCGAATATTTTTACTTCGATTGGTAACGAAAAACAAATTCACAAAGAAAATTTCGCCGCTGGTATGGAGGAGCCCGACGGCTTCCCACCGTTGGGGCAACCTGGGGAAACGACGAATACGAAACTGGCGACAATCACTAAAAGAAAACATAACGAAGAAAACTCCGTAGACGGAGGGTGCAAGCTGCAAATAATAGCGGATAATCAACAAATGGCCAAATTGCAGAAAGAAAATGATGAACTAAGGCAAGAGATACAGTCTCTCAAGGATCTTTTCAAGCAAGGGATGAAGCCTCAAAAGACGCAGCCACAAAATCAATGGCAACAGGTAACAAAGCCGAAGAAAAGTGCAAAGAAAGTATATCCAGAGGAAGTTCTAAGTGCTGGTGGCACCAACGAGAGCCGAAATTATTTTGCAGCGCTGGAGGGATTAACCGAAGATATGGAAATCGAAGAAAACATCAGAGGTAATTTTAATCAAGATAATGACGTTAATTTCATTCAATATTTAAAGAACAAAAATAAGGAGAAAAAACCAGCCCGCAGTTCTGCTGGTTCCTCTGAAAAAGCTTCCAACAAGACAGAAAAAGTTCCGCCAATCAACGTGCTCGGACAAACCGGGAAAGATATGGTTCGGCTATTGGCAGCCGAAAATAAACTGGCCAATTTCGAAATCAAAAGAGTTAATGCCGAAAAATTAACTATAAGGAAGGACGAAATCACTGGTTGATTTCAAGTCAGCCAAAGATGCGCTGATTTCTGGGGAGGTTCCACACTTCACCTATACCCCAAAAAGTGAAAAGAATCAGACCTTCTTGTTGAAGGGTTTGGACAGCGGAGAGGATACGGTCGATCTTCTTCAGGTGCTCAAGGAGGCTGCACCAGATATTGATTTTGTTTCAGTCAAAGCCTTTGCGACAAGAAGGTCGACCATAGAAAGGAAGAATTTACCACTTTACCTGGTACAAATTGCAAATAAGAGCAGTCCAAGTGCCCTTCAACAAATAAGGTACTTAAATTTCAGAGTGGTGAGGTGGGAACGCCTCCAGAAAAGAGAAGTCAACCAGTGTTACCGGTGTCAAAGATTTGGACATTCGGCTGCCAATTGTGCCATGCACTATCGTTGCGTTAAATGCAAAGACGTTCATGCTCCCGGTGAGTGCAAATTGGCTCAGACGGAGCCTAAAGAAAAATTATACTGCGTTAACTGCGGTGTTTTTGGTCACCCAGCATCATATCGAGGATGCTCCCGATATCAAGATGCAAAAGTTAAATTTGCTCCAAAGCAAACACAAGTACACCGTAATATCATACCTTCCAACTTCGTCAAGCCCGGAGTATCATTTGCACTCGCCGCTAGAGGACCAGCAGAAAATGCTGGAAATAATGTAAATAATGTAAGTGGCAATAATGAGCTGCTTCTCAAAATTTACCAGCAACTTAATTCTTTATCGGAGAGAATCGACAAACAAGATTCAAAAATTAACTTTGCTTTTCAGCGTTTAGGTCTTTCAAATGCCTAATAATAACTTGTCATCCAGTCATATTCCCATGGATAGGCTTCGCCTCATATCGATCAACGTCAACTCTATCGTTGCTATACATCGACGTGATTATCTCCTTGAATTTGTTGTTAAGCAAAAGCCTGACATACTTCTCACTGAAACCCACCTCAATTCATGGCATTCCATGGAATTCAAAGATTTTGCATTCGTAAGAAACGATAGGGTAATAGGTGATGGGGGAGGTGGCACCGGGATATTGGTTAGAAGACCCTATTGTTTCCAAAATATTGAAAAAGTCGAATTCAAAAACTTTGAATTTCTTGAAGTCTCCGTCATCAAAATTTCACTGCCAGGTGGGGATAACCTCTTCGTTACCTCTGCCTATGCAACTGGTCAAAATGTTCTCAAGTTCAAGGAGGAACTCAATTCCTTGTTTGAAATACTCGAATTGAACAGGCTGCATAGTTATTATATTTTTGCCGGTGACCTGAATGCCAAGCATACATCATGGCTAAACGCCACCAATAATCCAAGAGGTGTATTCCTGAAATCATGGATAACAGAGAACCAAATTGAATACAGGTGCAGCCTATATGGGTTGGAGTTCCCAACATACCCTCGGACAAATTCATATTTGGACCTCTGCATTGCTGACACAAGACTTGAATTCAGCTTTAATAGTCCTCAACGGAAACTGCAGGTGCTTCCTTACGATAGCGACCATAACGCAATCGTAATGGAAATCAATCATCAAAGGGATGATTTCTTCCTCATTCCAGTTCAACATGAAAACAATCGGTTGAATTTCAAAAAAACAGACTGGGGAAAGTTTCAAAAGAAGTTTAATCGGGAGTACCAGAAGCAATGTCCTCCTTCTGATGATGGCAACGCTTGCTCAATGGTTCCTAATAACAGAAATCTAACTGACGATGAAATAGATCTCTATTTGTCGAAGTTAGAGAAGCTGACGTTGGAAACGATTGAGAAAGTAGTTCCCAAGATTAAACATCGAAACAATATGGAAGGATATGAAACACCAACCATCGCAAGGTTGAAAAGATTAAAAAGCCTTCTTCTCACACGCGTCAACAATATTTATCGACGATTTTTGGACTACAACCATCCCTCGTTGGCTTTGTTGAAATTACAGCTGAAGAATGTCCGGAACTCAATCCGTTCATACTTCAGGAGTGAGGTCAGCAATCAATGGGCGGAAAAACTGAGGGGTATTAGCCTACAGGACCCAGATGGCGTTTTCGCGAAAGTGAATAGCTTATTCCGCAGGAAGTCTCGAGTGAAGGTATCGAATCTTGAAGTCACTAGTGATGAGATAAATCTTCTCGATAGAGCTGGTATCGAAATTGATAGTACGACTCCGGATAGAAATGGAAACAGGATTATATGTGATGGATTGCGGAAACTTGCCCTGATTGGAACACATTTAGAATTGGTTCATCTGCCAAACCCAGAGAGAAGGAATGAAATATTTTCGGAGGTCGTTGAAGCAAAAGTTTCCGACTTCAAATCAAGCCTGAACGGCCAATCAATTCTTCATTTCTATGAAACATTCACATCTGACCTCATACCGAGCTTGAATCTTATTGATTATTTTGTCAGCTATGAAGACTTGTGTTTCATATTTCGCAGAATAAACAACAAAAAATCATGCGGTACTGACGGTATTCCAAACATAGTTCTCCGACATTTGCCTGAGGTTGCTATTAGAAATTATTGCATATTGTTCAACAACATGTTGAACAATTCATATTTCCCAAATGAGTGGAAAAAGGCTAAGGTATTTCCGATCTTGAAGAAAGGAAAAGAATCTTCATGCCCTAAAAGCTATCGCCCAATCAGCTTGCTGCCTAACATCAGCAAGGTGTTTGAAGTGATACTCAACAGAGCATTAAACGCCCACATTGAGAAATATGAGTTGATGCCGAATTGCCGATTTGGTTTTCGTGCCAGGCATTCGACCATACATGCAATAACGAAAGTAACCTCAGACATCTGTTGGAAACTAAACAACAAAGAATGTGTTGGAGCATGTCTCATTGATATGGAGAAAGCCTTCGATACGGTGTGGTTAGATGGACTAGTTTTCAAACTTCTTCAGGACAGGTTCCCCAGACACCTTGTCGCCATGATGTGTAATATGTTATACGGGAAATCGTTTGTTGTAACTGATGGAAATCTGACAACTATGCGCCAATTCAAGGTCTTGAATGGTCTACAGTAGGGAACAGTTACTGCGCCCCTGCTTTTCTCAATATTCATTCGCAAGTTATTGAACAGCTTTGAGTTTAATGTCTCGCCAACGCGATCATTGGTAGCGTTTGCTGATGATCTGATCATCTTTACGGCAGACCGAAAAGCTACAATAGTTCAGAGCAATCTTCAAAAAATGTTTAATGATGTGCAGCTCTACACCGACAATTGGCGAATGAAAATCAATGCGCAGAAGTGCGAAACAATCTTGTTTCGGACAACGCTGCAGGGGGCCAGTCAAGACCTGAAACATAATTGGAAGGATTTCCACATTATGGCTGGTGAGGGTAGTTCAGAACGGGTTCCACATAAATCCTGTGTTCGATACCTCGGTGTTCATCTCGATCAGTATCTGTACTACACTGAACATGTCAAAATCATGCTCAGTAAGGCACTAAAAGTAGTCATGGCCCTTCGGCGACTCTTTCATTCCAGATACATTGATCAAAAAGTCAAAGTTATTTGTTACAAGACCCTGGTTAGACCAGTTTTGACATACGGATGCCAGATCTGGTACAACCAGAGTGCTAGTACAATGGAAAGATTAAGAGTTTTCGAAAGGAAATGTCTTCGTGCATGTACTGGTTTGTACAGAAAGCCTGAGACGGATTGGCAACACTATATATCGAATAGAAAAATTTATCAAACCGCTCAAGTGACAAGAGTCGATATCTTCATATTGAAACTTCTTCGGAATCATATCGCAAGATCTGTAACTGTGAGTGGAAACCCTTGGATTTCACAGCCGTTCCACCCTACAGACGGGTATATTGTGACTTGCCTCACTACTGGCTTCGTTCCTCCAGAAGCATTCGTGTATTTGGACATGAATCGATATATTTTTGATTCTGATGGCGTCCCAATCATATATCACATATACCGACGGGCCACCGATAAGAAGATAAAATATCCTCCGAATCTGAGTTCACGAGACCAACAATTCTAATGGAGATACTCATTTGCTAGATTCGTTGAGGCTGGTCGAGCTGAGATGGAGCAATCTAGGTATTGGTGGCTGAATGACAATGTCTAAATTATTCGTGTTTATTTTCTGTTTTTGTGCTTTTTCTCGTTACTTAGTTTTTTAGATTCATCTCATTATTGCTACATCTAGTGTTGTTGTTTATTTGTATTATAATTTAGGTATAGGTTTCAATATAAGGTGACTTTTTTTTTGTTTTTTTTTTGATTGAACTTATTTAGAATTAGGGTGTAACATACCTATTAGGTATAGGATATAAGTTCATTTTTGTGTTAGTAGTATAAGTAATTTTTGAATAATGCTGGTTGGTTTTTTCTCCTTTGAAATAATCTTAATTAATTTAAATTTGCAAGTGTATTTTTTTCATTAAATGTGTTTAACTGATAACGTATAAATTTAGAGAGCCATTCGGGCCATTAAGTTTTTTATAGTTTTATTGTTTGGAATTTGCTTATGTTCTTTTAAAAATTTATAACGATTAGTATTAAATAAAGCGCTTTTGACTTTGACCTTGACATACGGGAAAAATTAAGCAATTTTTCTGTTTTCAATGACTAGAACGAATCTTTCTAAAATCATTGGATTAATGTCATCTTCAATTCAATTTAAAACACTCAAATAAAACCAAATAATGAAAACCACTTCAACCGCAAATGTAATAAAATCATTTCAAAACCAAAATAATTTATTACAATTTCAAAGTAATTTAACTAGCCAGTTGGTTTAAATGGTCCCAACAAATGTTACACCATCAAGCTGTACGTACATCTTCATAAAATGAGATCCTTCTTATTGCTTTCCTCTATTCTCACAAGAGCTTCTTTGCTTTCTTCTCGAAAGTGAGTTCATACTATACAAATAGATAACTCAGCCAATCCAATATGTATTAAGCGCTGTAGGCGACGCTTTGAGTTTTTTATGTAGAAAAAACCAAGCCAAGAAGGATACGAAGTGTATGCAAAATTTTACATTTGTAACTTAAACATAAGAACATTGACTTTATTCACAAAAAAGCAAAAGCTAAAAGATTCAACTACGTGCGAGCATGTGCATTTTTACTTAAGACGAAAAGGAATGCGACGACGTTTCAAAAGTGTTTCCTTTCACATCCAACGGCTGTGAGTATGTCATGCACGTAAGCTTATATAGTTATGTGATATGTTTTCGACATGCTTCATTGAATATAAATTGGCGTAAATTACCCGAGGGAATCTTGAACGCATTTACTAAACTTTCGGTTAAATTACTTTCTTTTTTTTTCAGGCCTGGTTTTGCTTGCTTAGGATGGGGGAGGGGGTAAAGCACTGAACGCTGTATCCTGGACACTTTTCATTGAATACGAAACATACATTTTCTACTCGCTTCAACTCAGTCGCATCACATCCTTACCAGGATTTATTATTCACTTTGAGATGGCGATGCTAATCTGTAAAATCCTGACAAGATAAATGCTTCATCAACAACAGAAGAGTGTTACCAGTGGAGAGATTGCCAACCAAACATACCGTTCATCATACTCTTCTTGAAGAAGAAACACTTTATCATTTTTTTACTTAAAAGAATTCTTGAATTTTGCTTTGATAAGAGAAAGAATAAAAATATTTCTAATCTGGCAACTCTAATTTTAATATCTACCATACTCAAATTTTGAAAATAACCATGAGCACGTACACAGTGCTCCAAAAACGAGTGAGTAACCTTCGACCAGTTAAGAATGCAAATTTTAAATTAAAAATTCAGAATTTCTTCATGGTTTCAGAAAAGCTTTGCGGCATAGACTAGAAAGAATACCAAAAAGGATGGAATAAGTTGAAAATTGAAGTTATTCTAATACCGAAAAACAATTTTCTTAAGTTTCACTATCAAGGATTTTCGTTGCTTTAAATTTTCATTTTCATGTATTGAATTTTATCCTATAAGCTTTACATTGCAAAGGGACTAAAGGATTTTGGGTAGACTTTCCAATGCTGACACTTGTATGTATTGAACTTTACTTCATTTAACGTTTTGCATAGGATTAAAGTTTTGAGCTCTTGAATTTGATAAAATTAATTTTCAGGAAATTAAGGTATTACACATAGCTATTCTTCTAATAAAGTGAGCTGGATTGAGCAAAAGAAAATGTTTTTTTTTTTGAGAATTTTTTTTTTTTTCAAACAAAGTCATGCTTAATACACAGAAGTATGCTGATTATACGTCTATCAGTTGTTGCGTATTGACGTGTTTTGAATCGCTCGTGTCATTAATTTGAAAAATTAATTAATTTTTCACAAAAGTCTGTTGAAGCTCATTTTTTAATTGAAAACCATCACCGTCGAATTATTCGAACATTTATTGAGTACCTGAAGTTACTTTCCTGAATAAGTATTAAAAAGCAGAAAAAAATTCACGGGAAGCCCTGGTTTATGAATATTCCCTCTAATCTCGCTACAAAAACAACGAAATGAAGAGCCCGATGGCTTCAGCCATCAACCAGAACGATCGTGTCCATCACCAACAATGACGGGCGAAAAAAGCTAAAACGAAGATTCGATGGCAATGAAGAAAAACCGAAAATTTTATCAGTCATCGAGATCGAGCAATTAATCAAAGCTAATGAGAAAGCTGAGAAGATTGAGAGAGAAAAAAAAGAATTCAGACTTCGGATGCAATTGCTAGAAGAACTAGTTGGAAAATTAACGTTTTCAAAGGGAAAGAAACCATCAAAAAAGAAAAAGAAGTAAAGTCTAATGCTACCGTAGACAAGAAATCTCAGAAAAGAATAAGAACCTGATCAAGAAGATATCCTCAGTGCAGGCGGAGCAAACGTCAGCACAAATTATTATGCAGCGCTAGCTAGACTAGATGATTCCATGAGCATTGAACAGGATAAAGGTAACCAAATTCTGAACACTGCGTCTGTCAGGTTGATCAAAAGAAAGAAAAAGTCTCACCAATCAATGTATTTGGGAAAATAGGCAAAGATATGGATCAGCTTTTGGCAGCCGAAAATAAATTAAATGGTTTTGAGACCAAGAGAGTGAATGCTTATAAACTGACTATTAGAACAAAGCCATTGGTCGATTTTCAGGCAGCAAATAAGGCGTTAAATTCTGGAGATGTTCCAGACTACACAAACACCCCCAAAAGTGAAAAAAACCAGACCTTTTTATTGAAGCGTCTGGTCTGCGGAGAAGACACAGTCGATCTCCTTCAAGTGCTTCAAGAAATAGCACCAGAAAAAGAATTTATTACAGTTAAAAACTTTGCAACAAAGAGATCGATTGTCGAGCGTAAAAAGCTTGCCTTATTACTTAGTCCAGATTTCTAGCAAAATCTGTTTAAGTGCCCTATAAAAAATAAGCTACTTGAACTTCCGCGTGGTGAGGTGGGAACGCCTCTCGAAAAACGAGGTCAACCAGTGCTATAGGTGCTAAAGATTCGGTAATTTGGCAGCCAATTGCACCATGAAATATAAATGTGTAAAGTGCGAAGATGTCCATGCTCCCGGCGAGTGTAAATTTTTATCAGGCGCATCCCAAAGAAAAATTACATTTTGTGAATTGTGGTGTCTTTTGTCATCCAGCATCATATCGAGGATTCCCTGGAATCAAGATACATAGGTATAATTTACTGCAAAACAAAGTCAAGTACACCACAGTGTGATATCTATCAACTTCGTCAAGCTCAGGGTATCATTTGCACTTGCTGTTAGAGGACCAGCAGACAATGTAAATAAAATAAATAATGTAAGTAGCAATAATGAACTGTTTCCTAAAATTTATTAGCAATTAAATTGTTTATCGGAGAGAGTCAATAAACAGGATTTAAAAAGCAACTTTGTTTTTCAGCGTTTAGGGCTTTCAAATGCCTCAAAATAAGTTTTCATCCAGTCACCTTCCCAGGGATAGGAATTGTCTCATCTCGATCAACGCCAACATTATTGTGAGTCTACATCGACGTGGCTGTCTCTTGGAGTTCCTTGTCAAGCAAAAGCCAGACATCATGCTACTCACTGAAACCCACCTCAATTCATGACACTTAATGACATACAAGGATTTTAAATTCGTAAAAAACGATCGGGTAATAGGTAATACGAGAGGTTGCAGATGGATATTGGTGAGGAGACTCTATTGTCTCCAAAATATTGAAAAACTCAAATTCAAAAGCTTTGAATCACTTGAAGTGTCCGTTATCAAAATTTCACTTCCAGGTGGGGGTAACCTTTTCGCTATCTCTGCCCATGCAACTGGTCAAAATGTCCTCATTCTCAAGGAGGAGCTCAATTCCTTGTTTAAAATACTCAAATTGACCTGAACGCTAATCGTACATCAAGGCTGAACGTCAAACAATTATCTCTAAGGCGTATTCCTGAAGTCGTGGATAACAGAGAACCCAATTGAATACAGGTGCAATCTATATGGGTTGGAGTTACCAAAATACCCTAAAGCAAATTCATATTTGGAACTCTGCATTGCTGACGCAAGACTTGACTGCATCTTTAATAGTCCTCAACGGAAACTGCAAGTGAGTCTTTACGATAGCGACCATAAGACAATCGTAATGGGAATCAATCGTCAAAGGGATGATCTTTGCCTCATTCCAGTTCAACATGAAAATTATTGTTTGAATTTGAGAAAAAACATACTGGGGAAAGTTTCAAGACAAGTTTAACTGGGAATACCAGAAGCAATGTCCCCCTTCTGATGATGGCAACTCTTGCTCAATGGTTCCAAATGACAGGAATCTAACAAACGATGAAAAAGATCTCTACCCGTCGACGATAGGGAAGCTAACGTTGAAAACGGTTGAGAGTTCCCTACAATAAACATCGAAACAATATGGAAGGACCACCCATTGCAAGCTTGAAAAAAATTGAAAAGCCTTCTTCTCACACGCGTCAACAATATTTATGGCGATTTTTGGACACCAACATCCCTCGTTGGATTTGTTGAAATTACACCTAAAGAATTCCCAGAACTTAATGCGTTCATACTTCAAGAGCGAGGGCGGCAATCATTGGACGGAAAAATTGAGGGATATTAGCCCAAAAGAACCAGATGGCGTTTTCATGAAAGTGAATAGCATATGTCGTAAGAAGTCTCGAGTGAAGGTATCGACTCTTTAAGTCACTAGTGATGAGATAAATCTTCTCGATAGGGTTCGTATCGAAATGGATACTACAGGTTTATCCATTTCGTAGTTGGGAAAGTATAACCCTCCTATTTGACATTTGCCAAAAAATAAATGTCATTCAAAGCGTCCTTTTTTTAGATATAAGTTTGCCATTTAGAAATATGGATCGCTTAGTAGTCGAAAAACGCGTTAGAATTATTAAATTTTATTATAAAAATGGTGATTCTGCTGTATCAACATTTAGGGCTTTACGAGCCGATTACGGTCGACAAAATCGACCTACACAGCGAAAAGTTTTGAACACAGTGAGAAAATTTGAAGAGACTGGATTGATTATTGATATTGCAAGGCCTGTGCATCATCGCAATATTCGTTCGGTTGAAAATATCGCTGTCGTTGCTCAAAGTGTGGAGGAAGATCCGAATTTGTCGGTTCCTTGACGTGCTCAACATTTGGGCTTGTCTTACGGCTCATTGTGGCGGATTTTGCATTTGGATTTGCATCTTCATTTTCACAAAATCCAACTCACTCCAGAATTTAAGCCTCAAGTCCATACACAACGCAGAATGTATGCGAATTGGGTGGTTGAACAACAAGTCATTGATAACGATTTTTCGAACAAAATGTTCTTTGGTGATGAGGCTCATTTTTCGCTCAGTGGTTACGTAAATAAATAGAATTGCCACATATAAGGCTCTCAAAATCCTCAGGTGATCGCAGAAAGGCCTTTGCACCCGGAAAAAAGACCGTTTGGTGTGCATTATGGTCTGGTGGTGTTATTGGCCAGTATTTTTTTGAAAATGATCAAGGAAGAGCCCTCACAGTCAGTGCTGACCGCTATGGACGGATGTTAACCGATTATTTTTGGAGAAAAATTGAAGATTATTATCTGAAAAACATGTGGTTCCAACAGAACGAAGCCACAAGCTACACAACACAGGCTAATCGAGCACTTTTGCAAGAGAAATTTCCAGGACGCGTAATTTCGAGATTGAGTGATGTCAATTGACCCAAAAGATCCTGCGACCTAATACGTTTGGATTTGCAAAAGATCGTGCTATGCAAAAGATCGTGCTTACGTGAACAATCCTCAAAATCTTGAGTAATTGAAAACCAATATTTGTGAAGTTATGGCCGAGATATTGCCGGAAATGTGCCAAAAAGTCATTGAAAATTACCTCAAAAGGATTGAAACCTGTAAGAGGTCCCGTAGAGACATTTGAATAATGTTGTATTTCACGTGTAATGGCAAGGTTTAGTCTTTATATTGAATAAAAAATTGTGTTTCCATGTGAATACTTTATGTGTTTTCTTCAGCTTTACTTTCCCAAGCGTAAAATGGATAATCCTATACATCTTCGGATAGAAATGGAAACAGGGTTATATGAGATCGATTCCAGAAACTTGCCCTGATTGGAACACATTTTGAATTGGTTCATCTACCAAGCCCTGAGAGAGAGAGAATGGAATATTTTCAGAGATCGTTGGAGCAAAAGTTTCCGACCTCAAATCAAGCCTGAATGGTGAATCAGGCTGAATTGGACAGACTTACAGAGACATCATCGTTACTGACGATCTTTATGGTCCTCAAATAAGAGTGGGTTATCCAGTAGGGAGCAGTATCCCCTCACAGCCTCCCAACCGGATCAAGATCCAAACGTAGACGTGGCCATGTATTTCCCATTTGAGTGAAAAACTCATACAAACATAATTTGCATGATATTTGGAATACAAACGTAACTGATGTATGCAATAGTGTTATGCAATGAAATCACACATCCCTATGTCATAAAAGGGCAGGCAAGCGGAAGGCCACTTTGCCCCACAAAAGCCCCTGTTAAGCGAAAAGAAAGAAAGAGCGCGCCCGGTGGCTGGCCCATTTTAGTGGGTCCTATACCCGGTCATGTCGAAAGACAGGGAAAGACTGAGTTTTAAGTTTTAACAATTCATTTATTTAAATCTTTATATACTAATGAAAACAACATCATCATTTGTAAGTCATGAATGATTATCATGTATGTGAATGTGAAATACAATCCTGATTATGTACCATAAGAAAAACGTTTTTCTTACTTCAAATATCAGGTGGAACAGATTATCACCGAAAGCAAAAACTTGATGTGTTTTGAAGAATATATCTCTAATGTTTAAATAATCATTGGCTTTGAAATGCAAGGAAGTGAAAAGTTTTCAATGTATTCCTCCCACTATTTCAAATGAAACTTCTATTATTATACAGATAACTAAAGTCTACAATCGTAAAACAATAACAATATCCAGAAAAATAAAATTTCCTACTCCATTCAGGCTTTCACTTGTGGGCACCGTGATTAAATTTGTAACCGAATCAGTTACCTGACCGCGCATCGAAAAATATTCAATTAAATGTCGAGCATGGTTGCTCTACACTGGCTACCTTGAAGAAGGTTTCCGCAAAGCCTGGACGGTTAATGGTATTAAGTGGAAAAATAAGCTCCCATGGTCAAGTACGTAAATGACGCATCAAATTCTTTTTTAATTTGTATTCGCATGGTTGATGCACTGAGTAATCATGTCAAGCCACTCAGTTGAGAGGTCCGGAGTGGCAACGCTACTCAATGGAGGTTGATTGAAGGGAAAACATAGTTTCAATATAAGCATGTGCCGCGAACAAAATCATCATAGCCAAACGGTTTCACGTGATTTCCACGTACGCATCAAAAGGATTGACAATCATATATCATTTCCGCCAATTTTATATAAATTCAATGTCACTTGCGCTGTAAATTTTACGATTATCGCAAAATAAAGCATCTTTGTCTTTACAGTTAACTAACATAAAAATAAAGTGTTCATACACACCATCTAAGTCAATACACATATGCGTATACTACCAACGTGTGTTCTACAAGACGACCCCAAGCGAAACTAACTTTAGCCTATTTAACTCGCTGTTTATCTTTAGTTACATTCTCAAACACTTCATTCATTAAAATGAAAAAGTAACACCGCTACACGCCTCTCCACGAAAAGGGCACATGCACCAATGTTCAGGCAAGTTCCAGTCTTAAGAAAAGATATAATTTATAACAATTACTGTTCTTGAAATGCTAACCGTATTTCAATCTCCTTCCTGAACATTTTTTTGTCAATGTTACTTTCCGTGCGGATTGACTGTCTCCGTGCCTCGGGGCGTAGTAGTTAGCGTTAGTTCAAATCAATTAAATGTCTCGGTGCATTCACTGTTTCCCGCAGGCGGCACAATGGAAATCGAGCACGAAATTTACCTCGCCATACGCTCTACGACGCATTTAGCACGCACAGAATGAGATAATTTTTCCCCAGGATTTCCTCGATTTTTAAAATTCCCCAACTACTATAAACCGCGAGGTATTCGGAAAACTTCATGGATATTGACAACCCGATTTTCCAAAACTCCGCCAAATCCCAGTTTTTGTCGCACGAGCTCTCGAACTTCTTAAGAGCTGTCACTCATCAGTCATCATCCTCTTCGATACTTGGTACTTTTCTCTTCAAACTTTTCGAACCACCTTTTATGCACCACGTTTGAACGAAATGCTTTCACTTTTCAGTAACAATCAGTTCACTGCACTAGAATTATATATTTGAAGGAAATCCCAAACCAAGCGACACGAAAAGTCGAGAAGGCAGTCGACACGTCGCTTTTCGAAACAACACTCTTTTTCTCATATAAAGAACAAAACTGCATGCCGGCACGCAAGGTTCGCGACGTCGGACCCGGCTCACGATAACGAGATGATATCCAGTTTACCAAGAGATTAACTTCAATTTTTTTTGTTGATTCACTGCCCGTGTTCACGTAACAAACTCAACAATTCCAATAAATACAAAACGCACGACAGTCAACCTTTCCACACACCCATCTAGAAGGCAGTCGACAAGCATTGCTCGTTCGTTGTGTTGTGAAACCGTACGATTTACTCCACTCAGTTTCACTCGACTATGTTTCGCGTGGAGAATTACATCCGTGCGTCGATCGTCAAGATTTATTTCTTTTATCCAAGAAAATCGATCATATCGGGATAAATCCGAAGATGTATGCTAAATATTTAGTTACAACGTGAAGGATTGGTGTTCCTGTGAGCTTTATAGCAACCATCTGGGACTTTACGAGCAGGATTGACCTTTAAAATCGCAAAAAATATGGAGCTTGACGTGAAGACGGTCAACTTTTACACCGACTCGTCTGTTAAAGTGCTGTCGCCAACACGCGATATTTTGATTTTTGTCTATGGAGAACTTTCGATTGCTAACTAATCCGCTAGCAAGCACGACAAATACTTGGATTAAATTTTACAAGGCTACGGATCCTTTAATTTTCACTCCTCTGCTCTCCAGGCAGTTGTTTAGCTGCAACAATAACACTTTCAATTGTGTGGACTGCCTGGCATCTGTGAAAGTCGTCACCGCTATAATCCATGCAACCATCGTCAGTTTCGCTTAACATACAAAAATTTATCAACCAACAGAGAATGAGATGACGGGCAATCCGAGGTGTTTAGATATTTTACAAATTTCGGCACTTATTACGTATCATCGCGACATATTTATTTAACAACGGCAATCGAATACTTAACGCGTTTAATCAATTGTAAATTTTCATAGACAGACAAGATGCAGCGATCGTAAAATGAAAAATAATTCTACCCAGATTATAACTTTTGACAATACCTCGACATTTACTTTTCGCGTTTTTTTTAATGTTTGGTGGTGATTTTCACTATAAAAAAAACTCGAAATTATATCTCAAGCAGGACAATGTACCGTCTCCGTTCGCCGCTTCGTAGCAACTCTTCCTCCGTCCAAATCTCTTCTTTTTCTTTTCTCGTGTCGCCACGGTAAATCGAATCAGCTGGCCGCCCAGCCTAGTTCGATTGCATTCAGTAATGCAATACACAGTTGGGATGCACTAAATCAGTGTTCCCATGTCCGAAATTTTAATTTGCAGATTTAAAATATTTCAGAAATTTACGGAAGTAAAGAAAAAATGAAAAAGATGTTAAATAATAATATAAGTTAAATATTATGAAGAATATAATTTAAGGGAAACGTGTTAAGTTAATACAAAGGAAAATTCATATAAATTTACATTTATTGGTAATAATAAGGAAAAAATATTTTATAAATCACAACTATGAATGTAGGTAATGAAATCTTTTTCTAAATCTGCAATTAAAACTTCGGATAAGGGTTGGGAAGGTTTTCGAGCAGTTTGCTTGTGTGACTGCTTGATTACAATAAACTCTCCTGTAGACCTGTTGATCCAAAAAAACATTGTTTGAAGAAATGAAACTGAGAATCATATAGTAAAACAGTCCATAGGCGAAAGGCATGTCATGCTAGGTGATACGTCTGGTGAGGTCAAAGGAGAGTTGTATCGTTAAACGTTACTCATAATTCACCACATGAAAGTGATCTTACTACATCTTAAAACGGCCAATATGTACCAACAAATCATTCAAATGGAACTAGTCAAGAAAATCAGATTTACTTTATCAATTACGGAGAAAATGTAAATAATGTAGGAGGCCAAATAATCTCTTCTAAGTCAGATTTATGCCAAAATGACCAATATACTTATTGAGATAGCTTCCTTAAGTTAGACAAATTTCTAACATTAACTAGAACACCTCCATTTTCATCATCAAATTATTCAATTACCCTAGAAAACTTATTCCTATCCTAATCTCTTTTACATAAGATTTCCTGAAACATAAATACATCATTCCGCACCATTTGCAACTAGTCTCTTACACAAAAACTAGAATCACACAAGCTCAAACACATCGATAACAACAACTATAATTAATTAACAGGAATCACACACGATACAAATATCTATCATTAATTTAATTACATTGGAGACTAACTTACCATCTTCGGCCAAAAAGGGAAGAAAATATCAAGGAGCTATGCTTGTACTCGTATACGTACACCTATTAGGGATTTTAATCACTGCATCTTAGTAAAATTAAGTAATCCTTATAAGAGCTCATTATTCAGAAAGCTTCATTTAATCCTTATTGATTACTGCAATCAATTGCTTGATATCGAGGCCTTGACTAAAGACTATTTCCGGTGGATGGGCTAAGAAAAAATGATAGGATAACTATGATAGTATTCATGGAAATCGAGTTGGATGGGATTGTGCTTTGCTGAAGTTATTTGTTGAAGAGACGAAAGGAAAAACGCGAAAAGTATCATACGAAAATAAAGAATAGATCATCAATCAATCAGGAGATAAAAAGTGCTGAGGCATTGTTAATGATATTTTTTATTCGCGTGACTGGTGTTTGCTTCTTCGAACTCTGATTTTTCAGCGAAATCGCTAAAAGCAATTAAGTGCTTCGAAATATTTTACTGTAAATAGCGGCTTTAACATTTCTTTACAATTAGATGTAAAATGCTATTATGTACTTCCTGTGGTTCATATAAATATAACGTCAAAGTTTCAAATGGAATACGAACCATATACTTCTTTCCTTTTCGTTTTTTTAATATCGGTGGCAACGAGTCCATCTTTTTCAAAAGAGAAAATCAAGATAAGCCAGTTGTACACTTGTTAAAGTTTCTTTTATATTGTAACATTTGTTAGGATATATTCCGGCTCAGTTAAGTTTATCAAATCATACCACAGCAGTATTACTAGTAGCTAGCGCAGCCACAGGAGTACATATAGGGTTTTGCATTAGGGGCATAACAATTTTATATCTATATATGAACGCACTCTTAAACTTTTTCAATAAACTGTCAATGTCAAAACGTCAGGTCATCATTTTCATTATGGTAAAGTTCACGGACCAGCAACATTTGAAAATTATTAAAAATTACTATTAATTACTACAATCGAAAAATCTTCAGCAATGAAGTTCATTTCTGGCTCAATGGCTTTGTTAATAAGCAAAATATGCGTTATTGGTCAGTAACAAACCCACATGTGCTTCTTGAGACACCATTGCATTCACAAAAAATCACTGTTTGGTGCGGGTTTCATGCCAGAGGTGTGATTAGGCCATATTTTTTTGTGGATGAAAATTCCCGTCATGTTACCGTCAATGGAGAGCGCTATCGTGTTATCTTGGAGGATTATTTGTGAATAGAATTGGATGAGCTTGACATCAACAGTATGTGGTTTCAACAAGACGGTGTCACTAGCCACATAGTGCGCGATTTATTGAAATTTATTTATTTATTGTTATATCCTTAATGGAAAACCCTATACTTACAGCGTGGGGTGCAACAGCAAAAAAGTGATGGACAGACAGGAAAGCCTCTTCAGCAAAGCGCTTTATTGTGATTTGTGCAACATATAATGAACCATCAGCATTTACTGGCACAGCATAAGCAAACATAAGGACAAGCAACATAAGCAGTGCAATTGCACCAACTCATGTTAGCCCAGCATACAAATTAGTTGTCAAGCGACTGGATTGTAGCAGCTTAAGACTGTAGGAAAGAAAAGAAGATCAAAGAAGATGCGAAGAAAAATACAAAGGACATTACAACTTAAAACACTATACTTCCGAATTGAAAATGGCACTAGAGGAGGGAAAATAAAACGCTTTATAAGGGGATATATTTTCTGTGATGAAAACGATAACTGTAGGAACATGGCGTTAAGGGAACTTCCGGCTTCCATTGAAAAACGTACTTTCTAAGAAAAATGCTTGTTTAGCTGAAGCTCCGAGGAGCAATAGGAATTATTTGCCAACCACACTACAAATATCAAAAGAAGAGATTATGAATTTGCAAACTTACTAACAGTCTGTATTGTGCGCCAGCCAAGAGCAGCCCTACTCTTGCGTTACTAAGGCACAGAGATAACTTCAAGAGTGTGCAAAGTAGTGATTCCATTCACACAAGCCTTAAAAGTGACCGGTCTAGAATTAAGACCAGGAGGAAAATAAATTTTATTAAAGTGTATACCGAGTTACATTTCTAAACTGGTAACCGGGCCCATATATGGTGACCAATCATCATCAGCACGATATATTTTCATTTTGGCAAATTATATTATCATAACCATTCCACAGGTAGCCGAAAATCTGCTTCTACCGTTGGGAATTTGGTAACAGGGTGTTTAAATGCCAGCCTTTTTGAAATTTGAATCTTGATGGGGATTTGGAAAATCAATTTCCTTCCTCTTCTCTTCTCAAGCCACATTTTTATCAAAAACAAAGCATCGATAGTGGGGCTGACGTATCCGTCCTCTCAAAGAAGTGTGCTCTTTCCAGTAACCCAACGGAGTACAAATTGCCAACTGCGAATAGTTTCCAGATATGGCCCAAAAGTGTCACGTTTGTGCAGAAAGTGTCATTATTAGCCATCGGCACCAAGGATGTTGTAATCGGATATTTTGGAATGATACCTGACAGAGACCTGTCATCCTTACACAATTCGCTAACCAGTTTACCAGTGTCAGATGACAGATCTCAGTTAGTCGAGCGCTTTGGTATTCCGAATGTTGGATTTACGTGGATTGATAGTGGCTTAGAGATAGAAACTCCGCATCAGTTGAGGAAATCCACTACTGCAGCAACTGGTGTATGCATTTTGCGACATCCAAGCAAAATTTGTAAAGTTCATCTAGAAGAGGAAAGGATGAATTTGTAAAAAAGATATAGTCGCCGTATAGTCCTGCGCATATCTAACCTCAATTTTATTTCTTCGTTCAAGTTCAACTGGAGAGTGACAACCCCAGGACAAAATCTTGGGCAATTCAGATGAGTAAGAACTGGATGAACTAAGCTCATATAAAAGGCATAGGAGAGCATGTGACCAGTTTCTGCTCTCTTTAGGAATCTGCCTGTCATTTCCTCTCCGTCTACCTCTTGCCACTCACTTTCTTTTTCCAGAAGCTCCCTGGATTGGATCTTTCTGTCAAGTTGACTAATCCAAATCGGACACCAAATTGGCCGAATTGCAAGTATCGTCGCGAATTTTATCCAATATTAAAACTGTGGAAAGTGTTCGCGATCTGAATGCATTTCAAGTGTTTAAACATTTTTTGTACTTTGTGGTTCGATAACTTTAAGGTGTGACACTGTGAAATTAATTTACAATTTCAAAATGAAATGTGTAGTGCATTCGTGTAAAAATTATAGTCGAAAAGGCTCTGTAGATGTTTCCTTTCCCAATTAGTAATTGATATGTAAATTTTTTGCATGTTTTCCTCATAATGGTGAACGTTTTTCAAATAGAAAACAAATTTTAGTATTGTATGAAAATGTGTTTTCATTGAGCAGCAGCCATGTTTACTCGAGCAATTTGGCTCTCTGTTACATTATAAACAAAAGCAAAGCAATAGAAAAAGTGGTCACAGGGGTTGTTGCGACCACATGGTCACATGGCTGTCAACTCCAGTATTATTTAATTACTCAATGTATCATAAGAACAACAGTATGCGGTTTTCCTACGCTAAGGATTTTTGATGAAACCAGATATCACATTATTGATTGCGTCTATTTGAATATTTCAGAAAAGATGAAAAACTATAATATCTTTGAAATCCTGAACATTGAATGATATTTGCTATACTGCAACAAAGATGGCACCTACTGAAATTCGAGTTGAAGGTGATTTCCTTTAAACCTATGATTCAACATACATATCATAGAAGTGTTTCTCAAGTTTCATGTGTTTATTACAAAACTCCTCAGATACGGCCATATTCCTATCTACTCGACTTGTTGATTCAATAATTCTGGCCATATATAGGGTTATCCATTTCCTGGTAGGAAAGTATAACCCTGCCATTTGACATCTGTCAGAATTGAATGTCATCCAAAGCGTGTTTTTTTAGTTGTAGGTTTGCCATTTAGAAAATTTGAAGACACTGGATCGGTTATTGGTATTGCAAGGGCTGTGCCTCATCGCAACATTCGTTCTGCTGAAAATATCGTTGCTCAAAGTGAAGAGGAAGACCCGAATTTGTCGATTCCTCGATGTGCTCAACATTTGGGCTTGTCTTACGGCTTATTGTGGTAAATGTTGCAGTTTGATTTGCATCTGCATCCGTACAAAATCCAACTCACTCAAGAACTTAAGCCTCAAGACCATACACAACGCAGCTCAGTGGTTACGTAAATAAACAGAATTGCCACATATGGGGCTTTCAAAATCCTCAGGTGATCGCAGAAAGACCTTTGCATCCGGAAAAAGTGACCGTTTGGTGGGCATTATGGTCTGGTGGTGTTATTGGCCCGTATTTTTTTTAAAACTATCATGGAAGAGCCATTACAGTCAATTCTGACCGCTATGGACGGATGTTAACCGATTATTTTTGGAGAGAAATTGAAGATTATGATCTGGAAAACATGTGGTTCCAACAATACGGAGCCACCAGCCACACAACACAGGCTAATCAAGCACTTTTTCGAGAGAAATTTCCAGGACGCGTAATTTCGAGATTGAGGGATGTCAATTGGCCCGCAAGATCCTGTGACCTAACACCTTTGGATTTCTTTTTATGGGACCATGTACAAGGTTGTATTTACGCGAGCAATCCCCAAAATCTTGAGCAATTGAAAACGAATATTCGTGAAGTTATGGCCGAGATATTGTCAGAAATGTGCCGAAAAGTCATTGAAAGCTACCTCAAAAGGATTGAGGCCTGTAAGAGGTCCCGTGGAAGACATTTGAATAATGTTGTATTTCACGCATAATGGCAAGGTTCAATCTTCATATTCAATGAAATATTTTGTTTCCATCTGAATATGTTATGTGTTTTCTTTAGCTTTACTATCCCAAGGGTAAAAAGGATAACCCTGTACTAACTGCAAGCTATCTTCTGTACAATAAGATTTATAAAAACACTTGAAAAGAAACAATTGTTACAATTTGAAAACAAGCTGGGTAGATAGACCTACGCTCATGTTCGAAGGGTTTTGTACTCAACTTACAAAATGCAGTCACCAGCAACGAATAAATTCAAGAAACATGTCGAAAAGATTTGCTGAAGAAAGTCCATTGTTTCTCCGTTTTCAACTAACAACAAGTTGGGTAGACAGACCTATGCTCATGTCAGAAGGGGTTTGTACTCAACTTACAAAATGCAGTAACCAGCCACGAATAAAATCAAGAAACACATCATGTTCGAGGATCATACTATTACTAACAAAGTTGAAAGAATTTTGTCTCCTGAGGTATTTGTTATAGTTATACCCATAAATATCTCCCATGATAACTTTTTCAGATTTTTTAGATCACGGGTGTCCATTCGCGAGGGAGGAAACACATTTTTCATGTATTTCCCCCCCTGTGCCCCCACTGAAGCAAAAACTGTCAGTTTAAGAACTGTTTTGAAAAGCTCTCATAGAGAACTTTCAGTTGATACTCAAATCGGCTACCTTTCATGAATTTTTTTTTCAGGGGCCACTCCTCTGTACTGTAATCATCGATTCATGGCCTATTTTTTCGAATGGTAGAATGGTTACAAAGCCTATTTGCTAGGAGCTCTCTCCTGCCTCTTCGACTGGTTTCAATTGTTTGTACTCATCTTCATGATACCTATCACTCCTGAAATTTTCATGCAAATCCTAGCAAAGCTGTAGTGTCTAAGTCGGTAAAAAGCGCATATGGCTCTATAGCCATATGTTTCCATAGTAATACAGGGCATATTGTTCCGTAGTGAGACAGGAAAATTCGAATCGCTATAACTTCGTTAAATACTATTCGATCTTTATGAAACTTTCAGAAAAGATAAATCTTATAAATAGTCATCTGTTTGCGAAATTTTATTGAATTTAAGGATACCGTTTATATTTTATTCAAGAAAACATAAAATCTATAAATCATACTATTACTAACAAAGTTGAGTGAATTTTGACTTCTCATGTATTTGTTGTTGGTGTACTTATTAAGGCCTACATTCACGATTTTTTTCAGACTTTTCGGATGGAAAGTGTCCAATCGCGAGGGGGTACACGAAAAGTTCGTACATTTCCCCTTCCCCTGCCCCCACGGGACTCATAAGGCAATTTAAAAACTTTTTTTGAGTAGATCTCATTGAGACCTTTCCAATGACACCCTACTCGACTACCAATGGCGAAAAAATATTTCACCTCTCTTTATGGGGATACCCCCCTTAAACCACTTGAACAATTTTCCCACCCTTGAACTTTCAAGAAGTCACCACTTCTGACCTTCCCACCGTGTTTCATGGCTGTAGCCTCTATAATTTCGGAGAAAAAGTGCTGTGACATATAGACGGACGGACAGACGGACACAGGTCGTGATTGCAATAGGGTTTTGTATTTTAGTACAAAACCCAAAAAATCACTCAAATCATGAAATCCCAAAAGCATTTATGTCATCGATCTTATCTGAAAATTTTAAGAGAATCAAATCAAAACTGCAGTGGCTGAAGCGATGGAAAGTCCATAAAATACCGAAATCATGTATTATTGTTGTTGTAATTGGAGTAATTTCAAATAAATATAACTTCCGTGAATACGATACGAATTTCGTCAAGCTTACAGAGTATTAGAACCTTGTGTAAGGCTACTTAAGTAGCGAGTATGTTGGTTTTAAAGGCATCCATACGATTTTATTGGAGAAAATGTGAAATTCCAAGATCTTACTATTATTAAGAAAGTTGAACAAATTTTGACTTCTGAGGTGTGATAATTTCTTCAGATTTTTTAGATCACCGGTGCCAATTGGGAGGAGGAGACAACATATTCGTGTATTTCCCCCCTGTGCCCCCACTGAGCCAGAAACTGTCAGTTGAAGAACTGTTCTAAAAAGCTCTCATAAAGACCTTTCATTTGAAACTCATATCGGCTACCGTTATGCATGCTAGACACGGCTGGGAGAGTGCTAGAAAAACTCATCAAGGGAAGACTCACTGACGTGATTCGTGCTGCTGGGGACCTATTCCCTCGGCAGTATGGCTTTAAAGCAGGACGCTCTACCATTGATGCGATTGCAGAGGTGGTGAGCGCGGTGCAAAAGGCAGAGGCATAAATCGCACCAAGCGACAGATGTCAGGAATGCCTTCAACTCGGCTAGATGGGTGGATATTCTTTTCAAGTTCCAGTATATCTAATGCGGCTTTTGAGGGACTACCCTAAAGGATTGAAACGACACGACACAGGGCCAACAAAGTATGGAAATTACATCGGGTGTTGCCCAAAGATCTATCCTTGGTCCGGACCTATGGAACGTGTCTAACGACTGGCTACTGAGACTTGAGATGCCAGATGAGTTGCGCTTGGTTGAACAGGCGTAACTTATGCTAGGTATGCTAGTGCGCCGAGTGAGAGACTAGATGACTGCTCGCGGGTTCAGTTTAGCACTGGAGAAAACCGAAGTGGTCATCTTGACAAAAAAAAAGAATCCCTAGAGTAAGGATGATCAGTATTGGAGACTTACGAATTGAACCGACCCAGCCCATCAAGAAGACGCCTCTTGATGAGTGCCGTAGGGTCAGCGCTATTGTACGGAGCAGAAGTATGGGACGACGCTCTCAGCAAGGAAGTATACCAAAAATGATTGGCACACGTACAGAGAAGAGGAGCACTGAGGATTGCATCTTCGTATACAACAGTCTCTGATTCAGCGGTGTGTAGGCATGATACCTATCGCCCTCCTCGCTAGAAAGTGCGTGCTATTTACTTGCACTGAAACGAGGATGCGAGGGAGATGGTTGTCCCCGACGAGGGACAGCGCTCGCTCAACGACTGGCAGCAGTCTTGGGTGAATTGCTAGAAGGGAAGGTGGACTGCGCGCCTCATCCTGGATGTGAGGCCGTGGCTAAATCGAAGGCATGGTGAGACTGACTTCTACCTGACACAGCTTTTGAGTGGGCATGGGTGTTTTCAGTCTCACCTGCACAAGATTGGTAAGTCACGGTCCCTCGATTGTTGGTATTGCCCAGGAGAGAAGGACAATGCCTGCCACATATTTTTTGCGTGCAAAAAGTGGGTCAGGATGCGAAGGGAACTCTACAGAGAGACGGGAGAGCTCACCCCGCATAATATAGTCGCGATGATGCTCTAATCGGTGGACGAATGAAATCAGGTGACACATTATGCTCGGGCAGTCCTAAAAGATAAAAGGGATTCACAGCAGCTGTGGGCGTTGGGGCTCGGGAATCGTTTGTCTGGCACTTCCTCTCAGCCTCTCCCCTCCCTCCAGGAATGGGATCCCCCCGCTTGAAGGCGTCTCTGGTGTAATAAAATGATACCTGGCCCGAGGTAATGCGTCGAACGGTTCCAGGCTAGGTTCTCAGGTTGACAGGGGAGGTGTTTAGTGGGTAGTCCAGTCGCCTTCTTTCGAGCATGGGAGTCCCACACTCGGTGCATAAATGGCATTCACCTCCCTACCGCAAAAAAAATCGGCTACTTTTGATGAAATTTTTTATTCAGGAGCCACTCTCCTGTACTGTAATCATCGATTCATTCTACCACTATTTTGTTTTACGATTACTGATACCAATAGCTGAACCAATTCTCAAAGATATTCATGATACCTATCATTCTTGAAACGTACACGCAAATTCTTCAAATACCATTCGATCTTTGTGAAACTTTCACAACAGGTCAACCTTATAAATAGTCACCTGTGCAAAGAGGATGGGGGTACACGAAAAGCTCGTACATTTCCCCTTCCCCTGCCCCCTACGGTTCTGATAAGGCAATTTTAAGACTTGTCTTCAAAAGATCTCATTGAGACCTTTTCAACGACACTCTGCTCGACTACAAATGGTGAAAAAATTTTTAAAGGGTCACCTCCCTATACAGAGAGACCCACTTACGCCCCTTTGAAAAAAATTTTTCCACCCCAAAACTTTCAAGAAGTCACCATTTCTGAGCTTTCCACAAAGTTTCATGGCTGTAGCTTCCATGGATGCTGTGATATACGGACAGACGGACAAATGGACACAGGTCGTGATTGCAAGAGAGTTTTGTATTTGAGTACAAAACCCTAAAAAACTATAACTCTTCTCTGTCGATAGGAAACATAAAAATGTATTCACATATTATGTCACGCGTCTTATCGAACCAGCTTTATTACTGCGAGGGGGGCCCTCTTGTAAATTCGATAAAGCTACTTCTGTGTTGAGCTCCTGCTAACTTTCACTTCGCCAAATCTTCGATCGAAGACATAGGGTTGCTCGATAACTAATGTTTTTCAAAGTAAATTTATTTGTATTAACAACAAACACTAACCAATGATATATTGACCATTCTGTTGGTTGACCTTTTGCCATCTTTCGGTAAATTGAAAAATTCCACGTTTGAAGAAGCCTTGTATTTCAGAAGCGAAGAACTGGTCCAACTGATTTTTAAAAGCCTGATCGGAATCAAAAGTTTTATCATTCAATCAAATGATAGTTCAATGTGCTAAGTCAAGGCTATAGGGTAGAGCTTGATAGTCAGGAAAAATTTCAAAAGGATTTGAGGCGGGCTTCTCGATATACGGATGGGATCCCTTATAATATTTCTCATTGAAAATAGGCGTGTATGTTATCGAATGAAAGATTTTGATGAAATCGTTTAATATGCATTATAAAAACTGAACGTGGTAAGAGAGGAAGTGGTAAATATGGACAAAATACTTTCCCCCTTACGATTGGAAACCTGAAGACCAGAAAATCTAGGGAAAATCATGGAGGCAGTTTTCCATGATGGCAACAACAATAAATACCTCTGAATGCAAAATTCGCTCAACTTTGTTAATACCAGTAGGATTTATGAGTTCCACATCGGATAATTAACCTTAACCCATCTTATCAGACGCATCGTTAAAGACGAGAAACGAGCTCTGGATGGAAGTAAAAGCGGCTATCAGTACCGTGGCAGAAGCCTGGCGCAAGAGGAATGATTGGTTCGATGATGAGTGCCAGAATGCGTTAGATAACAAGAATCAGGCGTACAAAAAATACCTATGTAGGGAAACCAGGACAAAGAGAGAACACTATGAAAATCTCAGAAGAGTAGCGAATAAGATAATTAGGATTAAGAAAAGAAAATACTATGACGACCAATTGAGAAGTATAGATGTAAGTTTAGCGAGCAATAATACAAGACAAGCAAACAAAGTAGTGAAAAGCCTTAAACGTGGTTATCAGCCCAAAACCACGCTCTGTCCTGATGACAGCGGCAATATAATCGCTGATGAAATCAAGATTAAGGAAAGATGGACAACATATTTCAAGAACCTCCTTAATCATCCGCACAGCTCCAGAACATCGGAGCCTATAGATGTCTGCGGAAAGCTTTCATTGGCCACACCAACTCTTGATGAAGTTTGTTCCATCATCAAAGCCGAAAAGAATAATAAAGCGCAGGGGATTGATGAGATTCCAGTGGAGCTCATCAAATATGGTGGCAGTAGTGTTCATCAAGCCATTCACAAAGTCATCCAGCACATTTGGCAACAAGAACATATGCCGAAAGAATGGAGCCAACAAATTATATTCCCTATCCACAAAAAAGGTGACAAGCAACAGTGCGAAAATTATAGAGGCATATCACTACTTTTTACGGCGTACAAAATATTTTCTAGTCTTAGAAAATAAAATCGGATCATACGCCAACAGTATTATTGGGGAGTATCAAGGTGGTTTTAGGGCAGGTAGATCAACAACAGACCAATTGTTCACGGTCAAGCAGGTACTTGAAAAATGCTGGAAGTTCAACATAGACGTACACCGAATTTTCGTTGACTTCAAGCAAGCATACGACAGTATTGATCGCAACGTACGGTACCAAATAATGCTTGGTTTTGGCATCCCAGCCAAACAAGTCCGTCTTACCAAAATGACAATGACGTCGACGACCTCCCAAGTCAGCATCAATAACCAACTCACCGATGCCTTTGACACAAATATCGGACTAAAGCAGGGAGATGGGCTGGCCCCATTGCTTTTCAATTTGGCTCTGGAGTACGGCATACGGAAGCTACCTGTCGATACGCGAGGTAAATTACTATACAAGTCGAGCCAAGTAGTGGCTTATGCGGACGACATCAGCATTCTGTCACAGTCACTAACAACTGCCAAAGAACTCTTCCTTAAAATCGACAGCGAAGCAAAGCTAGTAGGGCAACAAATCAACGAAAATAAAACAAAGCTCATGACGCAGTCGAGGGAAAATACCTCAAATACTCTAAATATCACACTTGGCGAATAAAGTATCGAGAATGTGAGCAAATTTGTGTATTTAGGCGCCAAAATAACAAAAACTGGTAATGAAAGAGACGAAATACGCCGAAGAATACAGCTTGTAAATAAAATATTCTATTCAGCATTGACAATCTTGAAGACCAGCTGCATACACAGGAATACAAAGCCCCAAGTATACAAATCTGTGATAAGACCTGTGTTATGCTATGGGTGTGAAACATGGATCCTAACCCAAGCATCCGCAAATATATTGAACGCCTTTGAGCGACGGAACCTGAGGCGAATAATCGGAGCGAAGCTAGACGGACACCAATGGCGAATTCAATACAAACATGAGCTGTATGGAATTTTTGACGAACCGGAGGTCTCAAGGATTGTAAGACTACGGAAGCTGCAATGGGCTGGACACATGAATCGTATGGACGAACAACGGATACACAAGAAGGTATTCGTTGGGAGAACTGTAAGCCGGCGGCCAGTGGGGAAACCGAGCAAACGCTGGTCTAACTCGGTCGACGAAGACAGTTCATCGCTGCTCGAATTTTGGAATCGGAAGACGCGGTCAATGGACCGAGACAGTTGGAAGCGCTGTTTGCAGGAAGTGAATGCCCGAAAGAGGCTGTAGTGCTAGGAATAAGAAGAAGGTAACCTTGAAATCATTGAATTTTCGTTTTGAGCTAGGTGAATATAACGTTGGCTTAATATATAATTTTCATGAAAATCTAATTGTGTGCAGTGACATTACAGTTTTTTTTTTTCATTTTTATATATCACAACTAAGATGAGTAAGAACTGGATGAGCTAACCTCATATAAAAGGCATAGGAGAGCATGCGACTGGTTTCTTCTCCCTTTCAAGGAATCTGTCTGTCATTTCCTCTCTGTCTACTTGTTGCCACTCACTTTCTTTTTCCAGAAACTCACTGGATTGGATCTGTCTGTCAAGTTGACTGATCCAAATTGGAAATCAAATTGGTCAAATTGCAAGTATCGTCGCGAATTTGATCCAATATCAAAACTGTGGAAAGTGCTCGCGATTTGAATTCATTCCAAGTGTTTAAACATTCTATTGTGCTTTATGATTCGAATAACTTTAACGTGTGACACTGTGAAATTAATTTACAACTTCAAAATGAAATGTGTAGCACCTTCGTGTAAAAATTATAGTCGAAAAGGCTTTCACGATTAGTAGTTGATATGTAAATGTTTTGCATGTTTTCCTCATAATGTTGAAGGTTTTTCAAATAGAAAACAAATTTTTAGTATTGTATGAAAATGTGTTTTCATTGAGCAGCAGCCATGATTACTTGTGCAATTCAGCTCTCTGTTAGATTGTAAACAAAAGCATAGCAGTAGGAAAAGTGGTCGCAGGGTTGTTACAATCACATGGTTACATGACTGTCAACTCCAAAATTATTTAATTACTCAATGTATCATAAGAACAACAGTACGTGGTTTTCCTACGCTAAGGATTTTTGATGAAACCAAATATCACATTATTGATTGCGTCTTTTTGAATATTTCCGGAAAGATGAAAAACTATAATGTCTTTGAAATCCTGAACATTGAATGATATTTGCTATACTGCAACAAGGATGGCACCTACTGAAATTCGAGTAAGAGGTGATTTCCTTTAAACCTATGATTCAACATACATATCATAGAAGTGTTTTTCAAGTTTCATGTGTTTGGTACAAAACTCTTCAAATACGGCCATATTCCTATCTACTCAACTTGTTAGTTTGATAATTCTGGCTATATACTTACCGCAAGCTATGTTCTGTACAAAAAGATGTATAATAACATTTGAAAAGAAATAATTATCACAATTTAAAACAAGCTGGAGAGACAGACCTACGCTCATGTCAGAAGGGTAAGGGGAAACTTGTCGAAGAGATTTGCTCGTTTGAAAGAAAATCCATTGTTTCTCCATTTTCAACTAACAAAAATCACTCAAATCATGAAATACCAAAAGCATTTATGTCATCGATCTTATTCAAAAATTTTAAGAGAATCAAATTAAAACTGCGGAGTTTGAATCGATGGGAAGTCCATAAAATACCGAAATCGTGAATTATTATTGTTGTAATTGAAATAATTTCAAATGGATGTAACTTCCGTGAATATGATGCGAATTTCATCAAACTTACACAGTATTAGAACCTTGTATAAGGCTACTTAAATATCGAGTATGTTGGGTTTAGAGGCATCCACACGATTTTATTGGAGAAAATTTAAATCCGAAGATCATACTATTATTAAGAAGGTTGAACAAATTTTGACATCTGAGGTGTGATAATTTTTTTCAGATTTTTTAGACCACAGGTGTCCGATTGGGAGGGGGAGAGACAATATTCGTATATTTCCCCCCTGTGCCCCCACTGAGCCAGAAACTGTCAGTTGAAGAACTGTTCTGACAAGCTCTCATAAAGACTTTTCATTTGAAACTAGCTAGCGTTATGCATGCTAGATACGGCTGGGAGAGTGCTAGAAAAACTCATCAAGGGAAGACTCACTGACGTGATTCGTGCTGCTGGGGACCTATCTCCTCGGCAGTACGGCTTTAGAGCAGGACGCTCTACTATTGATGCAATTGCAGAGGTGGTGAGCGTGGTCCAAAAGGCAGACCCCTATAGTCGCACCAAGCGACGGATGTCAGGAACGCCTTCAACTCAGCTAGATGGGTGGATATTCTTTTCAAGTTCCAGTATATCTAATACGGCTTTTCGGGGACTACCCAAAGGACCGAAGCCTGCTCTACGACACCACACAGGGCCAACAAAGTATGGAAATTACATCGAGTGTTGCCCACAGATGTATCCTTGGTCCGGACCTATGGAACGTGTCTAACGACTGGCTACTGAGACTTGAGATGCCAGATGAGTCGCGCTTGGTTGAACAGGCGCAACTTAGGCTAGGTATGCTAATGCGCCGAGTGAGAGACTGGATGACTGCTCGCGGGTTCAGTTTAGCACTGGAGAAAATCAAAGTGGTCTTCTCGACAAGAATCCCTAGAGTAAGGATGATCAGTATTAGAGACTCACGAATCGAATCGACCCAGCCCATCAAGAAGACGCTTCTTGATGAGTGCCGTAGGGTAAGTGCTACTGTACGGAGCAGAAGTATGGGACGACGATCTCAGCAAGGAGGTATACCGAAAACGATTGGCACACGTATAGAGAAGAGGAGTACAGAGGATTGCATCTTCGTATCCGACAGTCTCTGATTCAGCAGTGTGAGTTATTGTAGGCACGATACCTATCGCCCTAATTGCTAGAGAGTGCCGTGCTATTTACCTGCACTGAAACGAGGATGCAAGGGAGATGGTTCTGTGCGACGAGAGACAGCGCTCGCTCAACGACTGGCAGCAGTCTTGGGTGAATTGCTAGAAGGGAAGGTGGGCTGCGCGCCTCATTCCGGATGTGAGACCGTGGCTAAATCAAAGGCATGGTGAAACTGACTTCTATCTGACCCAGCTTTTGAGTGGGCATGGGTATTTTCAGTCTTACCTGCACAAGATTGGTAAGTCACGGTCTCCCGATTGTTGGTATTGCTCAGGAGAGGAGGAAAATGACTGCCACACATTTTTTGCGTGCAAAAAATGGGTCAGGCTGCGAAGGGAACTCTACAGGGAGACGGGAGAGCTCACCCCGCATAATATAGTCACGATGATGCTCTAATCGGTTGTCAAATGGAACCAGGTGACACATTATTCTCGGGCAGTCCTATAAGATAAAAGGGATTCACAGTAGCTGTGGGCGTTGGGGCTTGGGGATCGTTTGTCTGGCACTTCCTCTCAGCCTCTCCCCTCCCGCTAGGAATGGGATCCCACCGCTTGAAGGCGCCACCGGCGTAACAAAATGATACCTGGCCCGAGGTAATGCGTCAAACGGTCCCAGGCTAGGTTCTCAGGTTGACAGGGGAGGTGTTCAGTGGGTAGTCCAGTCGCCTTCTTTCGAGCATAGGAGTCCCACACTCGGTGCATAAATGGCATTCACCTCCCTACCGCAAAAAAAAAAAAAATCGGCTTTTTGATGAAATTTTTATTCAGGGGCCACTCTCCTATACTGTAATCATCGATTCATTCTACCACTATTTTGTTTTACGATTACTGATACCAATAGCTGAACCAATTCTCAAAGATATTCATGATACCTATCATTCTTGAAACGTACACGCAAATTCTTCAAATACCATTCGATCTTTGTGAAACTTTCACAACAGGTCAACCTTATAAATAGTCACCTGTACGAAGAGGATGGGGGTACACGAAAAGCTCATACATTTCCCCTTCCCCTGCCCCCCACGGTTCTGATAAGGCAATTTTAAGACTTGTTTTCAAAAGATCTCATTGAGACCTTTTCAACGACACTCTGCTCGACTACAAATGGTGAAAATTTTTTTAGAGGGTCACCTCCCTATACAGGGAGACCCGCTTGCGCCCCTTTGAAAAAATTTTCCACCCCAAAACATTCAAGAAGTCACCATTTCTGAACTTTCCACAAAGTTTCATGGCTGTAGCTTCCATGGTTGGTTCCATGGGTGCTGTGACATACGGACGGACGGACAGATGGACGCAGGTCGGGACTGCAAGAGAGTTTTGTATTTGAGTACAAAACCCTAAAAAACTACAACTCTTCTCTGTCGTTAGGAAACATAAAAATGTATTCACATATTATGTCACTCGTCTTATCGAACCAGCTTTATTACTGCGAGGGGGGCCCTCTTGTAAATTCGATAAAGCTACTTCTGTGTTGAGCTCCAGCTAAAAGATATAGGGTTGCTGGATAACTAATGTTTTTCAAAGTAAATTTATTTGTGTTAACAACAAACACTAACCAATGATATATTGACCATTCTGTTGGTTGACCTTTTGCCATCTTTCGGTAAATTGAAAAATTCCACGTTTGAAGAAGCCTTGTATTTTAGAAGCGAAGAACTGGTCCAATCTATTTTTAATAGCCTGATCGGTATCAAAAGTTTTACCATTCAAACAAATGATAGTTCAATGTGCTAAGTCAAGGTTATAGGGTGGATGAGGCATCAATTCCCAATTGAGCTTCATGAATTTTTGATGGGTCATTAAAGAGGTGTAGGGTATGGCGTTATCATAATGAAACATTACGCCTTTGTAATCAGCCAATTCAGGGTGTTTTTCTTGATTTCTTCATTCAATTTCGATAGTTGACGATAGTCGACATTTGAACCAATAGTTTGGTTTCTTAGAAGCAGCTCAAAGTAAATCATACCCTTGTAATCTTACCACACAGTAAGCATAATCTTCTTTTGGTGAATAATGGCTTTTGATGTCGATTGTGGGCACATTTTGCTTAGTCCAAGATCCATTTTTCATCACCCGTTATAATTCTTTTAGCAAAGGGTCGTTTTGGTTATGATTCAGCAACGAGTCGCATATGTTAATGCATTTGGTGAGGTGGACTTCCTTTTGTTCGTGATGATCCCACACATCCAGTATGTTTATGTAACCAAGCTGTTGTAAGTGCAAGTAAACGGTTGAATTTAATATGTCGGGCCTCTTTGCTATCTCTCGAGTTATAATTAGCCGGTTAATTTGGATTAACGCCTTTGTTTTGTCATCATCAGTATTGGTTGGATGGTCAGTATGTGGTGGACCGTGCACACTAAAATTTTCAGGAAAAAGCTAGCAAATCAACGCTGACACTGGCGTTCAGTATGGTAGTGTTCACCATAACTTTCACACAATTTCGTTCGAGAATACACTGCATTTTTGACCTTTGGTATGTAAAACAATAAAATATGCTGATAGTGCTCTCCTTGACTGTGCATTTTCAAGTTTATTTTTAAACAGTTTATTGTTTACTAATGATGCTCAGTAGATAGTCTAAAGTCTAATTTTTAAAAACGTATATAATAAAATAAGCTACGCAAGCACTCTTTCATGAAATATGCAGTTCACGTAATCTTTGAGAAAAAAATGATATGGATTATCGATTAACCCAATAGTAGTTATTTTCTGAGAGCTCAATTCAGCAGAAAAACAACCATGTCTTGAAGCTTTTGCTTCATCATCGCTTTGTTACATTTAATGCAGAATTAATTTATGTGTGTTTTTCTTATCAAGCAATGCCAACACTTTTTGTTTTTTTTTTAGTCGGGAGATGGATGTCATTTACGCACAGAGTGTGGGACTCCCATGCTCGCAAGGAACTAGAGCACCCACTAAACACCACCCCTGTTTACCCGAGAACCCAGCCTGGAACCGTTTGACACATCACTTGGGGCCAGGTATCATTTTGTTACGCCGTAACCCATCTTTAAGCTGGGGGATCCCTCTTCTAGCGGGGGGGTGGGGGAAAGAGGAAGTGCCAGGTAAGCAATCTCCTAGCCCCAACGCCCCCAGCTGCTGTGAGCCCCTTTTATCCTTTAGGACTACCGCGGCTATATTAACCGGGGTGAGGTCTCCCGTCTCCCTGCATAGGTCTCTTTGCAACATGTCCCATTTTGTGCCCGCAATAAATGTGTGGCATGCATTGTCTTCCTCTCCTGGGCAAAACTGACAATCGGCGGACGGTGACTTACAAATCTTGTGCAGGTAAGACTGAAAACACCCATGCCCGCTCAGAAACTGGGTCAAATAGCAGTTAGTCTCACCATGGCTTTGATTACATCTGGGATGAGGCACACAGTCCAACTTACCTTTGTACAATTCACCCAAGACTGCTGCCGATCATTGAGTGAGCGCTAGCTTTCCTCGTAGATAACCATCTCGCTCGCGTCCTCATTTTGACGCAGGCGAATAGCGCGTTTCTTTCTAGCAAGTAGAGCCTGCAATAACTCTTCCTACCGAACGTGACACTATTGGACACGAAGATGTAATTCTCAGCGCTCCTCTTCTCTGCACTTGTGCCAGGCATTTTTGGTATACCTTCTTTCTGAGAGCTTTGTTCCATAATTCTTGTTTCGTACAGTAGCACTGGGCCTACAGCACTCATCAAGGGATGCCTTCTTGATGGACTATGTCCCCCTACGTTGGCCATAAGTCGACACAGAGCCAATACTCCCGAAGCAGTCTTATCAGCCAATGCCCTGATTTGTTCAGAGAAACTCATCTTTGGGTCGATCAGTAGCCCCAAGTACTTAATTGCTGGCTTTGATTCGATTAGAATGTCTCAATTCTGATCATACTTACTCTATGGATTCTCTTGTTTGTCAAGATGACCACTTCAGGTTGCTGTAGTACTAAACTGAACCCACAAGCAATCATTCAGTGTCTCACTTGGCACATTAGCCTACCTAGCCTAAGTTGTGCTTGCTCAACAGTGCGTTCATCCGCATAGCCGATCAAACGCGACTCGTCTGGCATCTTCGATTTCAGTTGCCCGTCGCAAGATACGTTCCGCAGGTCTGGACCAAGGGTAGATCCGCAGATAGCACCCGATGTAATTTACATCCTTTGTTGGCCCTGTGTCGTGTTGTAAAGCAGGTTTTGGTCCTTCAGGTAGTGCCTCAAAAGTCGCAATAGATATTCTGGAACTTGAAAGGGGTTTTCCAGATTTAGATTTAGGATTCAGGAGAGTTTCACAAACATGACGATTCGGCTGCCTTTTGGACTACACTCACCATTTCTGCAATCGCATCGTGAAACGTTCTGCTCTTAAAACCATGCTGCCAGAGAGATAGGTCCGCAGCAAGAACAGCGTCATTGAGTCTTCCCTTGATGAGTTTCTCTAGCACTTTCCCAGCAGTGGCTAGCATGCATAACGGGCGGTATGCAGACGGCGATTCGGGATTTCCCTTCCCCTTGCTGATCAGTACAAGTCTCGCCACCTTCCATCGTGCCGGGAAAACCCCGTCCCGTAGGCACGCGTTGAATGTCCTGAGCAGGAAGTCAGGGCAATGGTGATAGAGAAGTTGCAACTTCTCACCTGGAACACCATCTGGACCTGGAACTAATTGTGTTATTTTAAAATAAAACTACTTTAAGCATAGCTTTTTTTTTCATTTAACAAATACTAATATGGATAGCAAATGTGGGAAACATCTTCATCTATTTCTTTTCACACATTTTATTACTGCTCAGTACAATTTTAATCTAGTACATTTGCGTATACTCTGAGATTTTCATGCATTGTGGGAAGTATATAAGCATCACAAAAAAGATTAGGAACAAATATTTTGTGGATTTATTCTTGCACTTTTCGCAGACTCTGAGATTTTCACACTATTTGGGAAACACGTAGTCAACACAAGAAAGATGTGGAAAAATATATTTTATGGATTTGTTTCATTGTATCCTTTTCCGAACCTTATCTTATGGATGCCATATGAGCTGACGATATGGACTATCTGTAACTAGCGTTCCTCGCTTTCAGTGAAAGTACTGCCTCTTCCACTTCCGGCGGTTTGAAGGGCGGACACCCGACCCATGGTGGAATGGACAATGTCAACACAGATGGGATGGGTGGGGAAGAGTGCTTACACTATCTCGTCCATCTTTGCTGCATCATGTATGTAACGTTTTCGTAGGGCACCAAGCTTCCGCATTACTAACTTGTAGCCAAGGCTCCACGGACACTTGTTCACATTGTCATCTAGATCTTGCCAGCAGCCAGCGTTGCTGTTGTTAATCAATTTGCGAAGGTATTTCTTGAGGGACTTATATGCCGCTACCCAGTTGCATGCCTCGTCATGGTTCCATGCCCGTTAGGTCACACGCCGAAGCTTGTGACACTCCTTTCGCTTTTTAGTGATTTTAGTCGACCACGAGTACACTGGGGGCTTGCCGTGCCGGGGTTTTCGACGGGATATAGAAGCGTTGTAAGCAGCTGTGATGATGCTCATCGATGAGCTCACCACGCCTTGAGCTGCCAGTTCTTCCGTCCGCTGCAAATCCACCTGCAGCAGAGCACCTACTGTGAGCACCTCAACGAACCCCTCGATGTCCATCCTTCCTATGTTCCACCCGATTGTAGAATGTTGAGAGCACGGATGTCGGGAAACAACATTGCTGATCTCAAGCAAAATGCGCTGATAATAACTGGCTGAGTAGTCATCTAATACTCTTCAATTGTGCATTCTCCGTACTAAAGACTCCGATGCAAATATCACGTCCGGTATGGTTCCTTCAAAACCAATACCGGGGAAAATCAGCATATTTCCGGTGTTTAGTACCACAAGCGCCATCCTGGATGCAATTTTTAGAATTCAGTTTCCCACGAATCTGTTTGAGGTATGCCCCATTTGATTATTTTAGCGTTGAAGTCTCCCCAAACGAGCACGTTGTCGTCTGTTTTCCAGACAGTGCCGTCGAAAGCATTAAGCTTGGCTTGGAAAGGTGATATCGATTTGTTCGGCGTTAGATGAACATTAAAGAAGGTAGTCCCTAATCAGCAAACCCACACAAAACCATTTCCCCATTCACAGCCTTCCACCTGGAAATTACTGTTCCGAACCCAGATGGCGGCAGTACCAGTTTTATCAGGATACCATAGTGCGGTTTTCATGGGCCTCGCACATTTCTCAAGCATGTTTTTGGTGGTTGAACTACGATGCAGGTTTAGCTGCAAGATATGGATTATCACAGTTCTGATTTTGTCTTAGCTAGGACTTCCTGAAAAATTCGACATTTCTCTGATCCCATGACGTGCCCAAGATCCGGTCTTGGATCAGCATCTTTGCAAAGAATGCAGTGTGCCTCCTTGATACACTCTTTTCTTTTATGTTCATTTCACCGCATTGGTAACATAGGAACTCCTGTTGGGTTCTTTGCTTACTTGTGTAGTGTGACCATAGCCAAGGTATTTGAAACATTGAAGAGGCGTTGCCTTGCTGTTAACATTAGTAAAGGTCTTTAGAGTAGTCGTTTTGTGAACCTGTTTCTTTCATCAGCATAAAATGTAAGTCGTCATAGTCAAGAACAATTACTTAAAAACGTTTTGTAGCCAATAATAAGACACTAGAGTGACTTAACTAATGCATTTGAGTTTAGATCTTATACCAGTACACAACTCAAACTATTTAATTTAATTAAAACCACTCTAATTTTTATCAAAAGAATATTCCACTCAGGGAGACATGGAAAACTTAAAACGTAGCAATTACTTTTTTATTTTCAATTTCTTGAATGGATGCTATTCCTGTACTTGGTGTTGACTTTGTTGTTGTCGGCGTAAAATCATTGAATGAATTGCTCTATTGTCGACTCCCGTTCATAGAATATTTTAAGTGATTGTAGTACCTTCAATATTGCAAAGTCCCCTCAATCGTATCTTTTGAACTGTGATATAACAGTCGTAGAGACACAGCTCCCGGTCAATTTTGAAATTGAGGAAAGCTTGGAAGTAAAAGACAAGAACAATTGTCATGAAAATATTTTCAGATACCGGAAGGACGAACAACGCATGAAATGGAACCAAATGAAAATTCTTCAACTTTCATTAAAGGAATCAAATTGATCCAAGCATTGCACAGAGGAAGGGACTGTAAAAAGGTAGTTAAAAATGGCCAAAGGATGTATCTTCGTTGCAATACTCACATTCCTTGTTGCATCAAAAAAGAAATAAACTAGCTTTACTTGCACTTTGCTAGAAAGACTGCTTTTTGCAGCATCTCAAATTTACTTCACAGAGTCTTTTAATAGGGCAATCAAAAGTGAGAATTAGTTTCAAGGTTGAACAGCAAGTTGAGGGTGCAAATAATAAATGTTGGCAGTGTAGCATAAAATATATACGAGTATTTTTCTACTTCTCCATGATCCGGAGCTTTCAACATAACAACGTTGAATATCATTGGCTGGTCTTCCCTACGGGCGCAGCCATTCAACAAACATTCAACTCCAAGTCCCTGTAGACCGTTCCGTAATTGAAATGGTCACGCCACAGGGAAATGAAATTTTGTATCATTCAAATGTCCTGATGGTGTTGGACTTTTGCTCGCTGTCTTTTTATTGTTTTGTATATACGAGTAGACTTTTGTTTTGTTTCATTCAGTTTTCCATTTTATTTTATTCCATTTTATTCGAGTTCATCGCTTCCCTTGTTTCAGAAATACTCGTATATTATGTTGTGGATTTTAAAGCTTGGAGCATTCAAGGACTTGCCTTCACCAACACTTTCATTGTGTCTGAAATGTGCGAGAGATTAAAGGCGTGAAATGCCCCACAGACAAATAAAAATGAAATTGTAGTTTACGAGTGGAAAATTTTTACGAGCCGTTAAGGACGTATCGAATGTTTTTTCTGTATTCTTTTTTGTTACAGGTATCCAATAAATGACCGATTAAATTCAATTATATTTGTTCAATTTCATGCTTTTGTTTGGGATAATGATAATGTTCAACGGAAAGAATCTGACATTTGGGACGGTTTGTCAAGCATAAAAAGCATTATCGGAGTGATTGTTTTGCGAATATGATGCGAGCGGAAAATTGAAAATTATCGAAATCCTGAAATTTTGACGAATGCTTACATATGTTGAAAGTGCACGAGAGGTTCTTAAATATATAAATTTTTAAATTCTTTTATAAATCCAAGTAAGAAATGTTTATGGGAAAAATTCCGATTAAAGTATTTAGGCAATTCAATTTGTGTGCGACCCCAACATGTATGCTTTTTTTTACTCAGCCGCATGGCTTTCTGATTGACACACTTCAACAAAAAAGGTGGTCCAACCATAATGCACGATGTTAATTGTGAGTCACACCTTAACGTCAAGTTTTTCACCCAACTTATTTGACATTTCTTTCTTTCAGTATTTGACAAATTCAAGCATGGAGAGGTACACAATTGAGCAGCGCGTTAAGGTTATTGAAGCCTTTTATGAAAATGAGCGTTCTAATCAAAATGCATTTCGCGCACTTCGTGGTTTTTTTGGTCAGCATAATCAACCAAATGTGTCCACGATCGGGAGAATTGTGCGCAAATATCAGCAAACTGGGTCTATAGGAAATGTGAAATCACCTGTTCATGCTCGCCCAATTCGTTCGGCGTAAAACATTGCAGTTGTGCGCGACAGTGTGGCAGAAGTTCCCTCAACCTCGACTCTTCGTCGTGCCCAACAATTGAACATCTCACGAATATCACTAATACGAATTTTGAATAAGGATATAAATTTACACGTTCGCAAGATTCAATCGACTGAAAAGCTGAAGCCTACTGACCATTTCAAGCACTGGCAATACGCCGAATGGTTGGTTGAACAGACAGAAGGGAATAGTGACTTTACAAAGAAATCATCTTCAGCGACGTGGCCAACTTCCACCTCAGTGGACTCATTAACAAGCAGAATTGCCGCATTTGAGCAAAAGTGAATCCATAAGTGATTGTTGAAAAGCCAATGCATCCACAAAGAGTGACTGTTTGTTGCGGTTTATGGGCTGGCGGCATCATCGGGCGGTACTTCTTCAAAAATAAGAATGGCCAAGCAGTTACCGTGAATGGCGTTCGCTATTATGAGATGGTAACGGACTTCTTGTGACCAGAAATTGAGGTTATGGACCCGGACGATATGTGATTGCAACAGGCTGGTGCCACTTACCACACAGCCAACGAAACAATAGCTCTTTTGCGTAAGAAATTCAATGGCCGTGTTATCTCACGTTGTGGCGATGTTAATTAGCTGTCACGATCATGTGATTTGATACTGTTGGACTTCTTTCGCTGGAGATATTTCAAAGAGAAAGTGTTCGTTAATAAGCTAAGAACAATTCAAGAGCTTAAGGATGAGATAATTCAGCACATTAACGACATTAAACGTCAATTATGTCTAAGAGTCATTGAAAATATGGACCATCGGATAAAAGTGTGCCACCGTAGCCGTGGCGAGCATTTGGGCGATATTTTGTTTTACGCATAATTTGCAGAGATTCGTCTTTTATAAGAAAAAATATTAACAGCATTCTCTGCATACATTTTGTTTTATTTACAATTAATATCGTGCGTTTTGGTTGGACCACCCTTTATTTGATTACACTTTTCGCCATGAGTAACTTTGACGATTGATGGTTTAGTTCAAATACGGCTTAACATCGAATTTCTTCAGAGTAAAATACCCGGTAGTTACTGACTGCCCAGCACCAGTTGTCAGCCTTTACAGACATTATTTCTACATAAATAGTGTTGATATATGTTTAAGCTTCAAGCACAAAATCTGATCGAATCGGTGTCCTCTTATTGGTGAATACGGACATCTACATACATATAACATGTCATGTTAATGAGCCATATTTATTCACTTGCACTGCCACCAACGTTACACATGGACGTGGAGCTGTTGCAATTATTTTCGTAGGGAACCGAGTTTGAATATTCAGTAAGTTTTCCTTTAAGTTTATCAGAATTCATGGTGGATTATTATGTTGTGCAACCTTAATGTCTTTATCTAGTGACAAAGTAAACTTCAAAATCATTTTGATTGTTGATTACGTTTTAATTGGGGGGCCAACTACTGGGTTCTGAATTTAAAAGGTGGATCCACTACTCAGCCATAAGCGGTCGACAGTGTTTTTAATGTACTATTGACGTCTACGATGAAAGTGCGCTCGTCAATGGGCTTCATCACTAGATGAGGGCCGGAGTACAGTTGTATTCGCAAGTGGCTAAGTCCCTGAAAACAAAAGGGCAACGGTTGACATATCTGGAAGCTTGGATTGGGCGAATGGCGTTGAACAGGTGACGGAGGTTGGTAACGAAATCTGCCGGAGTACAAACGGGAACAGGCCGAGGATCAAAAAGCGCTTTTGACTTTGACTTTCAATTCTCCTGGAATGCGAAGTGATGTCCCAAAGACTAGTTTTGCTGGCAAGGCCTGAAGGTCCTCCTTGAAAGTCGTTCGCAAGCCAAGGAGTACGGTCGGAAGTACTTTCGGCCAGGAGATTTCTGGAGCACTGCCGAAAGCTGCAAACAACGTACATTTGAGAGAAGCCTTGAGCGTGCGGGGCATACGCTCTACCGTGCCGTTCGAATTGGGGTGGTAAGAGGTCGTGTGAATTTGATGAGCTCCTAGGAAGGGAATTAGTTCACGGCGAAGCTCAGCCTCGAATTGCGTGTCCTGATCGTTCGTTATTTTGAGCGGCATTTCATAGCAGGATATCCAATTGTCAACGAGAGCACGGATGATGGTTGTGGCTGTCATGTCATGTACTGGTATTACCTGCAGCCAACGGGTGTAGCGGTCTATATTAGTTAGACAGTGTTCAAAATTTTCAACGAGTGGCACTCTGATCAAGTCTAAATGGATGTGAACGAATCTTTGATCTGGTGTTGTAAAATTTCCTAGCTCCGCTCTGTTGTAGCGATGAACTTTTGACTTTTGGCAGGGGATGCACTGCTTGGCCCACATAAATATGTCTCTACAAAGGCGAGAGCAATGTGTTGAGCAGTAGCACGACCACTCGGATGTGACAAATTGTGAGCTGCGTCAAATGCTTTTTTGCGTAGTGAGACTGGCAAGTAGGGCTTAATAGTGCTGTCGTGTTTGGTATAAACTAATGAATATCCGTTTAGCTCGAGGCGTCGAAGCTTGAAACGAGAGATAGCTAATATGTGCGGTAGCTGTTCAGCTTTCTCGTGCTCAGCGCTAATGGTGCTGAGGTTGCAGGCGGCAGAATTGGAGACAGTTTCCAGGCGCGAGAGTGCGTCGGCTACAGCGTTTTCTTCCTCAGGTGTGTATTCAAGCTGGGTATTAAACTGCGATATAAAATCTAATTGCCGAGGTGATGCTTTTTCTGATCGTTGCTTGAGTGAGCGGCCGATGATCTTTATAGGTGGTGAACTGCCCGTCTTCGAGAATGCGCTGGAAATGGCTGATTGCAGCGAATATTGCTAGAAGCTCCCGACCGTAAGTCGAATATTTCTGCTCCGCATCTGAGAGCTTTCTCGAGAAGAATCCTAGTAGGACGCAAAATTGCACCTATGGCGGTGTTGGGTGCATCCGTGCATAAACCGAGCCACTGAGTGAGTGAGAGAAAAGCTGAGGTTGTTGCGAAGCTATAGCCTGTTTGCAGCGCATGAAAGAATCGTTGGCCTGATCGGACCAGGCAAGCTTAGCTTTTTTTCGTGATTCATTCAAGTAAGTCAGTGAGAGGAGCTTGCAACATAGCAGCTTGTGGAATGCAGCGCCGAAAAAGTTCAGCATTCCCATGAAATGTCTGAGCTGCGTAGTGTCCTTGACTCTTGGGAAGTCGATGATGGCCTGGGTCTTTGGCACAGGTGGGCGAAAAACTTCTTTCGACACGTGATAGCTGGGAAATGTTACTTGCGGCTGGGCGATCTGACATTTAATCCAGTTAATTTAGAGGCGTGCGTCGTTTAAAGTCGAGAGAAATTTAGTGAGGTGCGCCTGATGCTCTTCAATGGTAGATTTCTGAGGACATGATTAATTGTACGCTGCATGGTTTGAGTAGCATTCTTCAGACCGAGTGGCATGCCTAAAAACTCGAACAATCCAAAAACGTCGTGACTGCTGTCTTTTCAATGTCTTCCGGTGCCATCGGGATCTGTTAAAAGGCTTTGTGAAGGTCGATGACCGAAAACACTTTGTCTTGAGCATCCTGCAGCAAATCCTCTATTACTGGAAGTGGGTAACAGTCGGGGCGAGTAATTGCATTGAGCTGGCGAAAGTCACCGGTAGCTTGCCAAGCTCCATTGTCCTTCGGCACTATGTGAAGAGGACTGGCCCACTGACTCGCTGAGGAGTGGATGGTTTTTGCTCTAGCAATTTGCTGAATTCCCTTTAAGCTGCCCTATATCATTCAACTGAGAGTCGACGTAGTCGGGCAAATTATGGCAGGCCAGTAGTAACGATGTGGTGCTGAACGGGTAGATCAGGAACGTGCACCATCTCTCCTCTTGTAGAGATCCGTGAGGCATGATTTTGGGTGCAAAAATTATAATAAAATGCACTTCCGGAACTGGACCAATTGAGCAAGGTGCTGAAAGGCTGGTGCAACCGTCTAGTAAGTGGTGATTTCGGAGATCTATGAAAAGTTCGTGGCGTTTTATAGTGTCTGCTCCAAGAATTGCCGTCAGCACGTTTGCGATGATTAAGCTCCACTGTAAAAGGCGGCGTAAACCAAGGTTTAAGCTAAGCTGTCTCCCTCCGAAGAGAAAGTCAAACTTTGTTTTTGAAGTGGTTTCTTGATAATGTTTTTGGGATAGATAGAGAGCTCAGATCCTGAGTTGTCGAGGAATGGGATCGAGGAATTGCGATTCAAGACGTAAAGGCGGCTTCCTGAAGAGTTGCCGGTGACGGCCACCAAAGGTATCGCAGGCTTCTTCAGTTTTACTGAGACGGCTGTGCCTGAGCGGCAAAACAACAAGGCTGCCTGCAATGTTGCGCTCATCCGCCGTGCCTCGTGTGGTACCAGCAGTACCCCGTTCTTTCTTTGGAGCTTGGTGTAGAGGAGCGGACCTGAGGTTTACGGACACTGCGTGATACTGAATGGCTTCTCTGATCTGGATCTCTCGTATTTAATTCGAGGTCGCGAGTGATTTTTGTGAGTTGGGCGATGGCCTGTTGCATTGCAGATAGCTCCTGCGTTAGCAGATCAGGCGGAGGCTGCGGAGATGCACAGCCGAACGAAGGCATTGAAATTCAAATTGAGAAGTCGCCATGACAGATGGTCCCATGTCATGAGCATGATCAGCTACAGCAGCGAGCTCTTCAAGTATCTGGGCTTTTATAAGAAGAAACGTGCGGCGCGTCTGTTGTGGTAAAAGATCTAACCACTTGACTCGTAAGACGTCATCTCCAACACGTGTGCCGGCAAGTGCCCGCATGTTGCGCAGTAGTTGCGATGGCCTTTTATCCCCAAACTCTACTACAGTCAAGATCTTATGCAGCTGCGCGTCTAGTGAACCGGTGAGGCGCGAAACTATGGCTTTCTTCAGTGTATTATAACTGTCTACCACCGGCCGCGTACGGAGAATATCAAAAATGTCCGCAACTGTTTCAAAGTCCAGTGCTTTGACAACGAGGTGATACTTTGTTGAGTCCGAAGCTATTCAGTGCACGTGAAACTGTGACTCAATCTGAAAAAAACCATAGTTTAGGACTCAAACGTCAAAATGACGGCTATTAGCAGCTACTCACGACATTCACCTATTGCTGCCCGGTGGGCTCCGGAGCCAAATGATCTCTTTCCTCAGCTACAATCTTCTCGGCGTGGTTCTTCACACTCATTTTGGAACTTGCTGATGATTTAATTAAGTGCGATTGCGAGTCTTTTTCAAATTACCGTCTGACATAAGCACTGAGTACAATTGCTTTTCTGTTGTTCTTTCGTTTTAAATACGGGGACACCGATTTGGCGAAATGAAATGGTACTTCGTTAACACTAATAAATTTATTCGCAAACAGAAACTACAATTGACATTTCACAAGATACAAGTTAGGCTAAGATGAATGTAAAATGAAACGCGCGTCTTGTTGCACGTGGAATAACTGCTACGACGCATGTACCGCAACTCTCTTTTCACTCGATGCTCGCTGCAAAGAATCCAAGCGTCGCCAGGGAACGTACGACGGTCATAAAGAAAACGCGGCTATTATGCCTGAAACGAGGTGTCCACACTCTGCATGTGCCTGTGTTTGCATCTCAACCAAGGCACGCGAAAATCTGCCTTCGTACAATTCTTTTTTACGCCGAGACTGTGGAAGTGGCGGCGCTACAGACCCTTATGCCTACGAAATTTCATGGAAATTGAATCATAATCAAGTGATTTATCGCCATTTCAATTGTATGGAATTAAAAAAACCATAACACATGTTGATTGTTAATATCTACGAGTATTTAAAATCCACCAACGCACACTTATTTTCTTCGGATTTCATGAAAATTTAAGGAATAGTGGTTTGCTTGAATATGTTCAATGAGCAGAGCATTCTGAAAAATTATTTATAATGGAGTAAAATCGCGGCTGTTATGTGCTCATGAACGAAACTCTGCATCTTTTGGATGAATTTGAACGATTTTTAAACAAGTATTGGGTAAATTATTCAAATCATCAATTCATGGCATCAGACAATTTTTTTCGAACCCTCAAATGGTTTCAAAGCCCGTCCATTAGGATCACTCTCCTACTTCCTCGAGTTGTTTCATCTATAGTTAGTCATCTTCAATCATTCATTAAATTGAATAGAGTATTAAAAGCATGCACGTTAAACGTTGAAGTTGAGGAAACATAACTCAAAATTATACAATCTTCTCATTTAAAACAACCACTATTTTGTTTTACGATTACTGATACTACTAGCTGAACCAATTCTCAAAGATATTCATGATGCCTATCATTCCTGAAACTTTCATGCAAATCCGGAGTCGGTAAAAGGCATATATTGTTCCAAAGCCATATGTTTCCATAGTAATGCAGCACATCTTGTTCCATAGTTAGTAAAACAGGAAAATTCTGACTGCTATAATCTCGTTAAGTACCACGTAGTGAAAATAGGCAGGTTAAAAAATGTTCGTGAAGGAACGCAGCGATGGTCTGCTGCCTCAGCGGAAGAGAATGTTGGGATCTGCTGAGATTAGCCTTGTCTGGGTCCATGTAAGTCTGCTTGGTTCATCAGCCATCGTAACAAAGCGTGGTCTGTGATGATTTCAAAATTGTGGCCTTCGATATCCGCCCGTAATTTCTTTACAGCCATCACCACTGCCAAACATTCTTGCTTGGATACGGTGGTATTCCTTTGGGCCGAGTTCAGCTTATTGAACATGAAAGCAATGGGAGTTTCCTCTCCTTTTTCGGTCAATTGCACAAACACGGCTCCCACCTCATGTTGACTTGCATCACAATGTATGGAGAAGGGCTTTTTAAAGTCGGGGCTGTGCAAGACTGGAGCATATATTAAGGCTTGTTTAGCTCTTTAAATGCCTTTCGACTGAGCTCGGTCCAAATGAACTTCCCTTTCCGGAGCATGGCCGACAGGGGAGCTGAAACTGTTGCGCAATTTTGAACGAACTTTCGGTATCAACTACACACTTCAAGGAAACGTCGTAGCTGCTTAACAGCTTTTGGTAAGGAGAACTCATCAATCGCCCGAGTTTTGTCCGGATCCATTTTGGTAGTGCCATGTCCGTCGACATGTCCTAGATATCGGACTTTGTTCATGACAAACTTACTTTTCTATACGTTGATGGTGAGTCCCACCTTCTTGCAGGAGGAGGAGGTGTTGGTTAAACATTTCCGTGATGAGGAAAATATCATTCAGGTACACGATGTTTCAGATGAGGTGGAATTACTTTGTCCATCAGCTGGGCCATCGTTTACGGAGCGTTACATAGGCCAAAAAGCATTGTGACGAACTGGTAATATGGTCGTCCAGGCACTGTGAAAGCGGTCTTATTCCTCAACCCTTCATCGAGTGAAATTTGCCTGGTGATTTAGTTTGCTTTCGGTAGTCTCCCTAATATTCCATCGATGAGCGGAAGAGGGTAAGCGTCTTTTACGGTCACTGCATTGACTTTCCGGGCATCTAAACAAATACGGACTATACCTGGCTTCACTACTAAGGTTACCGGTGAGGACCAAGTACTTTGGGACTCCTTTACGACCCCTAACTCGAGTATCCTGTCAAACTCTGCGTACACTAGCTTTTCCATGGCCAGTGAGATGGCATAGTGTCTCTGCCTAGTTGGCTTACTATTGCCAACATCGAGTGGCCTTGCGTAGCGTAAGATGAAAAAGAAGCGATGGATGCTTCCAGACGTTGTCGTTGATTAGGCGTTAATTCGTGCCTGTTGGGAATAGAACCGAGTTCGTTAACATTTCTAGTATTTAAGGGTAAGTCAGTGAATATGTCTGGGGCCAAACCAAATTGAAGGACAAAATCGACGCCAAGGTACATGTTCTGAGTCAGTGAGGGGATTATGTAGAACGTAATATCCTTAGTTTTACCTTTGAATATCACGAGTGTTCTCAACCTACCCTGGATAGGATGTGTGGTGCCATCAGCTGGAGTGATTTCAAAGCGCCAGGGTTTTACCGCCGTAGGGTCCTAATGGAGTACCGTTGAGCCGAGGCTCGAGGTAAGGTAGCTAATACTTGCGCCCGTGTCAATCAGTGCAACAGTGACTTCGCCCAACACTTTGATTGGTGCGTAAGGTCGAGTGTCATTCTCAGGTGGTACATAAGTTTAAAGTTTGGGACAGATGCGCACTCTCCTATGGAAGCTCCTCCAATGACAAGTTGACTATTTAGTTTTGTGCCGGCGTGGGGTAATCTCTTCTGTGCCAAAAATACTGCAAATTAATATGGTATGGCTTTAATACACGAGTCTGTGGCTGCCGGGGCTATTCAGGTAGTACCTAAGGTGGTCGCGTCAAGACGGTCTTTGGAGAGGCCTCCGGAGAAGATGTAGCATCGGTTGCATCGTGGACCAGCAAAGGTATCGTGGTGTTTGACTCTAGCGGATTTACTGACGAAGAACTTGTCGTGGTGGAACGGTTAGTAGACGGAATGGAGTGCCGCTCCGATTCTTGGTCTTTTGCGAGTGCTGCTGGCTATTGTGAGCACTCGCTAGCAAGTTTTTTGACTTCTTGCAATTTGTACGATCCGGCGTATGTGTATCTGATTTCCAACAATGGAGGCAAAAGATGTTAGCCTCTACCGGTCATGCGGTAAAGTGATGTCCTGCCTGCCGGCAGTTCCAACACCTAGCTGGCAGTTCGTGTTGTTCGGTTTGATGTTGTTGTTCTAGTTCTGTCGAGGATGTGAAAATGGTTTTCGACGCACTGTCCGTTATAAATGGTCTGAGACAAGCTGGCATGGGTAGAGCAGGCACGCTGGGTTTGAACTCAGCTACTGAGCATCGTTCTGATTGCTCTCGTCGGCTGGAGAAATCGCCTTAGGGTGTGGACCGCTGGGAGTGTTGTACAACTTCTAACGCATTGTAGCGCGGGGTGAACACCAGCCGCTCTCGCAGCTAGGGCCAAAACTCCTCCCAGAAGAGACTGAGAAACTCAGACTCCGGCATGAGACTCATCAGACGCTCCAACAGGCAACACAGGGCCTCGTAGTAATGGCCTGCAGTCTCTTGTGCCTCTTGGTGCCTGTTCTTTATACGCTGTTTTAAGGTATCGTCTCCCTCAACTGATCCGAACTCCCGCAGTGCTGCACGCCTCAACGTCTCCCAGTCCAACGTTGGAGAAGTATCCACAAACCACCAAAACTCTCATATTTCCCCCCAAATTCAATCAAGCCATATTTTTAACCCTTCGCAGAAAGGTCCCGATGGTTGTAGGGTCATTCTGGCCGGTTAACACCAACTTCCAGCCAGCTACTATCTGAGATACTTTCGGTGGTGGGAGGTCTCCTGGCTGGGTGGACGGCGGGTGAACCCAGGTGTCCCCAGGCATGGGTCTAGATGGTGGGTGGGTACGAAGGCGGTGGATCCAGAAGTTCAGACGAAACGTAGTCTGCTCTTCGAATCTGGGTCAGCTGGTTCATAGTTTGGTCTCGAGACCCTCGTGCCGATCTGAATCGTTGTAACGCCGTCTTGGTCTCTTTGCAGCGACGTATGAAGGAGCATATCCGTTCCATACCAGTATAACAGTCACCGCAGATTTGGTCTGGTGAACTATCTTCAAAAGTGATGTTAGTCCTGATGGACTCCTTCAGGAAGCCAACAACACCAATTCTCCTCGCTTTGTCAACCAAACGATCACCCAGGGGATACATTTCTTCGCTAATGTGCAGGCAGAGTTGACATGCATTTGAAATGTTCATTATGTTATTATAAAACTTTAATTTTATCTTATTAAAAGCGAATAAATCCGAAATTAAAAGGACGCTACAAACAAAACTTAAGTACTAACAGAATAAAATCTTCACAAAATGGCCGAAAGTGGCGAAATATACAAACTCTCACCAAAAAAAAAATACAATAAATAGGTATGATTAAATAAATATTATAAGTTTGTATTAAGTTGATAAATTATTTTTAGAAAAAGTAAAGTGAATTAATCTTTAAATTAAAAAAAAAATATGTTTCGCTATACTAAATTCTAACTCAGTCTTTCCAATTTCATGGGTCTCTTTTCAAGGTCAGGTCACCAATGGTACGCTCCTCCTCTGTTCTATAGAAACTACTCTCTTGAGGCACCATAAGAAACAAGGTTCAGAAGTGATCTTTCATACGCAAGTTTCAACCAGGTACAATTTGCAGCCCAGGGTGAATTCTGACCCGCAAGCAGCGGGTGGCTATCATTGATAGCCACGGACTAGCTAAGCAGCCAATCCGTGAAGTCAAAATCCATGTAATGGAAGATACTTAGGCACCACTTGGTTTGGGGTGCAGATCAGAAATAGAGATGGGTCCTACTGTATCAGTCTGATACTTTATCACTGATACATTACTGTACCTGATACACAAAACTGATACAAGCGAAATGTATCAGGTACAAAAAGTATCAACTATCAGTATCAATCGATTGAAACATTAACATGCACATTTGCTTGCTGTTCTGGGTAGGTTGTTGATGTAGCTCTCGCTGCGCTAGCGCTTTGGGTGCATCTTGTGTCTTCGTTCATGTTTCATTTCGTGTACATTATGAAGCCATGGAACTGATATCGAGCATTTGATGTGAATTGTGCTGGGGAATGGGATTATTAATTTTAATAATGCTATTTATTCTTGACGGAGTGTTTCAAGAGTTGCAGGATAATTATTTAATCGTTGAGTAGGCATGCTGGTTAAAGTGTTAACTTCTTTTTCTTGAGGCGAGTATAAACATAAATGCAATTAAAAAAGTCTAGCTAAAAGTTTGATATTTTTACTAGAAACAAACTCCTTTAAAGATTCTATTTATATGAAAATTTATCTTCTGAGTCTAACTCCAATAGATATTTTGTATTTAGGTACGAAATTAAGCCTTTCTTTCTGGTATTTTTGTCGCAGCTATGAAATAAGGTTATTATGTTTTTTTTTTAAATTTGATATGGTTCACACAACGGTGACATTCAAAGGTTTTGTAGAAGTTTGCTCTAATATTTCTTATTGTATTTTAAGAAGTTTTTATTTGAAAACCAATATCGATTCAATGAAAGTAATAACTTTGCATTTAAAGAAAGTTAATATATATGAATTGATTCGATAACTAGGGTTTTGGTGAGCAAGAGGTAACGAAGGATGAAAAAATGTATCTAGAGAGCTCTTGAAAGTTAGTATGTAACATCACAAGATAGACATAACTTAATTCTTAATTTTGGGCAAATTAAACATTAAAGTCGTCGTTGCTGTAGCACTACAGTCCCTCTCAGGCCTTGGGGACTTAAAGTGGTCAAAAATTTTTCGTGATGGACTGTCACATGCGCATAATCTTTTCTATTGAAAAAAAAACCTGAAACTAGAAAATTCCAATCATTTATCGATTTCAACGATCATGGCCTTCTTAAGCAAAAGTGTGTTATTATAGTAAATAATAAATTATAGTAAATAAAGAACAACATACATAGCTCAAAAAAAATTCAATGAAAGTGTGAATTTCTTACAAACATAATAACATTCAAATAAAACAAACCCTTATTTAAAACGAAAACTAGTGTGACAAAAGTAACTTCATAATCATAAATATTATGGAAACACAGTTAGGCGTCATTGTATTTTAAAAAAACTAACATTTTTACTTTGTCTGCCGATAATCTGGAACGACGCTCATTCAGAATATTTCCTCGCAAGGAACAGAAGTGCTAATAGTACAAGATTTTTCCCGAACAATTTTACTTAAATTTGGAAAGTTAAAGCTTCGCTCCGTCCACCACTTTAGTGGGTCTACGCGTTCTAATAAGAGTGGTTCTTCAAGATAACGTTGAACTTCAGTAATGGCTCTTGAATTAAATGTTCCAGTAGAGTTGTAGCTTAAGGCTCTCCTTTTGAAATTTGTTAGAAACGATGCGGTTGGGTGTCCAGCTGGCGGTGATGTATTCACTATTGATTGTAGACTTTCATTATGACTCACATAGTTTTTTTCGACTTGATCGCTTTCCTGTTCAATACATTTGCAAACTAAGTCAATTAAAACATCTTTTGTGCTCTCCATAGCTTCAATATTAGTGAAGGCTGCATTTTTGTATCTAGGATCCATAAACGTAGAAATAGTGAGAAACGATTTCTTTTCCAGGTCTGCAAAACGGTTTAAAAGGCCATCCTTCAGATTGTGCACCAATTGACGAAAGATAACATTATTGTATAGGTCATTAACTTCCATTGCTTCATAAGTGGTAAGAAGCCCGTCAACATAAACTATGATCGAAGATGCAGACGTGTATTTTTCCCCACTGATTATATCGGTGAGTTTCTTCATAGGCCTTAAAATGCCCCTGATTTTTGGCAAAATGGACCACTCTTCCGCATTCAATGTCATCAATTCTTTGTTAAGGAGTGCAACAGTTGTCCTTACAGATGTTTCCAGCTCTAAAAATCGATTGAGCATATCATAAGATGAATTCCATCTTGTGGCAATATCCTGTATTAATTTTTTAGGCTCAAGCCCATTTTGTTTTTGGACTTCAAATAGCTTTCTTGTCGACTGACTACTATGTTTAAATGTGACACAATTACTTTGATTTTTTTCAAATGATGAGCAAAGCATCCAAAATGCTCCCACTTTAAATGGTGTTTGACTGCTCTTGTAATATTTGCCGCGTTGTCTGAAATGCAAAGCAAAATTTTTTCTTGCAATCCCCATTCCAACACTATCCTTTTACGCTCGGTTGCCAGATTTTCACTGGTATGAGCAATTGGAAAAGAAGTGCATTCTAGGACATTCGACTTCAGCTCAAAGTTCGAGCTTATGTAATGTGATGTAACAGCCAGAAAACTTTCAACATTGATTGAAGTCCAACAGTCCGTCGTCAGTATTACGGATGATATCTCAGACTTATTGTTAATGTATAATTGCTTTAAATTATTCAAAGCTTCTTCATAAGCCGCAGGTATAAGGTTTTTTGGAAATAGTTTTCCTAGTTGGCAATGAGTACGATGGATTCAACACATGAAATGCCTCCCGTAGACCTTCATCCTCTACAACACTAAACGGTTGTAAATCCTTGTAAAATATTTTCAGCACAGAGCTGTCGATTTTTTTCTTCTGCGTTGCGGATATCTTAGGCCTTAAAAATGAAGAAACCGTTGGTTGGTTATTTATCCTTATAGTTGCTGTAGTTGACTCGTCACGCTGACATACATTTAAAATAGAATTATTTTCATTTGGAACCGTTCTAACTTTTGCCCCAGGCTGTGCAACTATCTTCAGAAGTTGAACTGTGGAGTGCTTCCTTTCCAAATATTTTTTCAAGTTTGTAGAAGAATGCTTATAACGAAGCTTACACTTACATAGGTTACAAATTGCGAATTGACTGTCCATATCGACACTTAAAAAAATTCAAAACTTCGGACGTTTTCTTTTTCTCCATTTCTAATTTTTAATCACTTACACAATTTGTACCTAGTCTTTTCTTTCACTTACACAATTTGTAGTCTTTCCGAATCAATCAAACAGATGTTATCATAACACTAATTGCGTGCGGGGATGACACTTTTCTAAAAAGAACCAAATCCATCATCCACATAATCGCTAACATAAACATAAACCCAACTACTATGCTGTTGATGTTGAGTTGATTCACACTACAGTATAGACCAAAATAATGTATCAGATGCGAAAAGTATCAGGTACAAAAAGTATCAGATAAAAGTATCAGGTACAATCATGTATCAGTATCAGATTGTATCTGATACAGAAATTTGATATAACAACCCATCTCTAATCAGAAGTCGTCGTAAAAATGATATTGAGGTAACAACTCCCGAATACACAAAAGAACTCTAATATCATTTGGCCTCGCTAGTCATCCAATGGCGGTAAACCACCAATGTATAAATCAAAAACATGTCCAAACAATATTGATGTCCAAGGACAACACACGTTCGGAAGCCATTAATTGCTGGGGCACGATTAGTGCAATATCCCTTAGAGATTACCTACCCACCAAAAATTTGGACACCTTGTAGGGTCACCTGGAGACGTTGGTCTGTCGCATGCACACGACTGATGATACAGGCGGGCTTTTCGGGCCCCACGTCGAGCGCCATTTTGTAGTGATGTGGGTGGATTAAATGTCCGTGAAGGAATGCAGTGATAGTCTGCTGCCTCAGTGGAAGAGAATTTTAAGACCCGGGTAGAGTGACCTTCCGCTCGCGTGCCCTTTTATGGTATAAAGTTATGTGATTTCATCAGATAATTCAATAACATAAATTAGCCACGTCTTTATTTCTCATTTGGTGGGAAAATCCATGCAAATTATGTTTGTATGAGTTTTTCACTCAAATAGTAAGTACATGGCCATGTCTATCTTTGGGTCTTGATCCGGTTGGGAGGGTGCGAAGGGGCACCGCCTCCATCTGGATACCCCACTCTTATTTGTGGGCCATAATAATCGTCAGTAACGACGAAGTCCCCTTAAGTCCGTCTATCTTCGCCAGGTATAGTTTAACCTTTGCGTCAGCAATTTCCGACACTTAGTTGGTTACTTCCTTTCTGACTTCGGTCGACATTTCTTTGACTCCGTGATTTGTGAATACGAAATTTTTTTGTAGTGGATCCTTGTGCTAGGGGGAAAGAACCCGCCCACGACATCGCAACGCTAGCCTGCCAGCGCATTCACGTGTTCCCAGGCAAGGCCAATTTCAGCGCATCTTAACATTCTCTTCCGCTGAGGCAGCAGACCATCGCTGCAGTTCTTCACGGACATTTAATCTACCTACATCACTACAACCATTCGATCTTTGTGAAACTTTCAGGACGAGTCATTTTCATAAATAGCAATTTATGTACTGAATCTTTTTGAATTTAAGGATACTGTCAAGATTTTGTTTAAAAAAAATAAAATTGATTAATCATACTATTACTAACAAAATTGAATGAATTTCGGCTTCTAACGTATTTTTTTTTGTACTCATAAAGGCCTACATTCATGATTTTCCGGATGAAAGGGGTCCATCGCGGGGGGGTACATGAAAAGTTCGTACATTCTCCCTTCACCCTACATGGCGAGGCCCCCTTAAAACCCTTTGAAAAACTTTTCAACCTTGAGCTTTCAAGAAGTCACCACTTCTGACCTTTCAACAAAGTTTCATGGCTGTAGATTGTATAGTTTCTGCTGTGACAAACAATCGGACGGACGGATTTCAATAGGGTTTTGTATTTTAATACAAAACTATAAAAATATGAGCATATTGTACTTGGCTTCTTAATTTGATGACCGAAGAAAATCATTATTATAAGTTTTAAATCACAATCGCCTGATTTTACAAGTTTATATTTCTACTAAAGTTTGTTCAGGGCTTTGTATTTAACACTTATTCCTAAGAGAAACTCCAAACTTGAACTATTCTTAAAAAAACCTGATCCCACGCAATAAATATTTTCGTGTCATTCGTGTCTGCTTATTGCCTAATAATTGCTTCCGATTCTAAAAGCAAACTTTCTTTTTATCTGCTTAGGGCCCATAATTTTGTCAAGTAGAGTCAGCAGAATCGCACCATTGAACAAGTTTCGCCAGCTGAGGGAATAAGACTACTATAAATTTTCGAGTGTGACTGCCCTAATGTCTCATATTTCAAATAATCCACAATCTTAAATCATCGAAAAGTAAACTTGAACGTAAACTTTCCTTACAAAGTTTTCGTCCTTTTTTTGTTTATTACGATTTGCCCCATCGGTTACTACATCATATTTATTACTCCAAGTCAACTTACAGCTCTCATTATCTGAAAATATTTCCCATTTGTCGTTGATTCTGATTCCCTGAAGGACTTAACGTTACCCGAGGACTTTGCACACAGGCCAAAAGTGCGAAAACGTAACTTGTTTGGATACTTCTCATTTCACTACTGATGTAGAGACAAAAGCGTAGTTGGGAAGTTTCCGGTGAAAACAACTACGAAGAAAATGTCTAGAACAGGGTTCTGTCTTTATGTGCTGGAATCTGTTTAAGGCAACTGTCAGCAAAGTTTCTCGGAGTGTGTTTCGAAAGTAATAAACCCTGGCGTAATGAGAATCGTCTTGCGGTTAACAAGAAATGGACATTTTTGCGAAACATCAAACTTGGTCCAATTAAAGTTAACTGCTTAGTGAATGATTGAGGATAATTTTCCAGAAAGGAGAATAGGGAACAGCTCTGCCATTTTCATTTGCCTCAATTTCATTGCAAGCTGTACGGTCAACAGATAATCGGCCATAAACTTGTGAGATAAAAAATCGCTCAAAATCATTCGCTAATTGCTTTTATCAATATTGCTTAGCTATTCGCCAAATCATAAAGCGAAGGCCGTTTATGCTGAACCAGCAATTCCTTAATAAAAAGGAGAATACGTTCGCTTCAACCCTAAACACAACATCGATATGGGTCAACAAATTGAGGCGAGCGCAAGGACGGGCAATCTGAGTTGCTGAGTATCAGCAGCAGCTGCCATCAACCGCTACAAAGTAAACTAATAATTATGGCTAATAACTTCGCCCACATTAAATCCATTATGAATCGTAATAAATTTAATCGACCATTAAAAGCTGAAACAATGTTTGTCTTAGTCGTGACAGCACCCTCAAGTCATCAATGTATTCTCTGCGAAGCGTACAAATTAAATTTCATGTATCAGACACACGAAAACGGACATAAACTACAGCCTATGCTTGCTGAAATACGGATTCAGATGCGGATGCGAACAATGCCATGCCGCCCAGAGTTCCACAGTCCTGAATTCCAAATACAGATTCCATGGCAAATAAATCGATCAAACGACAGAAATATCTGTTCGTCGTTGCGGAAAGATATTAGAGCTTATGCCCCGTAGCCATCTGTTTCCAATGACCACAAGAAGAGGAAGTAAAGACCAAAGATAAGGATAAAGTGAATATTAAATGACCACCCTCTGGTGTATTAATCCCTAATCGCCTTCAATTTGTAGTGGTATTGGACAACCGTAGATAAACATCTCGTTCATTATAAAGGATCTTGGGATCTCCTCCCATACTGGATAATCATCTCTTCCTGTTCCCTTGTGCTTTGCTTTTTATGCTGCTCGATTTATGGAACCCTTTTATGTATCTTCTCATTCTATTAGCATGGATAAGAGTTTTTCTATGAAACATTCCAAATGCCAGGTGGGGCACGCAAACATGTGTGTTTGTTTACATGCAATGTGAAGAGGGTTCGTCCAGTTTCAATGAAGCTAAGCGTGGTACGCGAGCTTGTATTTATTGGATATTGATTTTAAAGGTGCTTTTGTCTGACATATCCAATAAATGTGATACAAATTCGAAGAAGGACTCTTAGGCAGAATTGAAGTAGAGCTTGATGGTTAGCAGTTTGAGTATACTATGGTTAGCAGTTATTTCCCAAGGAAGATGGGGATTCAAAGTGTAAGTAATGAGTGAGAAGGGTGAGCAAGAAAATAGGAAATTAGAAGTTCAGTCTTTTGAACCAATGGTATGATATCACCAGACTCGTAGATGCTACTGATGACAGTGATATCGACACATGCAGTCAGCAAGTGAGCAAGTTCATACGCGGCAGTTTGCTGCAGTCCTCAAATATGTATGTAAATGCAGTTTTTTCAGATGGAAATGTTGTGACATCAAGAGTAAGAAATGTGGACGTCGTTTCTTTCCCGCCTAAGAAAACTAGATTTACCAGTTTAAGGACGGCAGAAGGCTGCCACGTACTAACTTGCTCAATTACTGCAGTCGCTGATGACGTTTTGTTGCTGGCATTAGCCATTGAGTAATTAAATAATACTGGAGTGGACAACCACATGACAATATGGTTGCAACAACCCCTGCGACCACTTTTCCTACTGCTACGCTCTTGTTTACAACCTGAGAGAGAGCCAAATTGCACAAGCAAACATGGCTGCTGCTCAATGTAAACAAATTTTCATACAATACCAAAAATTTGCTTTCTATTTGAAAAACCTTCAGCATTGTATGAAAAACATGCAAGACATTAATATAATAACTACTCACTTGTGAAAGGAAACACCTACAGATCCTTTTCCACTATGATTTTTTCACGAAGGCACTACATATTTCATTTTGAAATTCTAACTTAATTACACAGTGTCACACGTTAAAATAACTTGAATCACAAACTCCAATCGAATGTTTGAACACTTGGTACGAATTTAGATCGCGAACACTTTCCATAGTTTTAATATCGGATAAAATTCGCGACGAAACTTGCAAATTGGCCAATTTGGCGTCCAATTTGCATCAGTCAACTTGACAGTCAGTTCACACCTAGTCAGCTTTTGGAACAAGAAAGTGACCAGCAAGAGGCAGACGGGGAGGAAATGACAGACTGTTCACTGGGAAGAGAACAGAAACCGGTCGCATGCTCTCTCATGCATTTTATATGAGCTTAGCCCATCCAGTTCTTATTAATCTCAGATGTCCACACTTGTGCACTTACATTTACCCTTTCAACATGCGCTAATGCATGGAACAGAGGCATGCAAGTAAACAAAAGATCCGGTATTTTAATTAAAACAAGTTGGGTAGACAGACCTATGCTCATGTCAGAAGGGTTTTGTACCCAACTTCTCTGAAATGCAGCCACCAGCAACGAATAAAGACAAGAGACACTTTTTAAATTACTTTATTTTATGGAATTGTTTGCAGCTACATAAATGAGTTGCATATTTTGAATAATAATTTTTCTGAAAAATTATTAGAGAAGAAAAATGTTAGAAGAAGGTGGTTTCGACGTGTGCACTAATTCTCCTCAGGCCATCACTCTTAGATACACACCGGTGATGGCGACCACCATGCTCAGAGGTGAGGGAGAGAATTAGTGCACACGTCGAAACCACCTTCTTCTAACATTTTTCTTCTCTTGTAATTTTTCAGAAAAATTATTATTCAAAATATGCAACTCATTTATGTAGCTGCAAACAATTCCAAAAGAAAAAAAGATATTTAAAAAGCTATCGGAGCCATCCCAAAGAGTGATCGATATCCGCGCGACGTTAGAAAAGCTTCAAATGTAGAGCAAATTTGTCGTATAGATTTACATTAAATTGATGTGAAAAGGGTGAAATGATCCAATTAAAAAGTTAGCTAATGCAAGTACTTACAAGAGAAATTTACCTTGAATATAACTTGCAGGTACAAAAAACATATTGAGTTTGCATAAGTAGAAAAATTAAAAAAAAATCAACTCCCTCACCTCTGAGCATGGTGGTCGCCATCACCGGTGTGTATCTAAGAGTGATGGCCTGAGGAGAATTAGTGCACACGTCGAAACCACCTTCTTCTAACATTTTCCTTCTCTAATAATTTTTCAGAAAAATTATTATTCAAAATATGCAACTCATTTATGTAGCTGCAAACAATTCCATAAAAAAAAGTAATTTAAAAAGCTATCGGAGCCATCCGAAAGAGTGATCGATATTCGCGCGACGTTAGAAAAGCTTCAAATGTAGAGTAAATTTGTCGTATAGATTTACATTAAATTGATGTGAACAGGGTGAAATGATCCAATTAAAAAGTTAGCTAATACAAGAGACAAGTCAAAGAGGTATTAACGTTCATAAGAAAATTCATTGCTTCTCTACTTTCAACAAAAATCACTGAAATCATGATTTCCCAAAAATATTTATATTATTGATCTTATTTAAAAATTTTAAGAAGGTCAAATCAAAACTGCAGTGGCTGATTCCATGGAAAATACCAAAATCGTGTGCTATTGTTGTTGTAATTGGAGAAATTTCAAATAGCTAACTTCCGTAAATATGATTAGATTTTCATGATTGTTATGATGACCTTATGTAAGACTACTTAAATATCGGTTTTTATTGAGTGGTAGGATAGTCATATAGGGTTGTCCATTTTACGCTTGGGAAAGTAAAGCTAAAAAAAACACATAAAATATTCACACGGAAACAAAATTTTTTATTCAATATAAGGACTGAACCTTGCCTTTATACGTGAAGTACAACATCATTCAAATGTTCTCCACGGGACTTCTTACATGTCTCAATCTTTTTGAGGTAATGTCTTCCATGGGACCTCTCACAGGCCTCAATCCTGTTGAGGTAATTTTCAATGACTTTTCGGCACAATTCCGGCAATATCTCGGCCATAACTTCACCAATATTGGTTTTCAATTGCTCAAGATTTTGAAGATTGTTCGCGTAAACACGATCTTTTGCATAGCCCCATAAAAAGAAGTCCAAAGTTGTTAGGTCGCAGGATTTTGCCCGCCAATTGACATCACTCAAGCTCGAAATTACGCGTCCTGGAAATTTCTCTCGATTAGCCTGTGTTGTGTGGCTGGTGGCTCCATCCTGTTGGAACCACACGTTTTCCAGATCATAATCTTCAATTTCTCTCGAAAAATAATCGCTTAACATCCGTCCATAGCGGTCAGAATTGACTGTCATGCTCTTCTTTGATCGTTTTCAAAAAAATGCGGGCCAATAACACCATCAGACCATAATGCACACCAAACGGTCACTTTTTTCGGATGCAAAGGCCTTTCTGCGATCACCTGAGAATTTTGAGAGCCCCATATGTGGCAATTCTGTTTATTTACGTTACCACTGAGCGAAAAATGAGCCTCATCACCAAAGAAAATTTTGTTCGAAAAATCGTTATCAATGGCTTGTTGTTCAATCACCCAATTCGCATACATTCTGCGTTGTGTATGGTCTTGAGGCTTAAGTTCTTGAGTTGGATTTTGTACGTATAGAGATGCAAATCCAAATGCAAAATCCGCCACAATGAGCCCTAAAACAAGCCCAAATGTTGAGCACGTCGAGGAATCGACAAATTCGGTTCTTCCTCCACACTTTGAGCAACGACAGCGATATTTTCAGCAGAACGAATGTTGCGATGATGCACAGGCCTTGCAATATCAATAACTGATCCAGTCGCTTCAAATTTTCTCACTGTGTTCGAAATTGTTTGCTGTGTAGGTCGATTATGTCGACCGTAATCGGCTCATAAAGCTCTAAATGTTGAGACAGCAGAATCACCATTTTTATAATAAAATTTAATAATTTTAACGCGTTCTTCGACTGTTAAACGATCCATATTTCTAAATGGCAAACCTCCAACAAAAAAAATGGATGACATTTAATCCTGACAGATGTCAAATGGCAGGGTTACACTTTCCTACCACGAAATGGATAACCTTGTATGATTTTACTGGGGTAAATGTGGAATTCGATGTTCATACTATCATTAACAAAGTTGAGTGAAATTCCACTTCTAAAGCCATTTGTTGTTGTTGTCATCATAAATACCTATCTCTAGATTCTTTTTCAGATTTTTGAGATCACAGATGGTCAATCGCGAGGGGGACACACAAATTTTTCGTGTATTTCTCCTTCTTGTGCGCCTCCTGAAACAAAAAATACCAGTTTAAGACTTCTTTTGAAAAGTTTGCATTGAGACCTTACATTTGATACCCATATCGCCTAACTTCGATAAAAATTTTTTTCGGTGGCCTCTCCCCTATATTATATGCTTTTCTTTTCAAATGTGCTGGATGACTTTGTGAATAGCGTTATGAACACTGCTGCTACCATATTTGATGAGCTCCACTAGAATCTCATCGATGCCCAGCGCTTTTTTTAGGGTTTTGTACTAAAATACAAAACCCTATTGAAATCACGCCCTGTGTCCGTCTGTCCGTCCGTCCGTCTGTATGCCACGGCACTTTTTCTCCGAAACTATAGAAGCTACAGCAATGAAACTTTGTGGAAAGGTCAGAAGTGGCGACATCATGAAAGTTCGAGGGTGGGAAAATTTTTCAAAGGGGTTTAAGGGGGTCTCCCCATATAGGGAGGTTACCCCTAAAAAAAAAATGTTCACCATTGGTAGTCGAGTACGGTGTCATTGGAAAGGTCTCAATGAGATCTTTTCAAAACAAGTCTTAAAATTCCCGTAGAGGTACCGTGGGGGGCAGGGGAAGGGTA
>OZ017742.1:65077681-65422681 GCA_963969285.1 Odontomyia ornata | reverse complement strand
GTTCCATTCAGTGGCGAGCAAAAATCTTGGCCATTATTTTATGAAATCTTCCGCACTACTATTCATGAAAGTGAACAACTCACTGACGGGGAGAAGATTCAATATTTAATGGGTCAATTATAAGGTAAAGCGCGAACTAGTGTTGGAGTTTTACCTACTGCTGAAAATTATCCAATAATTTGGAATGGCTTGGTGGAAAAGTATAATGATAAACGCGTCCAGGCGACGGCCTACATTAACAAGTTATTGAATTTGCCCGCCCTCAGTGAAGTGAATGCAATAAGTTTAGAATCTTTCGTTGATAACTTTGCGTCGCTAGTATCTACTTTAAAGCAACTCAAAATTCCGTTAGAAGATTTTATCTTTGTCCACTTGGGATCCCTCAAACTAGGTACGGACACATTAAAGGATTTTGAGAAATCTCTTGAAAATGCGTCCGAATTACCAACCACCGATGAGTTTGTCTCATTTCTGCGTAGTTAAGCTCGAGTTTTACAGCATGCTGGCTAGACAGGTCCCAGTTCCACTGCTGGGCCAAAACGCTCCCCAATTGAACATAGAGTGTCTAAGCCAATGAAAGTGGCAAATGTCCAGCAAAATAATGTCAAAACCTTTGTAGTTCAGGAGACAGAATCGGGTCTGAGCAAATGTGTTTTTTGCTCAAGGACTGATCATTCACACTTATATTTATGTTCGGATTTTTTACGATCAGTTCCAACAAAGCGATACGAATTTATTAGAAAAAATATATATTGCTTCAATTGTTTGTCAAGTTTACATCTTATTCGATAGTGCAAATCGAAAAATAGATGCAAAACAGCATCATTCACTTCTACACTTCGGTGAAAACATACCGCCAGCACAACTGCAAACTGCATCAAACAAAGTGGAAGTCGAACGCAGCAAACCACCAGTGGCTTTTATGTCTAACCCCGCATCCACTGAATCGAAAGCATCTTCTTCTATGTAGCCCCCCGTTCATAAGTGTCACGTGACGCATTACACTGAGCGAGATAAAATGCCATCTCCTTCGAATACTGGGAACGTACTACTAGGAACAGCGCAATGTAATTTAGTAGATAGAGATGGTAATATTGTTGTATTACGCGCTTTACTCGACTCCGCATCTCAAAGCGATTTAATTACTTCTGAATGTTGTAAACGATTAAATCTCCCGCTTTTTCCTCCGAAAAATAAATACATTTCAGGAATAGGCGAAATTAAAAACGCTATTGAAGGCGAAACGTGTCTTACGATTCGGTCGCACATAGATGACTCGATTCGTTTCACTATCCACCCTATAGTAGTCGAACGCATTACGAATGAATTGCCCACCGCAAAGGTTAATTCAAGAACATTCGAATATTTAGATGGCATTGCATTAGCCGATGCTAGTTACACTACGCCGGGTCCCATTGATATGATTTTAGGTGCGAAAGAATTAAGAGACTCAATGAAACAAGCTGAACAACAATTCTTATCATTGGAGCGTACGTTACGAGCTAAACCAGATATAAGGGAACAGTACGACTCGGCGATCTTCGAGTACTTGCAAAAGGGTTACTTAAAACCTATAAGTATTGCTTCAGACTTAGCCTCAGAACATTAATATGTTATTCCGCACCACGCTGTAGTTTGCATAGACAAGTTCAGTACTAAGTTGCGTATAGTACTAAACGCTAGTATGCTTTCCACATCGGGTAAATCGTTAAATGACTTGTTGTTTACCGGTCCCGATTTGCAAAATAATTTGTTTAGCATATTGTTAACTTTCCGCTAGTTTCCAATTGCAATTAGTGCGGATATTCGACAGATGTATCTGCGCATATTTTTAGAAGAAAAATATCAGCGTTTTCAGCGTCTCTTGTATAGGTTTGATGATAGATCACCTATTCAGATGTTCGAGATGACATGTGTCACATTCGGGTTGTGCTGCAGTCCATTCCTAGCAATTAGAATGATTCGGCAATTAGCACAAGAGGAGAGAGAAAAGTTCCCCGAGGCTGCCGCTGTTGCCGAGAAGGATATTAATATGGACGACTTGGCCACCAGTTGCTGCTCTGCAAATCAGGGTGCGCAGCTGTCTAATTAATTAATAAATTTCTTAGCTACGGCTGGATTTGAGATGGTTAAATTCTCCAGTAACTCGCCGCAGGTAATGGAGAGCATTCCTTCGTCTCATCGGGTTATGGACGTGGTTGAATTCAGTCCCGAAAGTGACCTCAAAATTCTAGGCCTACGCTGGCTTCCAGCTGATGACGTTTTTACTTTCACAGTAAATGCCTCGTCTGGGGAATGCACTGAACGCAAAATCCTTTCCGCCATTGCTCGCTTGTGGGATTTGATGGGCTTCATCGCTTAATAGAAACAATCAAATTGCCACGTCATGTTGGAGTCGAACCTGAATGTGTCACTTCCATATTGGGAGTTTCCGATGCCTCCAAACGCGCGTTTGGAGGTGTAGTATATTTACATGTTTATTTCCCCGCAAATAATTGCTCAGTTATCAATTTGATTTGCGCCAAGTCAAAGGTTGCACCATCACGCACTGTCATTTCGCTCGCACGCAGGGAGCTATGCGCGAACTTGGTGTTATCGCAGTTGATGTGAACTGTGATCGACGCTTATGCAGCACGATGCACAATTAATAACATCTTCGCATTCACGGATAGCACCATTGCACTTGCATGGATACATTCTTCGCCCACTAGATGGCACACATTTGTTGCTCATAGAATTGCCAAGATACTGGAAAATATATCGCCACAGAATTTCTATCGCATCGCTGGGAAAGACAACCCCGCTGATTGCCTATCACGAGGGTTGACACCCGCACAGCTTGTGGATCACCCGCTTTGGTTTCATGGCCCTGCTTACGCTCGGGCACCGGTCAAGGAATGGCCAGTACAGGATTTTGACGCTAACGTGTCAATGGAACTACCTGAAAGAAAGGTCAATACTTTAGTCACAACGAAACTAAACCCACCTCATAAACCGCTTCTCTATGAGCTCTCTTCTCGTGTTTTTTCATGGCCTAAGCTGTTGCGTATAGTTATTTACGTCCTACGGTTTGCGAAGAAGCTGCCTCGTAGATTTGAATTATCGCATCTGGAGATAGCAGAAATTAAAGGCTTGCGGGATTTGCAGAACGTGCATTTTCAACGCGAAATAGACCTCGCCCAATCGGGGAAAACACTCCCGCCAGCTTTATTAAAGCTCAACCCATTCGTTGATAAGGGATTATTAGGCTTTGGAGGCAGGCTAGCTAATGCCTGTCTTAACTACGCAAGCCAACACCCTATTTTGCTTCCTGGCCGCGATCATATAGTCGACTTGATCATAGACCAAGTTCATCGAAAATACTGCCACGCTGGCCCGCATCTTGTCATGTCTTTGCTTCGGCGAAAATATTGGATCCTAACAGCACGCAACATTGTACGAGCACGGATACGAAAATGTAATCAATGCTTCAAAGCCAATCCTAGAAATGAAATCCAATTATGGCAGATCTACTGGAGTGTAGAGTTAACCAAGTTAAACTCTTCTATCATACGGGAGTCGATTACGCCGGTCCTCTGACAATTATTCCCTTTCGCAAACGGTGGGTGAAAAGCATAAAGGCTTATGTTTGTCTTTTCATCTGCCTGGTAACTAAGGCCATACACATTGAGATGGCTTCTGATCTGAGTACGAATACCTTTATGAATGTATTTAAACGGTTCCTATCCCGCTGCGGTCCGGTTGGTGTAATGTACTCCGATTGCGGCACTAATTTTATTGGTGCAAAGGCAAATCTGGATAACCTGTACAAATTGCTAGATTCCGCTGAGTACAAAACTAGACTGTCTAATGAACTTCGAGACAACCACATAGAATGGAAATTGAATCCCGCATCGGCTCCGCATTTTGGGGGCATATGGGAAGAAAATATTCGTAGTCTCAAAACACATTTGAATAGAGTAGTTGGGAATCAGCTTTTGACTTGTGAAGAGATGCAAACCGTATTGATCCAAATAGAGGCGGTGCTTAACTCGCGTCCACTCACGGTATTAAGTTGCGACCCTGTCGAGCCTCTCGTTCTTACCCCGGCGCATTTTTTGACGCTTACTCCATTAAAATCGTTACCGGCGAGGAACTTTTCCGAGGAAAACATCAGTTTGAGAGACCGCAAACAAATGATCGATCATTTGGTGCAATCGTTTTAGAAGCGATGGCGAATAGAATATCTTTCAACCTTACAACAACGTACAAAGTGGTTGACTTCATCAGGCAAGGCAATTTCATTTGGAACGGTGGTGCTATTAAAATCCGATAATGTTGCTCCTTTGCAATGGTGACAAGTTACTGTGGAGAAGGTTTATCCTGGGAAAGATGGGGTAATTTGCGTTATTGATGTCCGTACTAAATCGGGACTCTATCGCCGCCCTGTAGTTAACATTTGTCCATTACCAACGCAATAATATACAGTCCACTATTAATAGGTCGTAAGTAATTAAAGATAGATAGTAATTTTAGTAGTTATAGTTCATAATTATAATTTCCATATCAATTGAATTTAAGTTATGGTCGAAGGAACACGGATGTTGCGCAAAGTAGAATTTATACAGTATTTGAAGGGACTCTTAGTCCTGCCAAGCCGGGGAGGATGTTTAAGTCGTAATAATGATCACCATTTATTACCTTACCTTTCCAAATATCCATTTATTACCTTTCCCTTCCAAATATTCATTTTCCCTCTGAGTGAATTGGAGCACCGCTGGAAACAACATCCAATCAAACCATTGAACGGACAAAGGTTTTAGACCTCGACTGTGAAAAAGTTCAAGTCAGTGAAGCATGAAAACGAATGGCGTGCATCGCGAATGAATCGGCTCCGAAAAACGTAAAATAGTAAAATCGTGAGCTCCGCTAAAAATAAAATTACTCAAGAAAACGCAAATAGTGAAAACGCGAACTACCCGAACCTCCAATAACGAATACCCAGTGATTCTGTACATGTGTTCAGTAAATTGAAAGCATTATTGAGTAGATTGTGATAGCTTCAAAGATTGTTGGAGACCCAGGTAATCCTCTGTTAAGTGCCGTCCATTCTTCCTTAGAAATAGTATTCACATAATTGGAGAACCCGCAATTATTTCATTTAGCAAAAGCTTAGATACTGCGCAAACATCTACTTTATTCCGTATTTCTTCCAATCCTTCAGACAACAACAAAAACTGGATCTAATTCTGCGTTCCCGAATATCACTGACGCGGTACCGAAAAATATCCTACTTTAATCCGAATCTGAAAAACCCTACTCTAATAAAATCGCAACACAACTTATGGTACCGCGTACCAAGCGCCACGCGAAACCGACCATCCGCGGATTTCCACAACCCTACCCTTGTAACGGCATACTTACCGTTCGCTACCATTCCTGCTGGAAGAGAAGGGCATGCTGGAAAGAAAGTCTTGTTGGGTTAGCAATTCATGTTGTTTTATTCAATTTCGTGACAATGTTTTTTATACCGTCTAGGTAAAACGGATCTTAGTTTTTGGGTACACTGTATCATATGGTTGTATATTGCAAAGGATCAGTATAGCTGAAGGGTCTCTTATAAATAACAATTGATTTTTACAATTATAATCAGGACAATAAAAAAAATCCCTTGAAACAGAAATTGTTGATTCCTGATCTGGTTTCTCGAGTTCTTCCCTTGCTTTCTTTGTAATTGTTTGAGAAAAAGTGTATTTTATCGGGAAATTTGCTTGAACTAAGTAAGATCAAATCAAATTGTCGCTTATCAGAGATGTTGCAAAGTTTGTTATCATACACTGGAAGCCATTAGAAAAAATTTCTTTTGGAAAGGCCAGTTAAAATGTTGCCAAAAACAAAATATTAGTTATAAAGTCATCAAATGTACGTATGAAAAGGGTAAAGTTTAATATGAATTTTAAAAATTATCTTAAGGACTAAGTCAATTCAACAACTTCTTTGCTTGGCAATAAAAATTAAAATCGCGTAACTGTAACGCCACCTAATATATTCAATGCGTTTCCGATAGTGAAATTTCAGCAGAATTCGAGAAGGTGCGAACTGTCCTGCGTCGCAAAAAGAAGTACTTAACACTCCCAGATAAAACTGACGTAGGATGGGAAGTTATACAGTGGCAAATTGCTTATGTATTAGTCGGCCTACTAATGGTCCTGTGTGGTAGTGAAGTCTGCTGCTATGTGGCTTCTCATCCAACGTAAGTTTTCACACACATGATCACCTTCCTCTCAGCTGACCAAAAGCGGTGCGTTCCGATTTCGTCGACGTCAATAACGACTGACTAATAATCGGCAGTGATGTAGGGCTGATTCATTACAATTTTGATCATGTGACCACCTCGAGCCCGTTTACAGCTGTCCATTCTTTGAACCCAATTTCCCACCACTCTGCTACACATTTCGGCCGGAACATTGGCAATTTCGCCTTGAATGTTGTCTTTGAGCTAGTCTAAAGTTGCTGAATTATTGGCATAGACTTGAAACAGCTCCATAAAAAGAATTCAATGGCGTTAGATTGCATGAACGAGGTGGCCATTCGACCCAACCAGCTCTCGAGATAACACGTTCACCAAATTTGCCTTCAATAAATCGATTGTGAGTTTCGCTGTGTGACTAGTGGCACCATCTTGTTGAAATCACATATCGTTGATGTCAAGTTCATCCAATTCTTGCCATAAATAGTCTTCCAATATAACACAATAGCGCTCTCCATTGACGGACGTTTTCACCCAAGAAAAAATACGGCCCAATTACACCTCCGGCATGTTGCTGAACAATAATGCCATTGAGCCAGAAATGAACTTCATCGCTGAAGACAATTTTCGATAAAATTTTTCATTTTCTTCAAGCTTTGTCAGAGCTCAATTAGAGATCTTTGATCCCGTGACTATGTAAGCCAAGATATTCTCGCAAAACACGCCACAGAGTCCTTTGAGTGATGCCCAATTGTTAAGAACGACGCAGAATCGCCTAATTTGACTCATTTTAAATCGATGCACTCAAGGTTGCGATATTTCCTTTGTTTTGAACGGTAAAAAGTTTTTTTTTCGGCTCCAGAATAATATGAGTAACGTAATATTGGAATTTCAATTACTGATTAATTAAAATTTCAGTCCTTACCACTCACTTTAATTCCCACTTGCTTGAGTTAAATAAAGCATGCTTAGAGGGCAAAAATTTCAATTATTTGATTTTAATAGTGCCGTAACTTCTAGTTTTTAATCTACAATCAAAATACTTATATTCGTCGATCAGTTATGCTGAAAAATCGGAGTGAAAGCCAGAATTTTTTAGTTTTAATGGTAAAAGTTCTTACCGTTATTTGATTTTGTTGTCCTTTGAATGGAACATAAGAGAAAGAAATACGTATCATTTACCGAAAACAGAACTCTTCTATATACCTCGGTTGAAAAGTTATGCGTGAACAACATAAAAAAAAAGCAAAAAAAACAATATACGTGTTAAACTGATAACCTTCTTTTTCTTTTGAAGTCGGTTGAAAACAAGAATTTGCGGCACAATTAAAATCAAATGATTGAAATTTTTGGCCCTTTAAGCATGCTTTAATTAACTCCAGCACGTGGGAATTAAAATAAGTGGAAAGGACTGAAATTTTAATTAATCACTAATTGAAATTCCAATAGTACGTTGCACAAATTATTTTCATCACAAAATACCATTCAAAAAAATCAATTAATTTACAAAAATCGGACCGAAACAATGTATAAATTGTTTAACTAAACAGAGTAATAAGATTTTTTGAATAGCACAAAAATCTCCTCACTGAAAAGGAATACGAGAATTCAACGTGCATACAAATGCATTTCCTACGAAGATTTTCCATTTTCTTTCTTCTATCATCTCGACATCTACAATCTAGTTTAGAGCTTGAAAAGTCAATTACCAACCCGTTCTTTTAATTTCGTTGGCAATTTTAACAGGATTTGTCTGTAAAGGAAGCAGACTAGTCAGTTCCATCCATTCGAGAGTTGTCAATGTCATGATTGAACGTGAGTTTGTCCTCTAGCTGCTATCGTGCTACTATTCGAAAATCGTTTACATTCACAGTCACACGACTTTTGTAGAAACAATGAATAGGAGAAAAAAATATCGAACGTAATCCGTGCAAATCGGCAGCAAATTAAATCACACGGAATTCACCTTGGTAAAATCGAAGAAAAAAACAAAACAAAATGAGTCATCACGAGAGCTTTAAAGATAATTTTTCAAGTAGATGATTCAATCTTTATAAATGAGCTCTAAGTAACGAGGACTTCTTACAAGGGAGATTTGGTTCCAGCACATGAAATTTTAAGCAAATTTTCTGTTAATTTTTGAATGGTTTCGATAGGAAAGAACGTTATCAGTTTCATTGCGTATATATGTTTTTTCTTATATATGTCAAAGCCTAACTTTTGAACACAGATATATAAAAGGTTCTATCTGCACTTAACTATTGAGCTTACTTGCCGCTAGGTTACGTCAGAAGAACATTTGGCGTAACGGTGCAGCACAAAATTCGTTGAATACAGTATGATTCTCCGAACTTTGTTCCAATTTATCTTTACGAGGAATACATATTGTTACCTGTCCAAACAATTCTGCGAGGTATTGTCGCAATTGTTGTCGCAACTATTATTGATATCATGATCAATAAACGAATGTACTTGAGAGCACAAGAATCGATCAAGCATGATCTGGTCACCAAATACAGTGACATCCTGTCAACAAGCCCGGATAACCAAGGCCCAAGGAGTATGGTAATTCACGTCATAGATACACAGGGAGCCAAGCCGATTCGACAAGCACCGAGACGTCGGTGCAACGTCGACGGACATGGAAAAACAAGGCGTTATCGAATTTTCTGTCAGTCCATGGGCCGCGCCAGTAGTTCTAGTAAAGAAAAAGGATGGGAGCACTCGTTTTTGTTTCGACTATAGGCAGCTTAACGACATCACTACGAAAGATAGTTACCCGCTTCCACGCATCGACGACATCATGGACACTTTAGCCGACGCAAAATGGTTTCTTACACGTGATCTCAAGAGTGGCCACTGGCAGGTAGAAATGGACAAGAAGGACTGAGAAAATATCGCATTTTCAGTTGGGATTGGATTGTGGCAAATTGTGGTGATGCCATTTGGGCTTTGCAATGCTCCAGCCACCATCGAACGCCTGATGGAATATGTGCTACGAGGCTTAACCTGGAAGACCTTTTTGGTGTATCTAGATGACATCATTTTTATCGAGAGAACGTTCGAAGAGCATGTGCGGAACTTAGAAGAGATGTTCTCCTGATTGCGAGAGGCGAATTCGAAACTTAGTCGCGATAAGTGTACCTTTTTCGCAGCTGAAGTAGAATACCTGGGACATGTAGTATCAGCAGAAGGGATCAAAACAGACCCTGGGAAAATCGAAGCCGTGAAAAGCTGGCCAACACCAAACAACAAGTGCCAACCACGAAGTTTTCCGGGTCTGGCAACTTACTATCGAAGATTCGTCAAAGACTTTGCCAAATATCTAAGTGTCTCCATCAGCGAACCGAAAAAAATCGTCCATATGTCTGGAATGAACAATGCCGGGCAGCCTTTGAGAACTTAAAGGCGAAGCTGTGTGAATCACCCGTGCTGGCATATCCGAAACCCGGAAAAATGTTTGTAGTTGACAACGATGTGAGCAACGGCGGGATTGGAGCTGTACTCTCCCAGCAGATCAATGGCGAAGAAAGAGTCCTCTCAAATTACACTCGAGTTCTCTCAAAAAGTGAGAAGAACTACTGCGTGACCAGGAAGGAGCTAATGGCTATAATAGAGGCCACCAAGCAGTTCCACAAGTACCTATATTGCCAGAAATTTATTCTTCGAATGGACCATGCATCGCTGAGATGGCTACTTAACCTCAAAAACGCCGAGGGACAAGTTGCGAGATGGATCAAAAGATTGCAGTCATACGAATACAGAATTGTTCACCGAAAGGGTGGAGTTCATGACAATGCTGACGCCCTATCTCGTCGTCCATGTCCACCGAACTGGAAGCATTGCCGACGGATTGTGGAAAAGGAGCCGCCCATTGATCTGTGATCGATAGCGGCCAAATTCGATGAAGGTTGGTCATCGGAGGAGATTCAAAATGCTCAGTTGGCCGATGAAGACATCGGACTATTGCTCGTATGGAAGGAGACAACTGGGCGACTTGAGTAGAAGGACGTTTCGATGCATGACGCCACCCTGAAAAGTTATTGGGCACAATAGAACTCCCTTCAGGTGGAGGATGGCGTACGCATGCGGAAATGGGAAACAGTGGATGACAGCTCCTATAGGATGCAAACTTTACTTTCCAAAAGCCAAAGCCACGATGTGATTAAGGAAATGCACGAAGAATTCTCGGGAGACCAACTTGATGTTAACAAGCCCTTAGTGAAATTGCGGGTAAGATTTTACTGGCTCCACGCTCGAGAAGACATAGAGGACTGGTGTCACAGATGCACGATTTAAGCTTCCGTCAACGGCCCGAATCGACGCCTGAGAGGACAAATGCAAACCTATAACGTGGAGGTTCCATCTGAAAGGATTGCTGTTGACATCGCAGGACCCTTCCCTGAATTCGAATGGGGAAATCGATACACGCTAGTTGTGGCCGATTATTTCAGCAAGTGGCCGAGGTCTACCCCATTCCCAACCAGGAGGCAACTACTGTCGCCGAACTGCTAGTGTTAAATTGGGTCAGTATGTACGGCGTTACTTGTGAGCTACATTCGGATCAAGGCCGAAACTTTGAGTCACTAGTTTTTGGCGAAATGTGCGAGCTGCTGGGAGTACGAAAAACGAAGACAACGCCGCTGCGTTCCCAATCCAATGGAATGGTCGAACGTTTCAACGGCACGCTCAATAAAGACCTGGCCAAGATCGTTGACGAGAACCAAAGGGACTGGAACCGGCACATCCTATTATTCTTGATGGCGTATAGAGCTGCCGAATATGCATCGACGTGCAAAGCCCCAGCCAAAATCATTTTTGGAAAGACTTTTCGTCTGCCGGCTGATATAAAGTTCGGAACACCACCTGAGTAGCCACTAACGATCTCGGAGTACGCATGTGAGCTAAGGCAACGTTTGAACCAGATACATCGGACAGTGCGAAAACACCTCGAATTGGCTGCTGACCGCATGAAGACCAGGTGTGATCTAAAGACAAATTCTACTGGCTTCCAGCAAGATGACTTTGTGTGGCTATATACCCAGAACGGTGGAAGGTTAGGTCTCCGAAATCGCAGTATAATTCGGAGGGACCATACCTAGTTACAAAGCGAATAAGTGACGTCGTATATCGCATACAGGAACACCGTAAGCCGAGAGCCAAAATGAAAATCGTGCACCTGGATCGTCTTGCCCCATATTATAGCCAGAGAGGAAAATAACTGAGGTAGGGGCCGTGTTAAATGTCCAAACAATTCTGCGAGCTACTGTCGCAAGTGTTGTCGCAACTTTCAATAACACATGACCAATAAATGAATATACTCGAAGGCAAAAGAATCAATCAAGCATAATTAATATGTAAAAGTGACGTCACTGCGGAAATTCACAATAGCTCGGGTATTCATTGTAGTTCTCTCCAGAACATTTGCCAATATACGAGAAATAGATTGAATGAATAAAGACCCGATATTAAGACGAGCTGAATGAATGGGGAGGAATAGTAAAACCGCGATAGTAAAAACGCGATCGTAAAACTGCGATAGAGTGGAGCGCGAAGTAAAGGCGATATTGATTGATAGTGCAGTGAGTGAAGTGATTTTCGTGATATAGACAGTGGGAGTATAAGTTGATTGACAGTAAAAATTAGATTTAAATGCGATTTGTAAAATAGTTAAATTTAATGATTGTGCATTCTTTGTAAATAAACTCTTTTAAATTAATTTAAAAGCCAGTGCGTTTTCACTTTCCCGTAACTTTAAATTTATCGGCCACTCACCATAACACGCGGCAAAGGTGTCGAGAAATGAAATAGAAAACTTTGAAAGTGAAAACTTTTAAACTCTTTTAACGTGCGCAACAGTGAAATTCAACATAGGAACTGGTGCAAACATAGCTGAAACACTAAAAATGCCAGAAAACTTACATATGAAAATTAATGAATTGATCATATCGGAGCTTAAGGAGGAGTTGGTACAGCGAAATCTGGCTACACAAGGTACAACGGCCATACTGATTGCCCGCTTGCGTGACGGGATCGAGTCAGAAGGCGCGTATCTGGATTCAAGGGAGCTCTCTGATGCAAAACTGTGCAGAAAGTGGAGAAGTAGAAACACTAAAATCAAAGGAACCAGAAAATGCGCTGATGCAAATGTTGATGCTGATGCAGCAAGAGCAGTGACACCATGCAAGCGAAATTAAGGCAGACATCACACAATAAGCTGGAGGAGCAATCAATGAAGCTAAATGAACAATTAGCGGAGCTGGACGGACAAGCATTCGAAATCAAGCAGACATCACACAGAAGCTGGAGAAACAGTCAATTGAATTGAAGACAGATTTGCAAACATAGTCAACTAAAATAAAAGTGGAGCTCAGTGGTCTGAACAACCAAATTAAATGCATCAAGGAAAAGGTATACCAGGTCGAGAAGAGAATCAACCATGAGATCAGCCAGGTCGAGGAGAGAATCAATCACGATATCAGCCATATTGAGGAGAGGATTAACCATGGGATGGAAAAAAGGGGTTGGAAAAAAGAATTGGAAGCAGCAAAGGCAATAATAACAAGCTCATCAGCTCCGCTTATAACCGTAGCGCAAAGCACATCCAGAAATGTGAAAACACCAATATTCGACGAGTAAACGGTCTGGAGTATGTACAAGACCCAATTTGAAGCCACCGCTTAGACAAATCACTGGAATGAGCAGGAACGAGCAACTGCATTCATTCTCGCTCCAAGAGGCCCAGCTGCTGAGCTTCTGCAGACTATCCCCGTTGAGTTGTACTCAAACTCGGCTGCTAAAATGAATGCACTTGATATGCGTTATGGTGACGATCATCTGAAGCAGATTTATCGGTCTCAGCTACGGGCTCAGATGCAGACGTCTGGCGAAATCCAACATTAGCTAGCCCAAGACATTGAGCGACTGAAAAAGAAAACTTTGAAGCAGATTTATCGGTCACAGCTACGGCATCAGATGCAGACGTCTGGCGAAATCCAACAGTAGCTAGCACTTTCGGCTTACCCAGCCTACGAGCCAGAACATCGAGATGACGCAGCAACAGAAGCATTCATCAGGGCATTGAAGTACCAGAAATTGCAACAAGCTGTGCATTTAGCTCAAAAGCAAACGGTTAAGGACGCATTGGCTTACAGTCTGAACTTTGAGGCAGCGAAAAATGTGACTCGTACCACTACCCGGGTTCGCTAAATAGTAACAGACGAGTGCAGGTGTGAGCGCGTGAAAAGTGAGTGAGACTCGCTGGTAAATGGTGCACCTAGATGCTGGAATTGCAAAGAGACTGCAAGAAGTGAAGAAAACCGAGCTTTTGTCCAGGGTAAAGGAGATCCATGATCAGGAATCCAGAATGGAAGCACTTCAAACTAAGGGGGTCATTTTTGTGGGGCAAGGGTTGGCTAGGAGGAGCGATGTCTCCAGCACTACACCATAGAGAAGCAGACTTATGCCTTCCGGGCCAAGTTGACGGAGAACATTGCACCATGACAATCAACACTGATGCAACCCGATCGATTATTCTACCAAACCTAGTCAGGCGACAGCTACTTCACAAGGGCAGGATTTTCTCACTACGAACAGCCACGGGAGAAACTGCACCTGTCCATGAAGAGGTCAATCTCCAGACACAGTTGAAGACCTTGTGTTCCGACATAATGTTCTGGTCGCGAACATTATGGATGACTGCATTCTCGGAATGGATTTTCTGCAACCACACGGAATCCTTGTAAAATCTATAAGGAACCGATACGTGCCAGTTAGAGTCCTTAACACCGCAAACTCAACCACGAGCATCAAAGCGGGAGAAGTCATTGGCAGCTGTCAGCTTGTTTCCACCATCACTTCTTTGGAAGCCACTCACGAACATCATTGGAAAAAGAGGCAAGACCCAGGCAAAGCCCGGGAACTCAAGTCCACAGTGTTGATGCAAATCAAATTGCCTGTGCAGCTATTCAAGCAAGCCTCTGATCTGGTCACCAAGTACAGTGACATCTTCTCCACCAGTCCGGATGAGCAATGCCGAACGAGTATGGTAACTCACGTCATAGATACACAGGGAGCTAAGCCGATTCGACAAGCACCGAGATGTCTTCCTGTAGCCAAACAAGGATACGTGAGCACGCTGATCTCGAACATGGAAAAACAAGGTGTTATCGAGCCTTCTATCAGTCCATGGGCTGCGCCAGTAGTTATAGTAAAGAAGAAGGATGGTAGCACTCGTTTTTTGTCAACTATAGGCAGCTTAACGACGTCACTAAAAAAGATAGTTACCTACTTCCATGCCCCGACGATATCATGGACACTATAGCCGACGCAAAATGGTTTTCAACACTGGATCTCAAGAGTGGCTACTAACAGGTAGAAATCGACAAAAAGGACTGAGAGAAGACCGCATTTTTAGTTGTGATTGGATTGTGGCAATTTGTGATGGTGCCATTTGGGCTTTGCAATGCACCAGCCACCTTCGAGTGCCTGGTAAAATAAGTGCTACAAAGCCTAACTAGGAACACCTCTTTGGTGCATCTTAATGACATCATTGTTATCGCGAGAACGTTTGAAGAGCACGTGCGGAACTTAAGAGAGATTTTCTCCCGATTGCCAGAGGCGAGTCCGAAACTTAGTCCTGACATGTGTACCCGTTTTGCAGCTGAAGTAAAATACCTGGGACATGTGGTATCAGTGAGAAGGGTCAAAACAGACCCTGAGGAAATTGAAGTCGTGAAAAGCTGGCCAACACCTAACAACAGATTCGTCAAATACTTTGCCAAAATAGCTAAGTGTCTGCATCAGCTAACCAACAAAAATCGTCCGTATGTCTGGAATGCAGCCTTTGAGACCTTGAAAGAGAAGCTGTGTGAATCACCCGTGCTGGCATATCCGAAACCCGGAAAAATGTTTGTAGTTGACACCGGTGCGACCAACGGCGGGATTGGAGCTGAAGCCTCCCAGCATACCAATGGCGAAGAAAGAGTCCTCTCATATTACACTCGAGTTCTCTCAAAAAGTGAGAGGAACTACTGCGTGACCAGGAAGGAGCTATTGGCTATAATAGAGGCCACCAAGCAGTTCCACAAGTACCTATATGGCCAGAAATTTGTTCTTCGAATGGACCATGCATCGCTGAGATGGCTACTCAACTTCAAAAAGCCCGAGGGACAAGTTGCGAAATGGATCGAAAGATTGCAATCATACGACTACAAAATTGTACATCGGAAGGGCGGAGCTCATGGAAATGCTGATGCCCTATCTCGTCTTCCATGTCCATCGAACTGCAAGCATTGCCGACGGATTGAGGAAAAGGAGCTGACCGTTAATCTGCGAGTGATAACGGCCGAATTCGCTGAAGGTTGGTCATTGGAGGAGATTTGGAACGCCCAGCTAGCTGATGAAGCAGCGGGCCATTGCTCGTATGGAAGGAGACAACTGGGTGACCTGAGTGGAAGGACGTTTCGATGCATGGTACAACCCTGAAAAGCTATTGGGCACAATGGAACTCCCTTTAAGTGGAGGGTGGCGTACTCTAGCGGAAATGGGAAATGGCGGGTGGCAGCTCCTATGCAAACTAAACTTCCTAAAAGCCAAATCCACGATGTGGTAAAGGAAATGCACGAAGGATTCTCGGGAGGCCACCTTGATGTTAACAAGACCTTAGCGAAATTACGGGAAAGGTTCTACTCGCTCCGCGTCCGGAAGACGTGTCGTAGATGCACAATTTGCTCTTCCGTCAAAGGTCCAAAGCGACGACTGAGAGGACGATTTCTGTTGACATCACAGGACCTTTTCCTGAATTCGAATGGGGTAATCGATACACGCTGATTGTGGCCGATTATTTCAGCAAGATGCCCGAGGTCTACTCCATTCCAAACCAGGAAGTGTTAAATTGGGTCAGTACGTACGGCGTACCTTGTGAACTACATTCGGATCAAGGCCAAAACTTTGAGTCACTGGTTTTTGGCAAAATGCGTGAGCTGCTGGGAATACGGAAAACGAGGACAACACCATTGCATCCCAAATCCGATGGAATGGTCGAACGTTTCAACGGCACGCTCAATGAACACCTGGCCAAGACGGTAGACGAGAACCAAAGGGACTGGGCTGACACATCCCACTGTTTTTGATAGCGTACAGAGCTGCTGAACATGCATCGACGGGCCAAGCCCCAGTCAAAGTCATTCTTGGAAAGACTTTTTGTCTGCCGGCTGATATAAAGAGAAACCCCAAACGATCTCGGAGTTCGCAAGTGAGCTAAGGCAATGATTGAACCAGATACATGGGACAGTGTGAAAACACCTCAAATCGGCTACTGACCATATACGGGAACCCCGTAAGCCAAGAGCCAAAGTGCAAATCGTGCACCTGCACCGTCTAGCCCCATATTACATCCAGGAAGGCTTGTCTACAACTGACGACACATCTTTTCGGGGCGAAAAGAGCTGAGGTGGGGGCAGTGTTACATGTGCAAATAATTCTGCAAGCTACTGTCGCAATTGCTTTCGCAACTATTAAGAACATCATGATCAATAAACGAATGTACTCGAAAGCACAAGAACCCACCAAGCATGAAGAATATCTGAAAGTGACGTCACTGCGGCCATTCAGAATTGCTCGAATATTCCAGGTAGCCCTCGTCAGAACATCCGCCAATGTAAGAGAAATGGATTGAATGGCTAGAGACCCTATATAAGGACGAGCTGAATAAAGACGGGACATAGAAAAGCCGCGATAGTGTGGAGTGCGAATTAAAAGCGATATTGATTGTTAGTGAAGACAGGTGTAATCGAAATTTATAGACAAGTGAAATTTAGATTAAAATGCTATTTATGAAATATTGAAATTAACGATTGTGCATTCTTAGTCAGTAAACCCTTTTAAATTGTGTAATTTAAAAGACAGTGCGTTTTCACTTTCCCAGAACATTAAAATTATCGACCGCGAGCCATAACACGCGACAATAGCTTAGGAAGAGTTGATTTCTCCTCGATATCTGGAAGTTTTTCAATTTCGGGTAAATTTCTACATATGGCCTTAATTTTGCGTAAAAAACAGTTCCTTTATCGGTAAATAATGATGCATAACACATCAGTCGTCTTTAGTGTTGAAGGTATATAAAAACTATATATTATTTTCGATCTTATTTTTCGAAAATTTCATCTACATTTTCAAAGAAAACAAATTTTACCAATTTGACCTAAATCCTTTCTATTTGAGCCTTGATTTTTTCAAATTGATTTAGAGAATCTATGCTTTTTGATATTATTCAGTCACAACCCTTCTAAGGGAGGTTTCGAAAACCCCTCAGTTATCACATAACTGACTAAGATAGTTCATACAATTGATTACAGAGGATATATTGATAGCTTTTCATTATCTGAAAAAAATGTTCTGAGATAACTCTCAGAAAATCCTTGGATTTATATCTAGGACAAGCTTTAATTCCACAGATATCAATAAATCCGTTCGAATTATTCATAGAATCCCAATAGAAATAAACACAGGAAACAAATCCAATACAAAAGTACTTCATTTAACACACAATATCAAAGTAATCGTCAACTGATATAAACCAAATCCTCTGCCAGCCAAACAGCAAATCCTATCCAATCACAAAAGATTTCATCTCAAGTACTCACGAGTATTTGTAATGTGTCACCTGGATTGGATTCGTATGTCGTTTCGTTTTCTCTTTATTACATCCGGAATGGCACGTTAACTTCCCTAAATCGTCCGCAATCATTACATTCCGAGCGCAATAACAGCAAAATGATGATCCATTAAGTATGAACCCTCTTTTGCTTTTATATGAACATCTTTTTCAACAGATCATAAAGAAATGTGAAACGGAAAAAGTATTGGAAAACGAACGCGACCTGGTGTTGTGATAGGTTTATAGTGTGGAATGGTAACCGTGGAATAAAATAGCACCAAACGTCATCAGTGCAAAAAAGATACTTACGGCCATAAAGAGACATCTCAATAAAATATAAATCTCTTTGTAAAGAGTCACGGCAAAGATTGATTTCTTCTTTTGCGACTTGCATTCAAAATACATTCTACAGTGGGGAGATACTGGGGAGTTATGGTATACGCGTCAAACAATTTTATGAAGTAAATTCGCTCCCAGTGGGAAAAATGTAGAAGGCTGCTGTGTATATATATGTTTATTACTTGAATTTTCCTAGGCAAAGTGAATTTATTTATGATGCAGCGTAATTTCAACTTTTATCTCTATGAAGCTCTCTCTCTCTATCCCAACATTTGGGATAGATGATTTCTTTGATACATGTTGTCATAGAATACATATTTATACTTTTATCTCTTAGTTGAGTATGTTGGAATGTTGTTCAATTAGCTTCCCTGCATACCTGTATAGTGTAGTTTCAATAATACCAAGCCAAAAGAAAATATTGACTTTATTCTTGTGAAAAAAATCTTAATGCCATTAAAATAAAATTGATAAAATATTACCGGAAAAAATGTTTCGCACACTAAGTTTTAAATTTCCTTCATTAAGCAAGGTGCAACACTGGCAAAACCTACATTAATAGTACAATAACAAACTTCCATAGGATATTTAACAGGAGAAAGAACATATTTGCGTATATTGAGGTTCACTATAATCTAACTAAAATCCAGGATCCACAGATTCTTTAAATATACGCCGATATTCCCACGCCTTATGTGTTGGGTATTCACTGTTCTGCCGATTCTTCTCCAACTTGTCCTCATCATGTCAGTTGCTGGCTCCGCTCCACACGATGCGAGGTAACGTCCTGGAAATAATAAAACCCCACAAAGCATCGGACTTATTATGTAAACAAGATATACTTATCTGATGTTGAAGTTGTTGTTGATCTCCTGCACGAGAATAAAACTAGAATTATCGCAATAACACTTCACTTGGCAATGACCATTTGACGTCTGTCTACAATGTTTTTGAAGTGACAATGTCAAAAATGTCATAGGGTGCCCGTAAACTATTAATATCGCAGAATCACGTAATTGTTTAGAATATTATGAATTTAGTATAAGATTAATTTTACGCGGGAAAAATGTACCGAAATTTTCATAAACGGGTAACTCTTTGAAAGAGATTTTCCATTGTTCAGTTTTGCATTGTCCGTTCGCAAGATAATTTGTTCGCAATAAAGTGGAATTAGTTTGCAAGTTTTTCAAGTCGGAAAGTAAGATAGTGTTTTATGGAAATAAAGATTGTAAATACGAAGTTAAAAATTAAACTAGAGTTTTATCGTGAAACATTTTTCTTTTGGTTTATCGTGAAACATTTTTTGGTCCTTCGAGCCGGATATATGTAGTTCCGGATAATTTTAAATGGTGTGTCAGTTAAGATTTAATTTTGTTGATTTAAGTGCAGTGGAAAAGCACTTAAAGATCGGTTCGCGCGGGTTAATAAAGTGAGCAATCGAGCAAGGCAAGGTCTGGTGAGTTCCATGTTTTAGTCTTTTCCTTCCTAATTTCACAATCGACATCATCTTTAATTCTTTATTTGCTTAAATTTGGTGCACAATTGCAAGTCTCATTTACTTTGGAAAAAAACGAACCGTATCTCAAATCCGCACTACATTGGATGAATATTGCGGTTGCATTTATTGGTCACACATCAACTTTATTTGCTAAAAGTTGGTGCACAATTGCAAGGTTAATTTATTTTGGGAAGAGCGAACCGTATCTCAAATCCGCACTACATCGGATGAGTATTGCGGTGGAATTTATTGGTCAGACACTGTATCGGTGTCAAATTGGTATCAAATTTAGAATTTTATGCACAATTGCTATTGTTCGTGCATTTAAGAGTGCGAACCACACATCAAGTTTGCACTGCATCGGCTCATTGTTGCAGATAAATTTAGTTGTTTGCTGTTGATTTGGGAAAAGGTTAAATAATTCGAAACTTGGTTTAGATTTGGATCCTTGTTGCGGTGCTTAGGTAACGGTACTTACTGGACATTGGGCGAAATTTGTGTACCGTCATTCAAACTTGAGTAAGTTCGAATCCTGTGCCGTGCCGCTTACTTAATAGTAACAAATAGACTTTCGTGCGACTGTTTATTACATTATTTGTTAAACTTCGATTTGATTAAATTTAATAGTTTTGAATTTCGTATTGGAATCACGCCCTGCAACCTCACGAACGATGGATGGTTTAGTGGCACAACAAAGTGTACTAAGTGAGCAGCTAAGCAAAATGGTCACGAATTTCCGAAAGGACCCTAAGGCACGGAAAACAACCGCGTATGCTACAAAACTACTGGAACGGGTGCAGCAAATTCGTCGGTCCTTCACGGAGAATCATCATCAGATTCTTGAATTGGTAGATGGAAAGAAGATCCTTGAAGCAGATTATTTTAAACAGAACGTATATCTGGCGTTTGAGGAGGCAGAATTGAATTTCGAGGTAGAATTGGAAGAGTTGCGAGTGGAGCAAGTGGCACATGGAGCGCAAAGTTGTAAAGAAGGAGCGAGTCCGTCACCGAAAGCAATGGATGATACAGACGTTCGGCTCCCACGGATCAACCTGCCAAAGTTCAATGGAAAATATGACGAATGGGCATCGTTTAAAGATCTGTTCACGTCTCTGATCCATAAAAAAGCCAATTTACCGAAAGTGGAGAAGCTTCATTATCTGAAATGCAGTCTGTCAGGAGAAGCAGAACAATTATTGAAGCACTATTCGATTACCGAAGCAAACTATGAATCAGCGTGGAAAATGCTCGTGGAACGGTACGACGATAAAAGTGTGTCGTTGAAAACGCAGTTCAACCATTTACTCCATATAAGCAATGCAAACGAAACCGCATCGTCGATCAAAATGCTGTTAGACAAAACAGTTGATTGCGTGCAGGCCATAGACAATCTAAAGGTAGGAAACATATGGGATGCAATATTAGTGCATTTGACGGCACAGCGATTACCAGCCGAAACACGACAGATGTGGGAGCAACAGCAAGCTAAGGTTTCGGAGATATCATCGTTTCAACAACTGAAAGAGTTTCTACAATGCAGGTTCAGAGCGTTAGAAGCTGCTGGGGTAGAAAGGCATAAACCCATTCGCACATCACACAACGTATTTGTGACAAAGGAGGTGCAACAAATCGTGTGTATTCTTTGCAAAGGACTACATTATTTGAGACAATGCTCGAGCTTCCTGAAGTTAGAATATCCTGAAAGATTCGAAATGGCAAAGAAAAATGGTTTGTGTCTGAATTGTCTAAACAAAGGACATTTTGTCGGGAAATGCCCTAGTAAATCGAGGTGTTTTCACTGTAAGAAGGCCCACCATACGCTCCTACATAGAGCAAATGCCTCAATTATCGGAAAGGAGTCCCATCAATGCCGCCCCATTTATCCCTAATAATCAGTCACCGCAACTAACAGCGCAGAATAATCAACCTTGGACACCTGCGCTAAGACAACAATCGCCGACATTTGGGTCACACAATGGACAACCGTCTACTTCGTCTTCAGCTGATCATCGATTTCCAACGGCAGGCTCAACAGTCGCCAAAGTTAACTCATCGACCATCAATGCTCCAAAAGCGGTATTGTTAGCGACAGCACTGGTGACAGTGGAATCTCCAATCGGGTTCGTGACGCTTCGTGCCTTGATGGACCAAGGATCACAAGCGTCCATCATTACGGAGAGCGCAGCTCAAGGACTCGGGATCAAAAGAGGTTGCACGAACATATCTGTAACTGGAATTGGGAAGACGAGAGGAATTCAAACCAATGGGACTTTGAAACTTAGACTGCGTACCAAGACAAATGAATGCTTAGTAGTGGACGTACTCATTTTGAACAAGCTAACTAGCTTTGTTCCATCGCAGTTGGTTTCCACGTCGATTAGGGATCAGATAGGAAACATTGATTTGGCTGACCCGTACTTCGATCATCCGAGCAAAATTGACGTCATTCTGGGAGCGGATGTATACGCTCAAGTAATTCTCAGCGAGATTAAAAAATTGACTTTAGGTCCAGTGTTACAGCACACCAAGCTAGGCTGGATAGTATCTGGGAGTGTGAACATTGGTCAGCAATAAGTCCTTCATTCATTCAAAGTTGAACTGAACGAAAATGTGGAAATAAGCGAACAGTTAAAACGATTTTGGGAAATGGAGGAAGTTGATGGGGATAGAACTAGAACGCAAGATGAGGATGCCTGTGAACATCATTATGTTACCCATGTAAAGCGAGAATCAGCTGGTCGGTATCAAGCAAGATTACCATTTAAAGACTCGGAAAGTCGAAATTCCTTAGGGCTTCCGAGATCAAGTGCAATTGCAAGCTTATTGCACCTAGAGAAACGTTTTGCCAGTACTAAAGGTCTCCGAGAGGAATATGCAGCTGTACTACGAGAATATTTAGACTTAGGACATATGTATGAAGTGCCTCATTGCAACGAATGGGCAATGGAAAACGGTCGACAGGTGATTACATCTAACTTCCTTCCGCCCCACGCAGTATACAAGGAAAGCACATCGACGAAAGTACGAGTGGTGTTCGACGCTTCCCGGAAAACAAGTTCTGGTGTATCTCTGAATGATACCTTGTTGACTGGACCAACTCTTCAGTGCAGCAAGATAGCAATTGTAATGAAGTGGAGGCTAAAGCAGTACGCTATGATGGCTGACATAGCCAAGATGTATCGACAAGTAAACATGCATCAAGAAGATGCCAATTACCAAAAGATCGTTTGGCGGCCCGAACCAAATGGCCCAATTAAAGACTACGCCCTCAATACTGTGACGTTTGGAACTAGCTCAGCACCATTTCTGGCTATTAGAACTTTACACCAGCTTGCATATGACGAAAGGGAAACGTACCCTGAGGCAAGTAAATCGCTCTTGGAGGAATTTTATGTGGATGACCTATTATCTGGAGGTGATAGCGTGCAAGAAAGCGTCATTAAAAGAGATCAGCTGATTAAGCTCTTGAAGTCTAGCGGATTCCAATTGAGGAAATGGTTAGCCAATGACAATCAAATTTTGGTAGGACTTCCAACGGAAGATGTGGAAATGAATAACTGCGTTAAGTTTGAAATGGACCATGGATATAAATCATTAGGAATACTGTGGTACCCAATCGGTGATTATTTTACATTTCGGGTCAAAAGCCATGAAAGATTAGAAACTTATACAAAACGATCAGTATTATCGACAATAGCACGTTTGTACGACCCATTAGGATGGTTAGCACCCTTCACGATAAGGGCTAAAATATTGCTGCAAGGTTTATGGTTGTCAGGTCAAGATTGGGACGAACCGATACCCAATGTTTTGAATGGAGAATGGAGTGCTTGGTTAAAACAGTTACCTGAAATCGAAAATATACAAATACCACGATGGGTAGCATACCAGAAGGATTCGGAGGTATCACTCCACGGGTTTTGCGATGCATCCCAACGAGCATATGCGACAGTTATTTATTTGACGGTGCGATCAGGTTCCACAGTTGCAAGTCATTTGTTAGTGGCCAAAACTAAGGTGGCGCCGGTGAAGCCAATTACGATTCCGCGTTTGAAACTTTGCGGAGCTGTTTTGTTGGCCCGATTGCTAAAAGAAGTAAAGGCAGCATTAAAGTTTGATCAAATACCTACGTGGTTGTGGACCGATTCCGAGGTCGTTTTGGCTTGGTTGAAAGGATTGCCGACACGATGGACTGTCTTTGTCAGTAACCAAACAGCTCACATCTTAGACGTCACCGGTAACATACCGTGGAGATATGTACCTTCGAAGGATAATCCAGCAGATGCAGCGTCTAGAGGAATAAAGCCCGGCGATTTACTCGATAGTCAGCTGTGGTGGCATGGGCCAAGCTGGTTAACTAAAGGTGTCAATGATTGGCCTAAAAATAAAACCATTCAGTTACCTGACATAGAAAAACGAAAATCCATGATGGTCAATGTGGGATTAAAGACAGAGTATTTCTTGGATGAATTGTTGAAAAAATATTCTAGCTTAATGAAATTAATTAGAGTCACGGCATATTGTTTCCGTTTTCTTAGAAAGAAGTCCACACAACCCAATTTGCCAAAGTATCTAACTAGCGACGAATTACGGTACGCTTCGGAGTTTTGGATCAGGCATGTTCAACAAGATGCATTTCCGGAAGAAATATGTGAGCTTCAAAAGGGTGCGTCCGTCGGAAAGAAAAGCCGGTTGGTCAATTTGAACCCGTTTATTGATAACAAGGGAATAATGCGGGTCGGTGGACGGCTCGAGCACGCGCCTTTAACATTTGATGCAAGACACCCGATGCAAGACACCAAAATGGTGTATTCACCGATTTATTATTACAAGAAGTCCATCAAGCTACTTTACACGGACAGACGCAACTGATGTTGAATACCTTAAGAAGGAAATTTTGGGTAATTGATGGGCGCAACCGGGCTAAACAATCTATCCATAAATGCGTTCGTTGTTTTCGCGCAAAGGCAAAGGAAGCCAGCCAGTTGATGGGCAATTTGCCAGAAGCTCGGGTAACTATGTCGCGTCTATTCACACACATCGGCGTCGATTTTTGTGGCCCGTTTGAAATTAAAGAAAGACGAGGAAGAGGCAGCAGGACGAAAAAGGGTTATGTGGCTATTTTCATTTGTTTAGCTGTAAAAGCCATACACATTGAAATCGTTAGTGACTTGTCCACGCCTGCATTCCTAGCAGCATTACGGCGGTTCATGGGAAGACGAGGATTCAGCAGTCATATATATTCGGACTGTGGTACCAATTTTGTTGGCGCAGCTGCTGAGTTGCAGCGGATCACAAAAATTAGTAATGAAGCGGCGGAGATTGTTGCAAATGAAGGCGTAACTTGGCATTTCAATCCACCAGCATCACCTCACTTTGGCGGACTTTGGGAGGCTGGTGTGAAATCTATTAAGGCACATTTACGTCGGGTTGCCGGACACCTGTCTCTAACATATGAGGAACTATCCACAGTGTTGATCAGAATCGAAGCCTGTCTCAACTCCTGGCCTCTCTGCCCTCTCAACGATGACCCGATGGATACCGCTGCACTCACGCCAGCTCATTTCCTGATTGGCGACGTAATGATAGCACTACCTGAAGCTGAATTGGATAATGTCAACGCTAACTACCTTGATAGATGGCAGATGACTCAGAAGATCGCACAAGATTTTTGGAGACGTTGGAAGACAGAATACTTGAATCGTTTGCAACGTAGACCAAAATGGCTTAAATACGAAACTAACATAAAGGTGGGAGATTTGTGTATCCTCAAGGATGAAAAACTTCCTTCCTACCGGTGGCCATTAGCGAGGATCATTCAAGTACACCCCGGAAGGGATAATTTAGTTCGTGTCGTGACTGTGTGGACAAACGGCAAAAGCTATACAAGACCAATTACGAAAATTGCGCTGCTGCCAACGCAGGAATCTACACATTAATGTATATATATATATGTATATATATTTGTCGCACCATCCTTACTTTCCCCTATCCTATCCTTCACTCAGACCTTGCGTCGAACAAACATTACTATCATACTGCGATTGAAGTCAATTTTGTTTTAACCTGACAATTTGGAGGTGGTTTGCAGTATAGGTGGAGGTGGACGCCCAGCATAGGTGGGACAACTTCATCACGCCTAACTCAATAGATAAGATTAATCCAGCCGGTCAACTGAAGATAAAGCGTAGCGCAGCAAAGAATCGATTGGAAATGAAACGACACCAAAGGTATTCTAAATTGCAAAACTAAATAATTACTAGTTTACTTACAGGTGATTGTTGCTGCTGAGGCGTTGCACCCCTCAGCCGGGGGAGTATGTTGGGTATTCACTGTTCTGCCGATTCTTCTCCAACTTGTCCTCATCATGTCAGTTGCTGGCTCCACTCCACGCGATGCGAGGTAACGTCCTGGAAATAATAAAACCCCACAAAGCATCGGACTTATTATGTAAACAAGATATACTTATCTGATGTTGAAGTTGTTGTTGATCTCCTGCACGAGAATAAAACTAGAATTATCGCATTAACACTTCACTTGGCAATGACCATTTGACGTCTGTCTACAATGTTTTTGAAGTGACAATGTCAAAAATGTCATAGGGTGCCCGTAAACTATTAATATCGCAGAATCACGTAATTGTTTAGAATATTATGAATTTAGTATAAGATTAATTTTACGCGGGAAAAATGTACCGAAATTTTCATAAACGGGAAACTCTTTGAAAGAGATTTTCCATTGTTCAGTTTTGCATTGTCCGTTCGCAAGATAATTTGTTCGCAATAAAGTGGAATTAGTTTGCAAGTTTTTCAAGTCGGAAAGTAAGATAGTGTTTTATGGAAATAAAGATTGTAAATACAAAGTTAAAAATTAAACTAGAGTTTTATCGTGAAACATTTTTCTTTTGGCTTATCGTGAAACATATGAAAACATTAAGATACTCACTAGAAACTTCATTGACGTAAAATTAATGGAATGGCATGATCACAGTAGTAGCAATTATTCACAATAGGAAAGAGAGGCGGAAGAAAATTCAAAATTTTCAAGAATACAATCAGTCTCAATGCTCTCCTACCTGAGAACTTTCACATGAATTTACAAAATTCTCACATAAAAGAAATCAATAGAAAATTTCACGTGAAAAATGTTAAAAGCAATTTGATTGAACGTCCTCGTAATGTCACTCTTGGCGCGCCACTGTACTGTCACTGTTTTTCCCTGTTTTTGCTGGTTTCTTGATCTGCAGCTACTACATCAACTTCATCAGATGGCACAACTTGTTGCTACCTTTCGCAGATTTCCATTTCAAAGGGGTAAATACGTGCTAGAGGCCGTAAAGGCTGTCCACCAGCCGTGTCAACATGCACCAATCTGACGACTCCGCAGTACCCTTTCATCAGTTCGGCAATACTTTCAAAACACCAATTCAGTTGCTCATAGATGTCAGAGAGAATGGATGCGAGATATATCGCGAGAATTGAAGCACTTTATGATGTGGCGTGAAGTTCGTGTGTTATCAGCTGTTGAAACGAGTTTTAAATAGATTTGACGTGACGTCTCCCACCAATTTTCGCTTCTTGAACTAAATCAATTTTCCGTGCGGGTATTCAAACTTAAACAATATAATAGATTCAACATGACTTACCCTACGAAGGATACATCCCTGACATGCTTCCTGTAGCTCATTTTACAATTCCATACACATCACTACATTTTTCGTGTCCCAAAAGTCTTCAAATTGCCTTATCGGTCCATGGTGCTGATTTTTCAAAGGGGTTTAAGGGGATCTCTCCATATAGGAAGATGACCCTTAAAAAAAAAATTTCCACCACTGTTAGTCGAATAGGATGTCATTGGAAAGGTCTTAATGAGATCTTTTCAAGACAAGCCTTCAAATTGCCTTATCAGTACTGAGGAGGGGGGCAGGGGAAGGGGAAATATACAAAATTTTCCGTAACCCCCCCCCCCTCGCGATTGCATATTTTCATCCGAAAAAATCATGTATGTAGGTCCTTATGCGTATAACAATAACAAATATGTGATAAGTCGAAATTCTTTCAACTTTGTTAGTATGATTGATCAATTTTACGTTTCTTAGAATAAAATCTTATAGGTAGCTTGAAATTTAATAAAATTCAGTACACAGATGACTATAAAATTCACTTGTCCTGAAAGTTTCACAAAGATCAAATGGTATTTAACGAAGTTATAGCGGTTTGAATTTTCCTGTATTACTATGGAGCAATATGCGCTGTATTACTATGGAAACATATGGCTATGGAACAATATGCGCTTTTTGCCGACTCAGACACTACAGCTTTGCTAGGATTTGCATGAAAGTTTCAGGAAGGATAGGTAACGTGAATATCTTTGAGAATCTGTTCAGCTAGTGGTATCGGTAATCGTAAAACAAAAAAAAGTTGCTGTTTAAAATGCGGAGATAGAATAATTTTGAGTTATTTTTCCCAAATTCAACGTTTAATGTGCATGCTTTTAACACTTGATTCAATTTAATGAATGACTGAAGATGAGTACCTATAATTAATACTCGTAGGCGAAACAAGTCGAGGAGGCAGGAGGGAGATCCTAACAGAAAGGTTTTGTAACAATTCTAGGGTTCGAAGAAAATTTTCTGATGCCATGAATCGATGATTACAGTACAGGGGAATGGCCCCTGAAGAAATGAATTCATCAAAAGTAGCCGATATGAGTATCAAATGAAATGTTTTCATGAGAGCTTATCAAAACAGTTCTTAAACTGACAGTTTATGCTTCAGTGGGGGAAATACATGAAAAATATGTTTCCCCCATCGCGATTGATCTAAAATATCTGAAAAAATTATCAAGGGAGATATTTATGAGTATACCCATAACAAGTACCTCAGAAGTCAAAATTCGTTCAACTTTGTTAAAAATACAGGGTTTTCCAATAAGAGGTGTTACTTTGATATAAAACAAAATGCCATTTTTTAATATAAATGATCGGATGTTTATTTCATTATGAAGAAAACGCTATGCCTTATGCTATCCTTTTCATAAAATTTTCCATTAACAAATCACAAAGTGCCTGCCCTTTGTCCTCGATAGCCTCACGAATTCCATCTTTGACAATGCCCAATATACGACAAAATTAACCTAAGCGTGGACTCAATTTACAGGGTTTTCCAATAAGAGGTGTTAATTTGATATTAAAAGAAAAATGCCATTTTTAGGGTTTTGTAAAATAATTTTACAAAACCTTACTAGTTTCACGACCAGTCTGTCCGTCTGTCCGTCCGTCCGTCCGTCCGTCCGTGTGTCACAGCAGTTTTTCTCGGAAACTACTTAAGCTAGAAACATCAAATTTTGTGTATCGGTGTAAAGTGGTGATCTCTTCAAAATTCAACTACAAAATTTCTTTATAAAGTATTTAAGGAGGGTCTCTCCATATAGGAGAGTGACCCCCCGAAAAAAAAATTTCATTGAAGGTAGCCGATATGGTTATCAAATGAAAGGTCTTGATGAGAACTTTTCAAAACAGGTCTTAGTTTGGCAAAATTGGCTTCGGGGGGTGCACAGGGAGGGGAAATACACGAAAAATTTATGTCCCCTCCCTCGCGATTGGACACCTGTGATCCGAAAAACCTGAAAAACATCAGGAATGTAGGCCTTGGCGAGTACAACAAGAACAAATACGTGAATAGTCGCAATTCACTTAACTTTGTTAGTAATAGTATGATTTATCGATTTTATGTTTCCTTGAATAAAATCTTAACGGTACCCTTAAATTCAATGAAATTCAGTACGTAGATGTCTATTTATAAGATTGATCTATCCTGTAAGTTTCATAAAGATTGAATTATATTTAGCGAAGTTATAGCCGTTTGAATTTTCCTGTATTACTATGGAACAATATGCGCTGCATTTATTACTATGGCAACATATGGCTATGGAACAACATGCGCTTTTTACCGACTCAGACACTACAGTTTTGCTAGGATTTGCATGAAAATTTCAGTAATGATAGGTGTCATGTATATCTTTGAGAATCGGTTCAGCTAGTGGTATCAGTAATCGTAAAACAAAATGGTGGCTGTTTTAAATGCGAAGATTGAATAATTTTGAGTTATTTTTCCCAACTTCAACGTTTAATGTGCATGCTTTGAACACTTGATTCAATTTAATGAATGACTGAAGATACAATCAATGCTCATAAGTGAAACAAGTCAAGGAGGTGGGAGAGAGCTCCTAGCAAAAGGGTTTTGTAACCATTCTAGGATTCGAAAAAATTGGCCATGAATCGATGATAACAGTACAGGAGAGTGGCCCCTGAAAAAAAATTCATCAAACGTAGCCGATATGAGTATGAAATAAAAGTTTTCATGGGAGGTTTTTAAAACAGTTGTTAAACTGTCAGTTTTTGCTTCAGTGGGGGCAAAGGGGGGAAATACATGAAAAATGTGTTTCCTCCGTCGCGGATGGACATCTGAAATAATTATCAAGGGAGATACTTATGAGTATGACAATAACAAAAACATCAGAAGTCCAAATTCGTTCAACTTTGTTAATAATAGTATGATCTTCCTATTTCATATTTTCTCCAATAAAATCGTTTTTGACATGTTTCTTGATTTGATTCGATCTGGTGACTGCATTTCGTAAATTGAATACAAAACCCTTCTGACATGAGCGTAGGTCTGTTTACCCAACTTGTTTAATATAAATGATCGGATGTTTATTTCATTACAAAGAGAAAGGTATGCCGTTAATAGTAGAAAATAACATCAGGCAAATGACCACCACGACCACGCCGACAGGACCATATCAAATCGCAAGGTGGCTGCCTTATGTCCTCGATAGCCTCACGAGCTATCTTTGAGGTCTTGAATCAACGCTGGGCTGTTGGCGTAGACCTTCTCTTTTACGTGGCCGCAAAAGAAGAAGTCGCGAGGTGTTAAATCACAAGATCTCGGTGGCCAATTGTGATCACCACTTCCAGAGATAACATGGTCCAGAAATTTTTCCCGTAAAAGATCAATGATTCCGTTGCTTGTATGGCACATAGCGCGGTCTTGTTGAAAATAAACGATGTCTAGATCTATAAGATCCTACTCCGGCCATAAAAAATCATTAATCATCTTTCGATAGCGCAAGCCATTCACCGGAACTGTTGCTCTAGCATCATTTTCAAAAAAGGAAGTTCCAATGACTCCGCCGGACCATAAGCCGCACCAAACAATCGCACATTGGCAATAGAGAGACTTCTCAACAATCACTTTTGGGTTTTCCGAGCCCCAGATGTGACAATTTTGCTTGTTAGCGAAGCCACCGAGGTAGAAATGGGCTTCATCACTCAAGATGATTTTTCGATTTTATTCCGGATCATGTTCATGCATTTCCAGGACCCAATCAGCATCGACAGGACGTTGTTGATGATTGACAGCCTTAAGTTCTTGTGTTAACTGAACTTTATAAACCTTAAGATCCCTATCTTTATACAAAATACAGTGTAATGACGTTTATGGTATGCCGAATTCGTAAAAACGATGAGGAAATTGAGAAACGTGGGTTTTCTTCAACACTTTCGGTTATAGTAGCAATATTCTGGGCTGTTCTGGAGTTAAGTGCATGGGTTTTATTTTTTACATAACTAAGTTGTTCCAACAGCTCGAATTTTATCGCCAATTTCTGCATCGCGGTCCAAAAAGGTGCTTCACGACGACCCAAAGATGTTCGAGTTTGACGACCCATCTCTGCCAAATTTTCACAATATTTTTAGTGAATTTCAATAATCTCATGCGTCGTTCAAGCATGTATTGTTCCATTTTTATCAATGGCGTATTTTCTACTTGTCAAATGTCAAAAAATTATAGCTATAAAAGTGACATCTACCGAAATAGCGGACAATTCAAAATAACACCTCTTATTGGAATAGCGCACTATTCAAAATAACACCTCTTATTGGAAAACCCTTTAAATCCCGATCCTTATGACCAAATGGTGCAGTTCTTAGAAATGATAAAATAGACTGATTTGCACGTTCGATATGACCATTCACTCAAGGTGTCCTGACGGCAACCTTAATATTTTGAATCTCATTAGATACGCAGAATTCAGCAAATTCACGTAATATAAAAGCAGTGCCTTGATCGCTAATTATACGCTTAGGTAGACCGAAGTACAACGTCAGATCCCAGAATGCGCCGGTGACGCTCTCAAAATTGAGTACTTACTGAATAAATCAGATATTTCAATGATGTACAAATTACCTCGACGACTGCGTGGAAAAGGTCCCAGGTGATCAACGTGTAACGTCCAGAACGGAATAGGTGTCACCTCATCCGAATCGAATTGACCCTCCGGTTTGCCTGCGATTCATTTAATGTAGCAGCACCCTAAGCATGCTGTAATGTACGACTTGATGTGCCTTCAGAGATTGTTGAACCAAAAATCTTGCCGAATTCGATTTATGGTCTTCTCAACACCAAAGTGGTCACGGAACGACGAATTTAAGATCTTGGTCAATTTTACGATATAACCGACCATTTTTGAGCTGATTATCTGACTTGATCTTTTTGGATTGAACGGACTCATTATCGCCTCTCAGAACTTCGGTTAATTCCTTCAACTTCACGTCTTGCCGTTGTAGGAGCACAAGCCAGTCTTCGTTTTTAGGTCTTTGTAAAAAAAAAATTTTCCACAAAGACCTACTAGCTTCGTGACCTGCTGTCCGTCGGTCCGTCCATCTGTCCGTGCGTCACAGCTTGATTCCTCAGAAACTACAGAAGCTGGAATGCTCAAACTTTGTGAATAGGTCAGAAGTAATGGTCTCTCAAAAGGTGAGGTCTTACCAAAGATTTAAAAATTTTTTAAGAGGGGTCCCTCCTAAAAACGAATTAGCCCTTAAACATTTTTTTAATCAAAGGTAGTCGAATGGGGTATCAAATGAAAGGTCTTAGTTAAAACTTTTAGAATCTGAAATAAAAAAATCATTTTATGAATTAGAGGATCCAGGAGAAGGCAAAATGTACCAAAAATTTGTGTCCACCCCTCGCGATTGGACACCTTTGAGCCGAAAAATCTGAAAATTATCACGAATGTGTGCCTTTATGAGAACAAGGGCAATAAATACCTAAGAAATTGAAATTCACTCAACTTTGTTAATAATAGCATGATTTGTAGATTTTACATTTTCACCCATAAAATCAAAACGGTACCTTCAAACTTCTTGAAATTTTGCAATTATATAGAATGATATAAGATATGTATGTTCAAAATTTTATTGAGATCGAATCATAATCAAGTGAGTTAAAGCGATTTCAATTGTATGGAATTACAGCAACAATAACACGTGTTTATGGTTGATACATATTTCAAATCGACCTAGGGACTTTTATTTTCTTTCAAATTTCATGAAAATTTCAGGAAAAGTGTTTAACTTGAATATGTTCAATCGGCCGAGCGTTCAGACAAATCATTTAAGCTAGATAAAAATGGCGGCTGCTTATGACAGAAACTGTGCATCTTTTGCATAAATTTGAACGATTTCATATCCAAGTATTAGATGAATAATTCAAGTTATCGATTCACGCTATTAGAAAACTTGTTTCTAACCCTAGGATGTTTACAAAGACCTTTTGGTAGGAGCACTTTCCTGCTTATTCAACTTGTTTCTACTTGCATTATGTTCGCCGATGCCATCTCTGGCTCGCTTGGTGATAGTTGGAGTCCTACTTAGAGCATCTGCGTGACTTATGCGTTCAGCCGATCGATGTATGATGCGGAAATCGTACTCATGTAGCTTTAGAAACCATCGTCCGATGTGCTGTAGCAATGACTTAGACGTTCATGTGGTGGTAATTGCGGCGCAATCGGTAATTGTCTCGAAATGCTTGTCGAGCGAATAAATGCGGAATCTTTCTAACGGGTCAACGATAGCAAAAACTTCAAGCTCATGACTATGATATCTGCTTTCGGATTCACTACACTGGTGGCTGTAGTAGAAAACTGGTCTGAAATTGCCACCATCGTCTCGTTGCACGAGGATTCCGGTAAGGCCCAGTATGCTCACGTCTGTGTGAACCTGATATTCCTTCGTCGAATCGTGTGCACTGAGCACTGGATCACAGCAAAGTGCTGATTTCAATTTTTCGAATGCGTCTCGTTGTTTGGTTGACCAACAAAATTGTGAATTGTCCTTCTGCTTCAACAAACGTGTAAGTGGCCTTGATATTAGAGAATAATTGCAAATGAATTTGTGGAAAAACCCGCTCAATTCTAGAAATCTTCGAACTTCTGTAATATTGGTTGGTTCCGGAAACTCTCAAATTGCATAGGTAAGTCTTTTCAGCTCCTGGTTTTATTCCGTCCTCATCGACTTGATAACCCAAAAAAGTGATTTGTTCAGACAAAAACGTATACTTAGAGGGCCGAAGCGCCATACCGGTATCTCGAAGTATAATCAGGAATTCACGGAGTTTGATTAAACCCTCGGCGATGGTTTTACTGGGTAGAATTACTTCATCTTCGTAGCTAACTGCTCGATTTCCTATTTGTCATACCAACTTGGTAATGACCTCATGAAAATAACTCGGTGCATTGCACAGGCTGAAAAGCATCCGGTTCAATTCGTATTGACCTGTGTGCGTGACAAATGCAGTGCATTTTCTGCACTCTTCTGAGATTGATATTTGATAATTGTCGGATATTAAATCGAGAGTCGTGTAAAACAAACTACCAGCGATCGATGATAGCTGCTCTTTAACAGTTGGCATGAGAAACGAACGCTTTTTAGTGATAGCATTGAGCTCACGGAAATCAACATAGAGATGGTCCTCACCATTCTGTTTGCGAACGAGGACAATTGGTAATGAATATTCTGATGATGGTGGACGTATGATATCGTTTTCGAGCAGTTCGTTTGCTCTTTCTTGAACGCTGGCTGTGGTCGAACAAGTTTTAAGGTCGTTAGCCATATCATCATCGTTAGCATTCTCTATGCTTACTGATGAGCTGATACAGTTGGTCCTTTTCTTTGACAGCTAGCGATGATTCAAAAATTGGAGCATTTTGGAAAGTATTTTCCAGTCGACAAGCTCCCGTTTCAATGATCAGTTGTTTGCCCGATGTGCAGAGTAGAACTGACCCGAATTGAAGTGGCTCTGATTTCAAGTCGTCATCCACCAGAAAAATCTTCGCATTTAGATTTTTACCATCCAACTGAATTTCAGCCCCGAGTATCTGGTTGCACATTACTGAAGCTCCTACAAATCCTCATAGGATGATCTTTAAACACTGCTTCACACCTCCCATCGACATGGCGAAACTTCGTTGAATGAGTGTTTTTTCGCTGCAAAGTTCGATGAAGGACTTAATTTTGTTTCCACTGAGAAGAACTTCCTTAACAAGCGGATTAATTCTTTCTATTGAATTTATGCGACGAACATTACTGACGGCGGTCGCAGTTTCATTTTCCAGACATCGGTTGGCCGTACGTGATGTTCGTTGACACTTCTCACATCTTTGTTTCCGTTGCGGTTTTGGACAGTTCAGCGAAATTTGCTCCACCTCAAGACAATTATAACATTGGATTCAACGGGATTCCAAATTGCTCGAAGTCGGCTAACTGTATTGGTGGTGGTGGTCCATAATTTCATCTCGACTCCGTTTGTGCTTCCAAAATTCGAACGGAATTCGTTTGAAAATTCTTTATCGCGGCAAAAAGATCGTTGACTGTGTTGAAAATTGAGCTCGGGATCGCGTTTTGTAAAGATGGATGCCGTAGCGCACTCCTTATGTACCGGGTTATAGCGTGATCACTCAAGTTACCTCGTCTGCCCAATGCTAGCATAGTATAGAAGTAACTTGGTGTTATCTCGCTCGGCTCCCTGGTGTGATTCATCATTTTTATGTGAACATTGGCCTCGCTTTCATGGCTAGGGAAATCTCGCCTCAATGATTCGGTCAGCTCAAGCCAGCTTCCAGAAACCCGCGCAGAACCATCGTTTCAAATTTTAGCAGACCCATTTAGGGACGCTTGCACGGCAAAGACCAAAACTCTATCGTTCCACTCATATGTTTCAGCAAGCTTCGTAGCGCAATCAACGAACTGCGCTGGCAACATGCTGGATTTGGACGACGGATCAAAGTCTGGTAAAATATTCATGACACTTCGCATGCGTTAACTTCGGACGTCACTGCCGGCGGCATCTCACCGAATTTCATGGCGTTAGTTAGTGGTGGATTCGGCTCCTGTATTATGATCCGTTGGTTATTAATCTGTTCAGTTGTTGATGATGTCGCCAACTTTCCCTCATTCGGTAACGCGGTGACGACAGCTGATACTAACTCGCTCAATCGCTACATTTCATCACGTAACTCGCGCACACCATCTTCACCTGAACATTCTGACATTTTCCCGTCCGTTTCGATTTCGTTATTAGCCAGAATTTGACAGAGTCTTTGTGCGGCCTTGTTCCCCTGCATTGAGGCATTTCGTAGTGTAAGTGCAAGTTTTAGTCGTTCCTTGTTTAGCGTATTGACCTTTTCGACCGGCATCGTGTTGCGTTCCGTTTCCCTCGTATACGGATCAAAGGGGAAATCTAACCACTATTACAATTATGTGTAGCCACTCGCGTATGTATGTCGCACATTTCTCCTTTCGTCTATTTTGCGTATGTATATCGAACCATTTTCGTTTCGTCTCTTTTCGCGGACAAACTATAGTAAAATTGAATACGAGATCGTGAGGAGGGAAAAAAATGGCTTTCGACGGCGTCTGTTCGTTCTACGTGCACCATTCGATTTTTTATTTGTAATCCCTAATAAATGACCCTTGGATCCCACTTTTAATTTCGTCAGGGGTGGACCTTGGGAACAGGATAGTTGTAGAGGGGAAACAATGAACTAACGCGCACCATTTGTTAATAATCAATTTATTGTGTTCAAAATACAATGACTCGGTTAATGGTTCGGATTCGACTGTCTTCTCGATTTCTTCCATGGCCGGTGCTCCTCAATTGGTGTTGCCATGGCACTAACAATCTAGGACTTTTTTACTGTTCCTTGAAAATTTGCCATGCTGCAGAGTAATTTTCATTGGATAATGTTAGATGTTCAATTAATTGTTCTGCTTCTCCTGACGAATTGGGTCGGGGATAACACAAGTTCTCACGTGGGAAAATATCTTGCTTGTGCACGATTCCCGAGAACAGGTCGTGAAATCGCCACTAATTTAAGTAGTTTTCATAACACTTTGGTATTTGTATTATACGTAGCTTCATTTTCCTACTTCGATCGGATCTTACTGTTTAATCTTTCACCTGCTTCTGCAGTGGCTCACTTGACAAGAGATGTTCAGCCAGTGCTACATTTGTATAGGAACTTAATGTTGCCAACTCAAGAAACCCTTTATATCGTAACCAAATATTTCAGGATAATCAACTTCTTCACAGATCTGATACTGCTTCGATTTTGCAGTCTTGGGATCCGAGAAATGCAGGTTTGTGCCCTGTCACGGTCGATAAATGTTAAAGAATTGACTCTTTTGTCAATCGTGGTATCTATTTTGATTAGAATATACGAAAGAAATAGCATCCGCGTATTTTTTTAAATATATCTACTGCAGTATGTCTTGCATGGGTATTTTGTTTCTACGACAGTTTGTCAGTGGCTCGTTCAGTGTCGATTGCTAGTTGTTCTAAGTTTTTCTTGTGGTTTGTCTTATATGAGTTTTGTTTCAGTCCCTTATCTAACAGCTCCATTTCCTGGGTCGTAAAAGGCGTGCCTTACAGATTCACAGTCCATAAATAAGAGGCTCTGCTCGTAAGTGTGGCCGTTGTGTTTTGTTTTTTTATAAATTTGTCAAATTTTTTTGTCATGGTCTCATATTTAGTTTTGAGCTGAGTATCAATGTTTCTCTAACGTCATTGCAGAGTTGTAGAAAGTTTTTATTTGTATAGTGCTAATTAATTCTAAGTGATGAAGAATTAAGTTTTATTGATGATTGAATAATGATTGATGGAAAAAATATAATTTTAATTGTGAATGAACACTTTGATATTATCAAATTAATAAATAATTTTGATTAAATTGATGATGAACAACAAACCACTTCAGGTGTCGATGTCATTGTCTATATCGCAAAAATTATGGATTTAAAACTATACTTAAATATATTAAAGGAAATTTTGAACATGAGAGCCGAAATTTGGACTTGGTTGATTGATTTTGTTTCTTAGAAGACAATAGTCCGAGATACTATATAGGGCCTATAATGCTAAAAGTTGTTTATACTTTACCAACTCTCAATCTCAATCAGATTAAAGCTCCCTGACTAAACTTTAATCTTATTGAGTATGTAGGAGATGTTCGAAGAATGTTTCGGGTAACTTAACCCTTTATGAGTCAGTAACTTTTTATGTATGTGCCATAACGGGAATATTGCAGCAATATCTTTATCTACGAAGTGAGGAATGCTTTGAAACATTTTTTTTGTTTATTGTTGCATAATTCAACTCCACAGTTTTCACAAGTTCCCTGTTATTTTCCGATGCAATTAGGGAGCTTGGACCGGAACCTTTTGTCGACCCACACTGGCCAGTGATCAACTTGTCTTGGCCCACAGCAGCCGGAGGTGCAAATTAAGCTGAAACTTTGTGTTTTTTGGCCTGTATGTCCGACATAATGCTTCGGCATTGAACATTTGCTTTTATTCTTATCTTACTGACCATGAAAGTCAGCCGATGCCAACGGTGGTTCATCCATTTTCTTGATCATATGAACTTGTTTGTATAGAGACCATGCAATGGACATGGCAAGGTCCACAAAATGGTGAAACATGAGAACCTGCCATCTCTTGCGTCGAAGTTTTATTTTATACCTACCCACTATGTGGTCAATAAGATCAAAACCGAACATATGACAGTTATACTCTCCCACCACGTTTGGTCTATTAATGGTCACATACGCTTTGGTGTTCTTGTTGTATGTAGATACTTGTGATTTGGGTAGTTTACCCACAAAACTGGACGCAAGTGTGACTATTTTGTTGTCCTTCCAGGCCACTGTAGACATATCGATTCCTTCAACACAGGCAACATACTTGACTTAATAGCTACGGTTTTTGTGGGTGGTTTACAGTCAGGTATACGGTTACATCGAATGAGCTCAATATTGCTAATAGTTGTAGGAGCATGAAGTGATTGTCAAAATATAGGCAGTAGTTTTGGTTGCATGGTACTTCACGAGTTAGCCTAAGGACAACATTTGCTGCATCACCTAGGCTCGGCTCATTAGACGCAATTATTTATTTACCAAACAAGGTATCACATCAAAATTATAAATCATCACAAAGAAACACAAGTTAAAAGTTACAAAATACAAGTTAAAATATAGGCTACACTTACAAAATACAAGTTAAAAGTATAGGACTAGGAAGAGAGGAACATTGATAGATTGGTTTTAAACTGTAGTTTGGATATGTTTGGGGAAAAGTAATGGCTCAGGCTATTTAATATTTCACAGCATCTTTTAATGGGCTCATTTTCACCGTAGATGGTAAGATATTGTCTTTCCACCAGCAAACGGTTCGTTCAAGGATATCCTGTCAATCAGATTTTGAACTTTAATGGTACCACGGAGGACATCAAATGCAAAGCAAGAGCATGACATAGTTCTACGGGAGGTAAGTGAAGATAAATTTAGAATTGACAACCGATATTCATATGAAGGCAAGCTCTGAAAGTTACGTGGGTCATATTGAGATCGTAAAGCAAATAGCAGGAACTGTTTTTGAACGGACTCAAATCTTTCTGTACGAAAGATGTCAGACGACGCAAACATATTCGAGAATAGGGCGGACTAATGATATATATAACCTCTTTGCTACCCACACATTCTGAACTTCTTTAGCACGCCGTTTGATGAAGCCAAACATTTTATTAGCCTTGCAAGGAAACTTATCATAGTGCAAATTAAAACGGAGCTTCTTATCCAAGAAGACACCGAGGTCTACTATGCTGTCTGTTTGGGAAAGAATAGTATTACTGAGGTGATAATTATCCAATAAAATTGAAGTTCTGCGAGAGAAACTAATCGCTTGACATTTTTCGAGGTTGAGGTATAGGTGGTTTAAGTTGGACCATTCAAGCAGAGCATTTATATTGTTCTGTATGAATATTGAATCACTATGGGATGTTATCCCATACTATAATTTGAGATCATCCGCATAAAATAAATGGGGTATATCGGATAACACATCAGAAAGAAGAGGTCGGAGATGATTGCCTTGAGTTACACCGGAGTAGACTTGAATTTCTTTGGACATATACCCTTGCAATTTAACGGTCTGAGTCCAGTTTTTGAAGTAAACGTTTAGCCAGCAAAGCAATGGGCCAGTGATTCCGAAATTACGGAATTTTTTTGACAGAATCGTATGAGAGACGCGATCAAAGGCTTTACTAAAATCAGTATAAATTGCGTCATCCTGGTGCCGTTTTTCAATTATGCAAAGTATGTGTGAAACCATAACTGTTAGATTGGTGGTTTTCCTGAAGCCGTGCTGCTAGTCATTGAGACGCTGCTCTATTACGGGCAATATTTTAGAGCATACTATTTTCTCGAATAATTTTGGAATGGCGGGTAAAATGGCAATTACTCTACAATTTTGAACACCTCCTTTGCTTTTGCTCTTATGAATTGGAGTCAGGTGAGAAGATTTCCAGTGTATTGGAAATTTTCCGCTTACGAGTGACTTATTAAAAATGATATGGAGAGGTAAAGCGAATACTTCTTTGCACTGGTATAGAAAATAAGGCGCAAGTAAATTTGGGCCAGGTCCATGGTTCAGATCAAGTGTTTTAATTGCATTCATGATATCATCTTCAGAAACTAAGAGTTCCTGAAGCACTGTTTCAAAAACGGCGTTAGTGTTATCTACATGAGGTGAGGTGCTTTGTAAGGAATACACTGACTGAAAATGATCTGCAAAGAAATTATAGATTTCTTTCGGGACAGAGGGACTGCGGTCTTCATAGGTAATTTGCTTGGGATAACCATGAGCTTTGCGCTTAATATTTACAAAATCAAAGAATTCCTTTGGGTTTTGGATTATGTTTTCGCCAATAAAATTAACATACATTGCATAGGCCACGCATGACTTTAATCTAAGCTCATTTGCCAGTTCATTATATTCATATTTAATTTTATCGCTGACATGGGTTCTTTTAGTATAATTTTGTGGAGCTTATTCCTTCTGTTTCTTGAATTACGAAGACTACTGTTCAATCATGGCTCAGACAGTTTATTCCTCGTTTTGATTTTAGGTGTATGACTTCCAGCGGTATAAAATATGGTCTGGTGGAAAGAGTTTACCGCATTATCTACATCTAGCGTCGAAAATCTAATCGTCTAGTCTACATTAGAAACATAACTCATAATGCTATCGTAGTCAGCATTACGGAAATCAAATACAATCGATTTATTGTACGGAAGGCTGTTTGTGTCATCAGAGATGGAATAATCAACTGAAAGTGCGGAATGGTGAAGGGTATTTCTGAAAAGATTTTCCATATCATTAGTTGGATTAATCATCACTTCGTCATGAGCATTCGTGAAAATAAGATCTAACCAATCGCCAGAGGAATTAGGTGTTGGAGCTACTTACTGTAAATCATTGCCGTACAATGTAGGAACTAGGTTGAAACCAATATCGTCTCGAAGATTCAATTGAATGAGACGATTGTCAAGTTCGTCAACGACAAACTTTAAATTGGGCCTGTTAAAATCTCCAAAGAAAAAAATTTATCTTCTTCTTTTGAGTGTTCAGCAAATGAAGAGGCAACTCCATAAGCCTCAGTATAGATTGTCTCACTGGCCTCTGGGGGAATATAGAATACACCAACGTACAAATAAAATTTATTTATTTTGATTTTCGCTATTACATGTTGGAAACTTTTGAAAGTTCCGGTATTGACGATATCACTCGAGTAAGCGTTGTATATGGCAATTAGGATACCACCTCCTCGGGTTACGCCAGTGCTTAGATAGTCTCGATTGTCTCTAGTAATAGACCAACAACTGTCGAGAATCTCTTCGTTACGGTGGGAGTCATTCAACCAGGTTTCTGTGAATGCAAGGATACTGAAAGGGCATGATTTAGCGTCAAGAAAAAGTTTGTTGAGTTTACCTCTCATGCTCCTACAGTTATGGTAGAACATTTCGAGGCATTTTGTGGTAGAGCTCCTATTGTGGACGAAAAAATTTGTGATGTTGCTAACGTGACCTTTGGAGTTGCTAACGTGACCTTTGCTAACGTGACCTTTGAGAAGCGTAAGTTTCAAGACCTCTTTTGGCTTGTTCTGATGTAACACCAAGTTGCTCATGGTATCTAAGATATCGTTTTTGTAGAGCATCAACATCTTCCGGTAGACTTTCTCTCTGGATCATTACTTTTATATTGGTCTTCGTTTTACCGTCGTTACATGTTGTGCCTGGTTCTTTATGCATTTAAGCTAGGTAGAGACGAACCAACTCATATAATCTGTGCTCACTCAATCTTGATAGTAGATACCTGCTCTGAAGATCTTTGCTAGAGTTTATTGTCGCTTTTACAATCGGAGGTACGAGTGGGTCTAAAAAGGATTGTTTTTCATTTAAAGGGCTATTGAGTGTGCTAAGTAATTCAATTTCACAATTAGGGGACGAAGTCTGAGACCCACTTCTTAAGAAGTTCGGATATTTGGAAGGAGGTTTTATAGGGTTAAATTCAGAAATTTAGCTTTTATTCGTTTCTGAAGAATCGATATTTTCTTTAGGTTGGTTATTATCAGAAAAAGTACTGTCTCCCATCAGCCTGTTATCTAAGGAATCTGAAAGGTTAACAATGTTGTTGGTAATAAATGGTTGGGTGTTGTGAGTAGTGTTAATATTCAGGTTTTTGTTGTTAGTGGAAATTACTGTTACATTTTTGTTGTTGTTGTATTTGCTTGGTAGATTATTGTTGACAGCAGGTTTCCTTGATTCCCATTTCTTGAATAGACGCTACCGTTTTTGGACGTGTGATTAGAGAAAAGCCAGGCATATTTGTGCGGTATGTATACTTTGAACAAAATCGATTTCTTACTTCTCTGTGAAATTGCCTCCACTCTGCAGCCTTCCAGTAACAAATTTACTTCCAAGAATTTTCGAACTTGAGCAGTATTAGTATTCTTTGGTGTTTTCTTAATGAAAAATATTTCGGAATCGTTGTGTTGATGATTCGTTACATTAGCCTTCTCCAACCGCTCAAGTCTTTTTTTTCCATTTGTCCTCTGACCAAAAGGTGCCCAATTAATAGATGTGGCTGACGATTTCAGATGTTTGATTTGAAGCAGGTACCGACGCCACTTCATTCAGACCACATGATTTCAGATGGGTGGCATTATTTTGAACTGAAAAAACGTTTTCAACGTTACGCTGCTCCATTATTTTTTCTTCTAAAATATTACACTTTTTATCGATGTTCTCCAATTTTTCGGGAGTTTCCGATAGCTTCAACAAGTCCCGCTCAGCTAGTTTTTGTGTAATATTGTTAAGCATTTCACTGAATGCTTCTTCACGGAAAGGTTCAGTACATGATGGTTGGATGCTGGAGATTTGCTCTTTCACGGAGATCAGTCGATTGTCAAACATCTCAAAGGCTTTGAATATTTTTCTATCGCTCTTTGATAGGTTTATAGCTAGCTCATCGAAACTGCTAGCCATCTCCACAAAATTATCCTCATTTGCTTGAGATTTAAATCGTAGTCGTTTTCAATTTCTGCTCAACACCTTGACAATGTGAACGTATAAAATGTTCATTCAGGTAAAGATGAAACCAATTACGTTCTCACTTTCTGTTCAAACTCATATGCAAATGCGCTCACACCCCTCAAAATATAGATGTTGTAGCCCCACTTATGGAGCTTCTTTGGATTGTAGCTCTTCAGGTTATTTCTCACTTTTGTGGAACAAATCTTTTCATGCACGCTGAGATTCTTCTCAAATAGGACCTTGAGGCAAGTTTACTTTAGCTTTTTCACAATTGGTTTGATTTTGAACTGGGAGTCGTGATTTGCATGATCAAGAGGAATCATTTTAGAGTTGTCATTAAAATGAATTAATCGTCTGATTTTTTTCAAATTGATTCACCGGCATTGTTTCTTTAACTAGAGGCATTCCCAAACTGCCGCTCGAATGTTTTGTAACTATTGGCAGATGTACCAACGCCATCATAAAAACCAACCCAATAAATTGCGTGATGTTAGTTTCTGTGACCCGGAATGTCATATTAATATCTTTTTGTACGATGTATAGATTAGTTTGGCTTGCAACTTTTCGCACAAGTTCTTTTGAAAATATTTTGAAGAGGAACTGTACTGGGTTATCAACTTCCAGAAACTCTGCTGACACGTTTCCGTTACCAGCAAAGCGTAATTATAGTTCATGTAGCTTGAGGTTCTTCTTTTTCCAACTTATATTCAGTTTTTGCTTTGCTTGACTGCGTTTTAATGGGCCACCTCGAGATGATGATCCTGCTTGAGGTAGATTATAAGTAAGAGCTGGCAGTTGGGAAGTGCTTTTTGTACTCTCAATATTTTCAATGATGATATCAATTTCACCTCCGTCAACCTCTTCAAAATCATCTTCTTCCATTAGCTCTCTCAGATCAGGAACAAAATCAGGATCTACGATGTTGTCGTCATCACCAATGAGAAACTTCAATATTTCATCTTCTCGTAGACCTCTGGCAGCCATCCTATAACAAGAGTATAGAGTGCTAAATGTATGATACTAGATGCACTTTGTAATGCAATGTAATAGAGCTGGTAGACACCATTAACAAAAATTATTTTCAGACAATACCGAAAATTATCCAATGCCTCCGATAAAAAGTAGAGAAAATACACTCGATTTTGAAAGCTTTGTTATTCATTTTTTTTTGCTATTTATTGGAGAAAACAACAGTTACAGTTACAGTTAATAATTCAAAAGAACATATTCAGGGAAAAAGTAGTAAACAGTAACCTAAAAACATTTTCCCACTGAGAGATTTAATATAGAAATTGAATGTTAATGACAGTGTAGTACGTATACTTTGAAGCTTTTTTAATTTTTTTAAATTTTTTGTTGTTTTTTTAATTTTTTTTGTATTTTTCATTAATATTTTACTGAATACTAAACTTAATTCTACTATATACAAAACCAAAATAAATTTCAACACAATACAATATCCGTTACATTATGATTAGTTTAACTTCATTTTTGAAAGCCTTTCTGCTTTTATTGTAAAAATCACAGCTACTAAAATAACGGTTAAAATCGCTGCATAATCTGTACAAAGGAGCTCTTTGACCTGCGTTAGTTCGACACTTAGTCAAGGCGAATACATGGGACGATCTAGATGTGATACGTGGGAATCGAAATTTTATTTGAGCTAGAAGCTCTGGACAATCTACATCAGATAGACAAATATTTCTCAAGCTCATCGCATCAAGGAACAAACGTCTATGGTCGAGCGTCGAAATTTTAACATATGACAAACGATCAATATAGGGGCGTTGTTTCAATTTTAGTCGGTAGAAGAGAATCTTAGAAAATTTTCTTTGTATGGACTCTATATTATTTTTATAAGTCTCATAATATGGATTCCAGACCGGAGATGCGTATTCGAGTTGAGACTTTACTAATGCTTGATAAAGCGTCAAATACGTAGAACACAACTTAAATTTCTTCGTGGTCCGGTACAAAAATCCAAGCATTTGATAAGCTTCATTATTCATCATCTGAATATGTTAGTCAAACAATAATTTAGAGTCAAATATAAACCCGAGATCTTTGATATTACTCACTCTATTCAGGATTTGATTAGAAAGATTATAATTATGTTTGATTTGAAGTCTCTTTCTTGAGAATGTTATTACTTTACATTTATCGGTTGCAAGCGTTAGCCTATTTAAAGAACAATATAATGTGAAGCGGTTAACATCATCTTGAAGTAGCACACAATCCCTACGACTGTTTATTTTTTTATATATTTCTAAGTCATCCAGATATAACAATATTGAGTTATTAAGAAAGCACTTATTTATATCGAAAAAAATGGTCCTAAAATGGAGCCCTGCGGAACACCGGAAGTGATAACACCCGATGGAGAGGAGTAACCGTTGAGCGTAACTGATTGACGCCTACATTTCAAATATGAGGAAAACCATCGTAACAGATTTCCCTTAATGCCGTTGAAGTTTAATTTCTTAAGTAAAATCAGGTAGTCAACTTTGTCAAAGGCTTTTCGAAAATCGGTATAAATACTATCAACCGAAGCACCCTGGTCTAAAGCTTGAAAAATGAAGTTCGAATATACCAATAAATTAGAAACCGTAGATCTTGATTTTACAAAGCCATTTTGGCTAAAAGGAGTGCTAAATTTTAAAATTGGATACAAATTATCATGAATTAATCGTTCGAATATTTTTGCGATGCAAGGTAAAATAGAAATAGGCCTATAGTTTTCAATATTATCCTTACCACCTGATTTATGAATTGGTGTGATATTAGCTGTCTTCCAAATGTGACGAACGTATCCTTCCACAAGACTCTTGTTAAAAATAATAGTGAGAGGTATGTACAATGCATCAGAGAAGTTTTTAAGAAAGAAGGGAGTAATTCTGTCCGGACCAGCTCCTTTATTAACATCCACCGATTTTAAAGCTATTTTAACTTCATCACATGACAATAAAATATTTGAGATACATGTATTATTTTTATCAACACATTCTGTTAATTTATTAATCAGATCAGCATCATATGCGAGGTCAGATGTAGGTTCAAAAACAGATAAGAATTTTTGCAAATTGTATCGGGATTACTAGAAAGTTGATCACGCTGTTTCATCAAAGAAGGATAACCATTACTGCTATTTTTTAAGTTGTGAGTGAACTTCCAAAACGATTTAATGTTATATGTGGTTGTTTGCTCAATGTGAAATATATATTTATCGTGACAACTTGCTATCAGTTTTTTTGCGTTAGCGCGAGCCCAAGAAAATTTATCATAATCAGATTTACTACCGTAAATTTTCCAACGTTTCCAATATTTATGTTTTTTATTCAATTGGGTTTTTAACTCTTTAGAAAACCAAGTGGGATATTTTTGCGATTTGAATTTATGTAGAGGTACATGGGTATCTAAGATTCGGTACAAATTTGTGTAAAAGAAATCTACAACTTACTGTGTGCGGTGACTCCAATCAACATTTGCAAGCTCCTCATTTATGAGTGAATAGTTTACTTTTTTGAAGCTCTATTTCCTTATAGTTTTATTATTACTTATCATATGTAGGCTTTGCGATATGCTGAACTCACATATAAGTGGCGGATGCAGTGGATCAACGTTGACGAGTGATGAAAAACACTCAGAAACGTTGCAATATGAGTTGGCCAATACTAAATCAAGTAATCGGTTATTAACATTATGGATTAAGTTATATTGTTTAAGATCTAGGTACGATATTATATTTCTTATATAGTGTGGCATGATAGTGGCGCTACTTTCTAAGATTTGATTACTATTAGGACACCAATCAACGTTAGGTAGATTATAGTCCCCTACGAGTATGAACTTATGATTTACGAAGTTAGAAGCTATGCTGTTTAATTTGTTAAAAAGTGTGTCACAAGTACCCGGACTTGAGAGTGGGGGAATGTAGCAAGCTGCAAGTATGACACCATGACCTACTAATGGCAGTACCAGTATGATCTCTTCTAAAGATGGACTCTCCCAATCATATTGCCTTAAAGAGCAGATACCCTTTTTAATCGCAATTAAAACCCCGCCACCATCATTTTTAACACATGTGGAAGAACATCGATCTTTCCTATAAAGATGATATCTATCATCAACTAATTCATCATCCCATACACCAGCCCTAAGCCAAGTTTCAGTTATAATGAGAACATCATAATATACTGATTAGTAGGTTTAACCGCAGGTCAGAAAGCTTATTTCTAATACTTCGACAATTTTGATAATATATATTTAAGGAATTCATTGGGTTAATCATAAACAAAGAGACAAATAAAATTTATAGTAGATTAATTTTCAAAAACATTGAACAATGATCAAAGAGATTTGACGAATAGAAAATAATTAGCATTAAAGAGGGGTTGGCTAGTAAGTAAAATAAATTTGAAATATTGTATTGCGTTGAATCGTTGTAATCATTTTCTTACTTTACTTTACATAAATTTAAGCAGAAACAAAAACAGGCAAACTTTTCAGACAGTCAAACAATTTTTTCAGTATCCGTTTCATCTGTTATGTGTAATGTCTTCGATGTATCCGTTTTACGAGCAAAAATCTGAGCGTTTTTCACCCACACATATTTAAAGCCTCTATTTCTAGCATGCAGCCGCACTCGACTATATAAAATTTTGTTCCTAAGCGTAAGGTGTTCATTTATGTAGAAATGCTTTGGTGGTGATGAGTCAATATCCAAACTGTCTGTGCTGGGTTGTCGCCGAACTCTAGCGCCATGCAATAAGGTGTCTCTAAGCCGGCGCGTAGTGGGCTGCAGCACAATGTTTCGTGGGTGAGCTGGTGTAGTAGCAGATGCTGATGCAGAAACGACTCGATGCACAGATCGGATGCTTTCCAATGGGATCTGCACATTCAACATTCTGACAATGCTTTGAACTGTGTTCACCAAAATCTCAGTTTTTGTTTTTTCGGGGAAATTCTGAATTTCCACATTACAACATCTGCTTGCCTGATCAATATCATTGAGCTTCTTGTTTATAGAGGATAGCTCTGTACGTAGGTGTGTGTTTTCTATTTGAAGCTCAGATACAATGTTTGTGGTATCGTTTGATGAAGTCACTTTTGCTTCCAAGCATTCATTCCTATGCTCCCAACTGCAAATACGTTGCGACAGTGATTACAACTCTGTGAGGATGGGGGACATTGAACCAGAAACTTCAGTTTTAAAGCTGTTGAAGCAATCCCCTAGGCTATTGAACCTAGTCTCGAAATAATCGATCGTACCGGAATCAAGCTTTGTAGATGGATCAGCTAGTGGCGTGGTTGAAAGATACTCGGTGGGGTCGCACAAAACATTCGCTCTAACAGGGGTATTAGTATTATCCTCCCTTGAAGCTCTAATGCAAGCATCTGGACATTTCCAAGTTGCTTTGTGCTTCATGCTTTGCTTACTATAGCTAGATTTGGAGATGCCAAGGCATTCAGAATCTTAACAATTGCCGCACGCAGAGGTAGAGCACTTCAGAATTTCTGTTTCACGCACAATTTTCTTACACGCACAGCAGATGACCATTTTTAAGTTTAATGTTCAAAAATTCAGTTTTTAATCAGAACTGCACTAATTCCGATCTAAATATTCAAGTTCAGAGACTAATTTATCAAATTTAGAAACGTACACACTAAATTCAGTAATGTATATACGAAATCAAAAATGCAATACGGAATTAGAATCCAGCGCACGTCCGTTTAACTCGAATGAGCAGTGAATGACAAAACCGGGAAAAGTTCAATTGCAAAATCGGGAAAAGTTCAATTGCAATTCGGTTCTGTTGAAATTCTACTATATACTGAGTATAAAAGCTGTATTTAGGACTTGAAGTGCGTTTTGTTCCAAAGCGAGAACTGTTCTTTAAAACCAAAATAGTCTTTTCCATTATATTTTATAAGCAAAAATTTGGAATGTTCCAGTACTGTCCCATGATCACATTAAGGGTTAATTTGAGCAAGACACATTTACAGGTGGGCACCTTTTAAAATATATGTATTATTGTGGCAGCTTTCATAAGAAAAAAAGTTGCGACAAGCTGATGCCTCAGTGACAAAAAGAGCTTACTTAGTAAAAAATGACTCCTGGCAATGTAGAACACTTATGTCATATTTAAAAAAAACTGTTTTCTTGGATAGTATACGAGTATTTGCTTATTAATTTTATTTTTATCATGATTTGAACCTTAAAAATAAATATATATTCCCACAAAAGAATGATTTTAATATTTTATTTGGCCTTGTTTTTATACTTGTTATTCTCAAAACATGGGTATGTGCCAAAACATTTGTCCACCTTTGTATTTTGAGGAATTCGTTGCGTGAGCCAATCTAAAGATGATGATATTGATGGTATAAGGGAAGGATTGTCAAGCGTTTGAATTTTTCAGAAGTATAAAATTGTGGTACGTAGCATTAGTTTTAAGGTAAGCTTAGGGAGTGTCAAGTATTGGAAGTTGTGTTTATAGTCTTGGCTACGATATGACTTGAAGATCAAAGTAACCAGGAAAATATTGTGGCCAAGGTCAAAAATCGAGGCCGTACACAAAAACCCGGCTTGTTTGCTTCGATTTCTAGTTGCTTTTCATTGTTTTGCCGTACACAATCAAAACAATTCCGTCATACTCTCCACAGTCTTTTCAATAAACAATGGTTTCTAAATCTACTATTCAAATTTAAGCTCCAAATATCTTTCTTTTTCCTTGGTCACTAGTCCTCATATGAGTAGAAATATTTTCACTGTTCGAGTATGAACCCACTCAAACGGGCTTACGCCAGACAAAGGCTAGAAGGAGGCCATAAAACAAGCATCCGAATGATTTACAATGGGAGATGGCAGCAGGATTCACCGCATGAAATCACAATTTGTGGACGTAGTCAAGACAGTTTTCGGGATATAATGGCACAAGTAGCTAATGCCACCCAAATAAATTATGTGGTGGATTTAGTTGAATTTAACCTTGCTGAAACATATGCTGCATTATTTTTGTTTTGTATGCGAGCTTTGATGGTCATTTCATATTGTTTGCCCTACGTTGGTACAGCCATATATGCTGACGATATTGTTTAGATATTTCGTCAACTATATAGAGTATACAGGTATGGGAATCCTTATAATGTAAATGTTTGCGTGACAGGAAAATTGTGGCATATTACCTGACTAACTTTTATTGGATTCGGATCGTGCATATTTTTCTTATTTTGATAAGAATTGGATTAAGAAGGGATAGTCGTACTTTCATCTTGGGTGCGTAGGATGAGTAGATTTAAGACTTCAAGTAAATTGAGTAAGGGTATGCTCCTAGCATGTGGAGTTTGTATTTATTCTACAAAATGGAGAATTGATCATACGCTAAAGAAACAATTAAATCTAATAGCTTTCTCTGAATTATCTCATTTATTTAAAAAGTTCCAAGAACGCAACTAAGAATCGGTGGCATGTTGGGTAGACAGAACTCTACTCATGTCAGAAGAGTTTTGTACTCAACATAAGATATTTATTTATTTATTTACCAAACAAGGCATCCATACATGTAGGAACTATCATTGAACGATCTTTTCCTATTTCTGAATTTTTGTCCGTTTAAAAGATAATGACATTGAGAGTTGCAAGGAGTTGAGTTGTTGACATGTACGAGAGGGGTTTTGTCTCCTTGGCGTAAATAAAAGATTTTGATTTTCATCTAAAGGCGTGCGTTTCAAATTTTCACTAAATCCAATCCCTACAAATGCGGGCTCAACCGGGATTATCGTGAAAATCGAATATAACGAACGAGAAGATTAAGAATTTATGTTGAATCGAATTACATTGCTGGTCGTGCATTTCAAGGATAGACGGTCTTGAGTGTCCGCATAACTTTTCGTGTTGAATCGTGTTCGGCAGACGGCCATACGTTTCAAAGGCAGATGATATTTGGTGTATGAATACATTTTTGGGTGCTTAATCGTGTTCGGCAGGCAGCAATACGTTCCAAAAAACCGACGGAGTTGATGCTTTCTGCATTTGAAGTTTTATTCAAGAGCCAGTGAACAATTAAAACAGAGATAATTTTCGTCGCGACACTTGTTTTGTAAACAATCTGCATTACGTGAATTGTTGTTATAGTCTACGGCAAGGAAGCTTTTCATATTTGTTTATTGACGAGATTGTGTTGAAGTGTATTTGAAGGCCATTCGTCTACGTGAATTCGAGAAATCGCTAAACAATTTTCGGTCATGGCAAAGGTAAACGTTGACGGGATGTCAGAAACTGATGTGAAGCCCACGCTAGACAAGCGAAACTTACCCATCAACAGTAGTGAATCAGCTCTGCGTGAGTGGCTTAGAAACGCAATACAGCCCACAACAGATGATTTTAATTCATTGACGATGCTGGAACTGCGAAAACACTTGAAAGATTTGGAGTTACCAACTATTGGCAAAAAAGCCGTTTTATGCGAGGAATTGAGAGCATTCACAACGATCGAATCAGAGGATGATGATGACGACTTAGAAAGAGATGAAGAAGCGGACAAAGAAATACATTCTATACGTAGTTCAATATCACATGATCGTACGATGTTAACCTTTCGCAATGTGGAAGAGTCGTTCGAGACATTTAGCATCGGCTCTACTCAAAATGTCAAACGGTGGATATGGAAATTTGAGGAGACAGCAGAAATATGCAGCTGGAATGATGGTATATGCAAAAAATTATTGGGTGATCTGCTAAATTATTCGTCAGTTTTGAGTGTCACGCGAAATCTTGGAATGAACATCGTTATTATCATTATGTACCGAGTTCGAAAAAATCGTCAATAGTAAGGACATTGACCAACCAACGGTTGAGAGATATTGAAAAAATATTGACCGAAAGTTATCATGGATACATTTATCGCGTATTCGAAATCGCCACTCATGCAAGGATTGAACTCGAAGCTAAAACCCAATACATAATTGACGGTGTACAAGATAACGAACGTAATAAAACCATATTGTACGGTGCAAATGCTATCAAGGAGCTACCGTAGAAATTTATACAGTATGAAACTCAGAAGACGCGTTTGAAATCAAAGTATTCCACGAATGAAAAGAAGTTTACGGGTGACAAATCGGAAAGAAAAGGGAAAAGGTGATTTAATTGTGGCAATCGCGAATATTTAGGATAAGACTGTCCTGATAAAATTAAAGATGAAAAATGTTTCTCATGTGGTAATTTAGGCCATGCTGCAAGAAAGTGTCCAACTGCTCGTGTAACTACATCAAAATTAAGAAGTGACGCTTTGAGGTAAGAAGATCTGAAAACTTTAAATTTCTCAATAGGACAAATTGAGTGTTTATAAAAAACTAAATGTACCGAAGTTGAAGAAAACGTTCGTTGCTTTTGGCGTCATCGGTTCTAGTGGCCTTGGAAATTTTACTACCAAAGTGCTAATAGACAATATTAAACTAAAACTGACAGTACATGTTATACGTGGCGAGGTGTTACCATTCAATCTTTGCTTGGTGGAAAATTATTTGAATTCGTGGAGAAAGTTGTAAGTAAACACAACACAACCTTGAAGCCTATTCTTGATGTAAACTAAAATCATGGGCAAATATGACGATGAAACAAGAAGAAAAAACAATCACGAAAACGATGGCGAAACAGATGGAAATGGTGAATTTTTCAGTTATTTGAAGACAGCTTTAAGCATCAATACGAATCCCAAGACCAAATTCAACCTACAGCACATTCAAGATTCTGGGGTAAAATTGTAAATGAAGCATCGTATCGAAACATATGCACTCAATAGAACAAGGGATATACGAGCCGAGATGCGAATCAAGCTCAGCACCGAAGCACCGCTCCACCAAAATCCTCGGAAGCTGACAGCTGAACAGAGAAACATTGTCAACAATATCGTATACGATTGGATTGGTTTGTGTGATATAACATAGTCTATCGCCACGCACTTCTCCAATAGTTTTAGCTGAAAAGAAAGACGGAACTATCAGATTGTGTGTCGAACATAGATCCTTAATAAGAAGATAATTGGCAATTCGTTCATATTACCATTGATAGAAGACCAGCTTGATCGGCTGCATTCACTAATCTCGATTTAAAGAATGCATTTTTCCACGTCCCCATAGAGAAAGAAAGTGTTGAGTATACAGCGTTTGTGATACCAGATGGTCATTTTGAGTTTAACTGCGTACCATTTGGACTAAATAATTCACCTGCTGTTTTCCAAAGACATGCTAAGGCAGTTTATAGGGAACTGATAGCTAAAAGATTGATTCTAACGTACTTAGATGACGTAGTCATTCCTGCATGCAGCGAAGATGAAAGCTTACAGAATTTAAAGCAAGTTTTGCATGTTTTGAGTGAGTATAAGATTATTTTTAATTAGAGTGAATGTGAATTTTTGGTCAGACGTATGGAATATTTAGAGTATCCCTGAAAGAATGGATTTATTAAACCATAATTGGAAAAGACGGTTAAGACGTTCGTAGTTTCTTAGGATTGACAGGAGCATTCTGTAAATTCATTCCGGATTATGCAATGATTGCGTGACCTTCAACTAACTTGTTAAAAGACGGAGTCAATTTTGGATTTGGTGCACACTAGGAGAAAGCTTTGCAGGAGCTCAAAAAAGCATTGATGCAGAGCCTGGTTTTAAAACTATATCGTACTGGCACCATAACAGAGTTATATATGGACGCATCTAAAGACGGACCATGTGCGATTTTGTTACATAAGGGTTTAGAAGATAAAATGATGTATCCTATCTAGTATGCCAGTTGGAAATCGACACCCACCCAATCGCGTTACACAAGCTACTAGCAATATCAGTAATTGTTCAAGCGCTTAAAAAGTTCCACGTTTATTTTTTGGAGACGCCATTCAAAATTGTGATGGACTGTCAGGCTTTCGCTCGAACGATGTCCAAAAGAGATGCCAGTCTTCGTGTTTCACGTTGGGCGACGCTAGTGGAAGAATTAACACATACTGTGGAGCACCATGCAGGTTCATCCATGCAACATGCCGACGCTTTAAGCAGATACCCAATGATTTATATTGTTCATCGTGCTGATAAGGTGATCGTCGAACAAATCAAAAGAGAGCAACATAATGACGATCAACTACTGAACATATTCCAAGGTATTTGTGACAGATTCTGCATTACGGGCTGAATGGGAACTCATTATTGGTGGTACCAAAGACCATGCAGTACGAAATAATCAGACAATGCCACGAACATGGACATTTCGGATGGCAGAAGATAGAATATCTTGTATTACAGGAATATTGGTTTCCTCATATGCGCGTAAAGATTGAAAAAATTTATAACCAACTGTTTACGACGTACTTTGCCTGAGCGGAAACAAAGTAAATTGGATGGAAGGCTGATTTTCATTCACAAAGGTGATAAGCCTTTACAGACATATATTGACCATCTAGGGCCAATGCCATCGACGAAGAAGAATTAAAATCACATAATCGCAGTGGTTTATGCATTTTCTAAATTTATCTGGTTATATCCAACAAAATCTACGACTGCCAAAATAGTCATAAGTAGACTGCAGAAACAATTAGGGAATCCGAAGCAAATAATTTCCGATTGGGGCACAGCTTTCACCTCGAAGGCTTTCCAGAAATACAGGAGTACCTTGCGGAAATGGACAAGTCGAACGTATGAATTGAATCATAATACCAATTTTAACGTAGCTATCTATTGAGAATCAAACGATTTTATACCAGCATGCGGACAACATAGAATAACACATTAACGCATCCTTTAGTAGAAGTATAGGAATGAGTCCTTTTGAGGTAATGTCTGGTGAGAACACGAAACTGAGAAATGATGACGAGTTGCGAGTAGTAATTAACGAGGAATTTATGAATAGTTTCCAGGAACATCGATCGCATTTGAGGCAAGAAGCTGCTAATAATATGCAGAAGGTTCAACAGGAAGACAACCGGAATAATGAAAAAGGTATAAGATGGCGATAAGGTATCAAATCGGAGATTTGTTGGCAGTACGAAGGATCCGATTTGGAACAGTGCTGAAATTACATACGAAGTTTCTCCGGCTTTACAAAGTAACAGCTGTTCTGCGAGGAGATCGATACTTGGTGGAGAAAGTTGGCGAGCATGAAGGACTTGATCGAACGAAAACGTCATGTGACAACATGAAACTATTTCCAAATTTTCTCGGTGATATTTCATTTGAGGACAACACTAGCATCGAGGGCGATGCAGGTATCAGGGCGGCCGATCTGTAGGAACGATAATTGAACAAACTTTTCCTCTTTTAGAATTTTTGTCCATTTAAAAGATTATGGCATTGAGAGATGCAGGGAGTTGAGTTTTTGACATGAACTAGAGAGGTTTTGTCTTCTGGGCGTTATCTTAAAGCGTGCGTTTCGAATTTTCACTTAATCCTATCCCTACATACATATAATAAATAGTTCATGGATTTTAAAACATTAGATTGTTTATGAAAAATTTAACGTAAATAATTCTCAAATTTCAAAATATGAAATCAATTATTTCTATCATTTATAGTTTATTGGGATTGGGAAGACAAGACGTTTAGGAGAACAAATTTGAATTGGACTCTGGAGATTGCTGGAGGGTAGTGTGCACTTAATGAGTTAAATATTTTGCAACATCTATTTATTTGCCCTTAGTCTGCTTATTTATTGATTTGTGATCATTTTAATGTTATCATATACGTAAAGTGCCTTTAAGCACGTCAAAAGCGATGCAGCAGGCTATCATCGATCTTCGGAAAGGGAGAGAGGTCATATTTAGAATTTGAAGTCTTTGTATCTATGTAGTAAAGGCTGGTAGTTTTTAAGATCATATGGCCATCTCAGTGCAAATAACAGAAACTGTTTCTGAATGGATTCAATCCTGTCTATATGTACGTCAAAAACAGCGTTCCACATGAAATATACATATTCCAGTATGGGGCGGACTAAAGAAAGATATAATGTTTTGGTCACCCATATGTTCTTCAATTCTTGAGCTCTACCCTTGGTGAAGCAAAGAACTTTATTAGTTCTGGTGATGATTTCGTCTTAATGTAAATTAAGCCGCATCGATGTACTCAGAATGACAGCTAGGCTTCACACACTGTCCACTCCAGCAAGTTTTGTATTTTCCAGGTAATAATCAACTTTGATGACTAAACTTTTATAGGAAAACGTAACCACCTGACATTTTTCCAAATTCAGATAAAGCTGGTTTACGGAAGACCATTTATACAGAGAGTTTACCTTACTTTGAAAGAATTTTGAGTCGTTTTTGGCTCCTTTGAGTTATCCCAGAATAGACATTTTTTTTTTAGACATATGTCCCTGAAATTTGATTATTTGAGTTTGATTTTTGAGGTAAGCGTTGAGCCAAAGGAGTAAAGAGCCATTGATTCCAAACTTCTGCAACTTCTTGCACAGAATTTTGTGGTTGACACGATCAAATGCTTTACTAAAATTTATGTATAAAGCTCCAATCTGCTATCATTTTTCCATTTCACGCAGAACAGTAGAGACCATCATTGTGGGGCTAGTGGTTATCGAGTGATTTTTTCGAAAGCCATGCTGTTGGTTATTAAGGTGAGGCCTTACGATGGAAGATAGCTTGGAGCAGATAATTTTTTCAAATTGTTTCGAAGTGGTTTATGCTGTGGGAATCCCTTTATAGTTTTTAACGAACACTTTATCACTGCATTTGTGAATTGGAATCAGATGATTTTCAGTACGTTGGGAACATTCCTAAGGAGATTGACTTATTGAAATTAATATGAAGTGGTAAAAGCAATTTCCCCTTGCAGTCCATTGCTCAATGCAAGCTCCTCAATTGCTTTCAATATTATTTCTAGAAGAGTTTGATGTCTTTGGATCAAGCTCTTCTACCACAACTGAGGGGGTATAAGAGGTAAAGTTAACAGATTCCTTCTTGACACCAAATCGTTCCATTTCAATGTTCATTGCCTTACAGAAACATGATTGAATAACTCATTTCGTAACCAAGAGATTCTTAATTCTAATTGTTATTTCATTGGATGAAAGTTTATTATTGGGGATGAAAAAATTGTTGGTGTTGCTCTCTTGACCTTTGAAGTGAAGATATATAGTAAATATATAGTAGGTATCCGAAAGTTTTTTGGGTTGCTTCGACGATACGCGCAATTCCTCGTGGAATCTTAAGTAAAATTCAAGGAGTGCATCAATTTCTATCGGCAGACCTTCCCACACTATCATTTTTTAGGGTTTTGTAAAATAATTTTACAAAACCCTACTAGTTTCGCGACCAGTCCGTCTGTCCGTCCGTGTGTCACAGCAGTTTTTCTCGGAAACTACTTAAGCTAGAAACATCAAATTTTGTATGCAGGTGTAAAATGGTGATCTCTTTAAAGTTCAACTACGAAAAATTTTTATAAGGTATTTAAGGGGGGTCTCCCCATATAGGGGAGTGAGCCCCGGAAAAAAAAATTCATTGAAAGTAGCCGATATGGGTATCAAATGAAAGGTCTTGATGATAACTTTTCAAAACAGGTCTTAGTTTGGCAAAATTTGCTTTGAGGGGCGCATAGGGAGGGGAAATACACGAAAAATGTGTGTACCCCCCCCCCCCCCTCGCGATTGGACACCTGTGATCCGAAAAATCTGAAAAAAATTCAGAAATGTAGCCCTTGGTGAGTACAACACCAACAAATACGTAAGAAGTCGCAATTCACTCAACTTTGTTAGTAATAGTACGATTTATCGATTTTATGTTTTCTTGAATAAAATCTTAACGGTACCCTTAAATTCAGTACGTAGATGTCTATTTATAAGATTGATCTATCCTGAAAGTTTCATAAAGATTGAATCTTATTTGGCGAAGTTATAGCCAATTGAATTTTCCTGTATTACTATGGAATAATATGCGCTGCATTTATTACTATGGCAACATATGGCTATGGAACAACATTCGCTTTTTACCGACTCAGACGCTACAGTTTTGCTAGGATTTGCATGAAAATTTCAGGAATGATAGGTGTCATGTATACCTTTAAGAATCGGTTCAGCTAGCGGTATCAGTAACCGTAAAACAAAAAAGTGGCTGTTTTGAATGCGAAGATTGAATAATTTTGAGTTATTTTTTCCCAACTTCAACGTTTAAGGTGCATGCTTTGAACATTTGATTCAATTTAATGAATGACTGAAGATGAATACCTATAATTAATGCTCATAAGTGAAACAAGTCGAGGAGGTGGGAGAGAGCTCCTAGCAAAAGGGTTTTGTAACCATTCTAGGATTCGAAAAAATTGGCCATTAATCGATGATAGCAGTACAAGAGAGTGGCCCCTGAACAAAAAAATTAATCAAACGTAGCCGATATGAGTATGAAATGAAAATTTTCATGGGAGTTTTTCAAAACAGTTGTTGAACTGTCAGTTTTTGCTTCAGTGAGGGTACAGGGGAGAAATACATGAAAAATGTGTCTCATCCGTCGCGGTTGGACATCTGAAACAAGTATCAAGGGATATACTTATGACTTTAACAATACCAAAATCATCAGAAGTCGAAATTCGTTCAACTTTGTAAATAATAGTATGATCTTCGTATTTCATATTTTCTCCAATAAAATCGTCTTTGACATGTTTCTTGATTTGATTCGATCTGGTGACTGCATTTTGTAAATTGAATACAAAACCCTTCTGACATGAGCGTAGGTATGTTCACCCAACTTGTTTTAGATTAGTCTTTGTCTTACCATCGATGCAAGTTGTCTTTGGAGCTTTTTGCAAGTAAGCTGGGAAAAGTCTGGCGTATTCATAGACTTTAAGATCTCTAAGCATTGACTGGATATACCTGCTTTTTAAATCCACACTAGCGTTGAAAGTAGCTTTTACAACAGGGTTTCAAAATGAAGTTTTGGACTTTGAAGAGTGAATTTTTGAGGTCGGTAGCAGACTGGAAGATAAAGAGGAAAGAGTTCGGATACCACCGTGTACCAAATTCTGATATTTGCACGTTGCGTTCATACCACCAGTTGTTTGGACTGGGGAGGCGCACACTTGCGTAAACTTTTCTTCCAACGGAGTGTTCGGTTGCAGACAATTTCGTTAGTACTTGCAGATTCAAATTCAAAGGGCTTGTTAGTTTGTTCTTAGCACTGGGAGATAGAGGTACAATTTCTGCAACTACCTTCGGAATTGAATAACGTAGGATATCACTAGGATTGGGGCTTTTTATGGTTTGTGGGATTATGACTGCATCAGATTTAGCAAAATTGCTACTCAAATTGACTTCTATTGAACGAAATCGCGCAATAAAAGAGACGAAATACACTGACGAATACAGCTCGCAAATAAAATATTTTATTCAGTATTGACGATCTTGAAGACCACCTGCATACACAGGAAAAGAAAGCTCCAAGTATATAAATCTATGATAAGACTTGTGTTATGGGTGTGAAACATTGACCCTAACCCAAGCATCCGCTAATATATTGAACGCCTTTGAGCGACGGGTTTTGAGGCAAAAAATCGGAGTGAAGCTGGACAGGACCGAAGGCGAATTCGATATAACCATGAGCTGTATGAAATTTTTGACGAACTGGAAGTCTCAATGATTGTAAGACTGCAAAAGCTGCAATAGGCGGGCCACATGAATCATATGGACGAACAATGGATACCCAAAAAGGTATTTATTGGGTGAACTGAAGGCCGGAGACCAGTGGGGAAACCGAGAAAATACTGGTCTAACTCGTTCAATGAAGACAGTTCATCGCTGCTCGGATTTTAAAATTGGAGGACGCAATCAATAGAGCTAGACAGTTGGACGCACTATTCGCAGGAAGCGAAATCCCGAGAGGAGCTATAGTGCTTCGAAGAAGAAGTTCGGGGTTCTCTTCACTTTTTAAAAAGCATACTATTCCAGATGCAGACTTCGTTATAGGCTTTTAGATTTGTGAAAAACCATGCATACCTGTGCGGGGCAACTACTTTGAAGGCACGTCTTCTTTTATTGCGATGTGATATATCTTCCGCTCTGCATCTACTAATTTAGAAATACGCTTTTAGTTTTCACTAAGCTCCACCTGCATTTAGATGATGGGGAACTTTCCTGAAATAGAAGATGTAGCATAAAATGTTCTTGCCTGATGATGAGCTTACTGCCTCTAGTTTAGAATGTCTGTTCTTCTATTCTTCTTCCGACCAGATGGCTCCTAACTTGAACATTTTTGATGTGGTCAACTTTAAAACTTTCTGTTTTTGACTCTCGACTCTCGATTTTCCTTCATTTGACTTTTAGGATGGTTGAACGCTATATGAACAGCATATTTCTCTTGAAGTTTTGCCTCTAAGCTTGAGGTCTTTTGATCAATGCTGTTTAGTTTTTTTCGTAACGGTTGAAACCTATATTAAGCACGCATATGATAGTATTGATCGTAACGTACTATACCAAAAAATGCTTTGCTTTGGTACCCCAGCCAAATAAGTCCGTCTTACCAAAATAACAATGACACCGACACCCTCCCAAGTCTGCATCAATAACCAACTCACTGATGCCTTTGACGCAAATATCGGACTAAAGCTGGAAGATGGGCTGGCCCCATTGCTATTCAATTTTCAATTTTCAATTTTACTATACAACTTGAGCAAAGTGATAGCCTAGAAGACGACATCAACATTTCGTCGCGGTCATTAACAACTGTCAAAGAATTATTCCTGACACTCAACAGCGAGTCAAATCTAGTGGGGCTGTAAATCAATGAGAATAAAACAAAGCTAAGGATGCAGTCAAGGAAAACTGTCTCAAATACAGAAAATATCACACTTGGCGAATGCAGTACCGGAAATGTGTGAGAATTTGTGTATTTAGGTGCCAAAATCATGAGAATCATCATTAATAGAGACGAAACACGCCAAAGAATACAGCTCGCAAACAACATATGTTATGTTATGGGTGCGAAACATGGACCCAAATCCAAGCATCCGCAAACATATTGAACACCTTCAAGCGTCAGATCCTAAGGCAAATAATCGGAGTGAAACCAGACGGGGACCAATGGCAAATTTTGTTCAACCATGAGCTGTATGAAATTTTCGACAAGCCAGAGGTCTCAACGATTGTAAAACTGCGAAAGTTGTAACGTGCTGGCCACATGAGTCGCATGGATGAACAACGGATACCCAAAAAGAAACGAAACAGTTGGAGGCGCTATTTGCAGGAAGTGAAGGCCCGAGGCCAAATTAAGACATGTTTTGAAAAGTTCTTATCAATACCTTTCATTTGATATCCATATCGGCTACCTTCAATGAAATTTTTTTTTTTCGGGGGGTCACTCTCTTATATGGGGAGACCCTCCTTAAATACCTTATAAATTTTTTTTGTAGTTGAACTTTGAAGAGATCACCACTTTACACCTACACACAAAATTTGATGTTTCTAGCTTAAGTAGTTTCCGAGAAAAACTGCTGTGACACACGGACGGACGGACGGATGGACAGACGGACAGACGGACAGACTGGTCGCGAAACTAGTAGGATTTTGTAAAATTATTGTAGAAGACCCTTAAAAAATTGAGTGCACATAAAATATAGTCACGAATAGATGAATGAGAAAATAAATGCGTGTTTGTGATTTAGTGATGATCAGCAACTATAACTTTTCAGTTTCACAATTAAATAGATTTACCCCTCGTTTACAGGTATAATACATATTTTTCATTGTTGCTTATTTTTTCAACAAGACGTGCATTCATTGGTTGCGCCAGAAATTTGTTGAACTGAACACAGTTGTATTCAGAAAAATTGAATTTAACTCTCAAAATGTGTCGTATGCTGTCGATAGAAAAACGATTTCTCTCTTTTGTCCATTGTGTATTCATAAGAGAGAAAACTCTTTCGCAATTAGCGTTATGTGCTGGGATAGCATAGAAAAATTGACAGATTCTGAGCAATTCAGAGTAACTGTCAATATGTTCATTAGGGTTAAAGAATTCGCAAATACGAGAACTTGCACATTTTTCATTGTAGAAATTATCATCATCTATTTTTGTTGCCAAAATCGTTTTAAATTAACATCTTGATCGTGAAGCTTCGAATCATCAATGTCAATGTCTTTTTCCAGCAAGTATTTGACAGATTCTTCAACATCTTTGTACTGCAAAATTTTTTCTCTCTTGATGTTCCACCATTTAGATACTTCGAATTCGGAGAAATTCTTCGTCCAAATTTTGAAATATTCTACAGATACATAATAAACAATCTCGATTCTCGCTAGTAAATCATTGCACATCTGATCTTTTCCATCATTTCTAAGTTTTGCCAAAATTGATTGAACCATCAAAGGGACAAAATTTGATTGACTCCTTTCGTACAATTTTCAAAAAGATCTTCAAATATCGAATCAATTGCCAGAATACTATTATTTTTCCTTTCGAGCAACAGCATTTTCGGTTGAAAAAGAGACATGAGAGAATGAACGAAAAGCAAGAAACATTCACTAAGATCGTGCAGAAAAAAATTTTCTATCATGACTGGAGGTTTTTTTGCGACAAAAAATACGATTTCAACGCTTTGAACATTCTAAGAATTCGCACAACTGCTGGAAAAAGACTCAACCAACGCGTTTGACTGTGACTTAACAGCTCAAGATACTCACTCTCAACGAATTCTCAAAATGATTTCAAATCTTCGGTTCTGACAGTGTAAATAGAGAAATATTCGAATATTTTGAACACAATACAATCGATGTCAAACAAGCCGAAGCGGTCTAGTCCATGGTGAACTGCGTTGTGAACAATATGCAAAGAGCAACCTATCCCCACTAATTGAGGCTTATTCAAGTTTTCTTTCAACGTGTAAAAAATATTTTCCGTTCCTCCGCGCTTCACAACTCCGAAATTCGTGTTGGTCTTATCAGCGACAAAAGCAGTGAACTTCACAGTCAACTCAATATTATCAAGAGTTTTTTCAATGTAGGATACAACTGTTTCAGCTTTTTCGTTTGGAAGGTTTTTAGCATGTAACAATCTAACTCTGAGTATTTCCTTCTTATCAAGATATTGCATTGTGATGGGGAATGGTAATGATTTGAAAGTCTTGATCCGAACGAAGGCCGACCTCTCATCGGTTCTAGACGTTAAGTCTGAGTAGTGCCAACGGATGGTACCAACCGGTCAACCAATCCGTGCACCGTAATCCATTTTCGCGGTGGCTGCTTGTCGGCCAGCTAGATCGGAGTCGGTCGCGGGTCCCCAAATGGATTACGCTCATCTACAATTTCCAGCCACCAATAAATGCCCGTTTCCAAACCCGTCACAAAACACAATCATACGGAGAGGAAACCTATTTTACGTTACTCCGTATTTCTTCATACAACCAGTCAAAGGACAAAAATCTAATCCTTACTTCGCGTTCCCGAATTTCCGACGCGGTACCGAAAAATATACTACGCTAACTCAACCCGACGAAAGCTACGCTAATAAAAAGGCAAAACCAACAAAGGTACCGCGTGCCGCGCGCGACGCGAAACCGAGCTCAGCGGATTCTCTTAAACCCTACTCCCGCGTCGGCATACTTACCATGCACTCTATTTCCCGCTGAAAGGAAGGACCACTGGAAAGGAAAATAGTGTTTTAATGTTTTAGCAATTCAAAAAATAAAAGAATCATTTGCGCGTTTTCAATGCGATTAATAAGTTTTATGTTTAGATATTAATTGTTTGGATAGGAAAATAAATAAATTTAACAAGTAACTAAAATTTTCCCAGCTGAAATGAATTGTTTCTTTCTTATTGACTTGTTGAGTCAAATTTATCCAAAAGTCAAAGTCGATGTTGGGTAAAGTAAGTAACTCATCAATGGGAAGTTTATTCTTTTCAATTTTCAATTCCGTGTTGATTAAAGTAAGCTTGCTTGAATCAATGGCGTTTGTTAATTTTAACTCATCATGAGAATAAATAAAACAAATAATTCGGATTAACAAATAGTCCTTAATTTAAGTAGGATAGGATTGATAAATTGCTTATAGTTATTTATATACTTTTTATATACATAAATATCCCTAATACTTTTTTTTAATAATTCTATCTAATTAAGTAAGGAAATAGGGTTGTCTTATATTTGACTGGATTTTAAAATTTATCGTGTTTTTTCGTTTAGTAAGTTCTTTTTGTGTTGTTTTGGTGTACAATATTTAATATTTATATGCTTTTTATTTCACGTATACGTACTGATTACCTCTGAATTAAAATGAGGATAGAATTGAAATTTGTTGGTCTTATTGAAGGGAATTCATAAAAGCCCGATTTCTTTCAAAAGTTTGCTGACAATTGTAACTTTCTTGCTGTGAAAATATACTTCGGCAACTGATAATTCAGGTGATATAATTATTTGTTCTAAAACTTCCATTGAAAGTAAGCAAAATGCATGGAATATCTGAGAATCCATTATTTCGAATTTACAGAGGGCATTTCCAAAGCCAGTACTTTTGAATATTTCAGTGAGAAGAGCATTCACCCCTACTGTCAGGTACTGCTTGAAGTTTTGTCCTACTTTTGAGTTTATGACGTTTTCTGGCAAATTCGTTAAAAGAACGCAACGTTTCGCAAATGACTCGTATCCATCGAAAAATTGATGCGTAAAGTCAGAAGTGAATTTCGTTACAACTTTCAAGTAGAAGGAATTGATTTTAAGTATCCTTTCAATCTTGGTATAAGATTGCAAATCATCATCTGTTGTGTTTTCTAAAATTATCAAAATACTCTGATAAATTTCATCGCAAAGGAAATCAACAGCGAAACTAATCCATGGAATTGGAATATTATTGTTTTTGACGAAAGTGCAACACTCGGTTCTTAGTTCTGAAATGCACTTCCAAGTGTCGGCAGTTGTTTTAACATCCACGAGAGCTATAAACTTTCCAACGGAGCATAAACCCAGAAATAATGGATTAATATCGTCATAGCTTATGTCATTTTTATGTACAAATATATGAATGTTATTTAAAATGGTATCAATGACTTTTTTGTTGAATTTTCTAGCAATTCCCAAATATAACAATTGAGCCCTCACCAAAGCGGGCAGGAACATTATTAATGCTATTTTGAAAAAATGTATAACACTGCTCTGGCCCTTTGAGGTCTGTCAGTAAAATGATATGTATGATAGGAGTAAAACTGCTTGGAAGACAATAGCTAATGCATCATACAATCTATCTAATTTTGATGTGATGCTCAACAGTTTGGTGGCAGATTGTTCATTCAAAGTACAATCGAATATCTTCTAAGTACCCCTGATAGCCGATTCAATAAAACACCGGTAAATAATCTCAAGACGTGAGTATCAACCGTCTTTAAGCCTTCAGGTTTAGCAAGTGTTTCCAACGATAAGTCCAAATGTTCATCATTTTCTTGGTCTAGAGATCTTAATGGCTCAATACACAACTGTAATCCATCATCGATGGATTGTGTTTCTGCAGCTCTGACGAAGGCGGCCAACAATCCAGCGAAAAATGGTCCATATTCGTCCATTTAGTGATGATCGGATGCCTTAGGAGGTGATTGGAATTGAAGGTATGCAGCTTGCAACGATGGCGACTGTGTTGGATGCATTTATTTAGATTTGATTATGACTTGGATCGAACTGAACATCATACCTTCGTATCCGCGCACACACTCCCTACTTCTGGTATGCTGAGCTTAACTAAATATGCCGCTTAAATTAATTTCGTTGATTTTCTCAATTGATCTAAGTATGGAATTATATTTTGCAACTACACCAAGAATCACTTTATTTTGCTTACGAGTAGATAGCAGCCGCGAAATTGCCAAAGAAAATCGCCGATCGCTCTAGCGTGACGGCCACCACTCACACTCTCCACTGCCATGTGGCTGTCACTTCATCTTGACATCCCACGACAAAATTGACGTGGGATGTGCGCTCGTCACAACCAACGTGAAATGACAAGCAACCTAGCAGCAAGGTGTGTTAGTAGTGGTTGCCAGTGGCGTCGCATGATTCATTACATGGTACATCAATCACTTTTTGTTTTATCAATTGAACAGAGTAAGGAGGAAGGATGCCATTTTGTTCTCGAACATGATATCTTTAATGCAACTTCTGAGTCCGCAAAAAATGTTCTGAGAAGAGGTGCCGTACAATCCATCTGCCGATAGGACATCTGATGTGTGACTGATGTGTGACTGAACTTTTCATCACAACATGTTGGTCCATTGAATATGAAGTCGAAGCACCGTGAATGGCCGACTTGTGTTTGTCAGAGTTCAGATGAGTGTCTAATGCACCTTTACCTAAACAAATACCTTCATTTTTGTATAAAAACTTTATAAACATTGTCGTAAAAAAAGTCTTTTTGAAAATAGCTGATATTGAGAAAATACATACCCATAAAGACAACCGAAACACTACTTCTACATATTTTGCATTTCGCTAATTTAGATGTCTCACCCTTGCTGAAGCATGGGTATTTTTTTAAGATCTTCAGTAAAATTGCATTTGCGTGTCGGCATCTTGCAATTCGAGGATAGCAGCCGTACGTTACCAAAACCGGCTCCCGCAGCACATCAAAATACGTATGAACTGTAAATTTATAGTCAACCTACATGAGCACTCGCGCGCGCAACACTTGATAACTTGATTGCACTTTTACGTGAGGTCGAGTGCTTACGCTTTTGAATCGTTCACGCGGCGTAAACAACCGAACGAACTGAGATGACCATTGACAATGGAGATGGAGCAACTTTTGGCTAAAAAAAAGCCTGCTATAACGTGCTGAAGGTATATGACCGGAGCCTACGTCATACAAGTCAGCCAGACCAACTTTGCACATGTAGTAGTCAGCTTACATGTGCGGCTTGATAACTATAGTTCGGTTTTGTGTATGACCAAATAAAATGACAATTTCAAAGTCTGCAAAAGTTATAAAATATATTTGAGTTTCAAGTTCGCGGAAAATGGACATTTGTAGGGGGAAAAAGACGCTTCTCCGAATAGTCGAAAAAATGGACATGTCCTTGCAAAAAAGGACGTCTGGTCACCCTAGGCTATAGTGCTTTGAAGAAGAAGATGATAATATCTAATCTATTCAGAAATTTTCATGACGCTTACTTTTATAGCTTAGGAGGAAAACTACAAGTATTTTTGAATTTGATATCTAACTAATTTGGCAAGTGTATTTTATCGCCAAGAAATATATTTTAACTAAGAAATGTAATACCCACAAACCACAACCAAAATACCAAAGATATATTTCCATTACTAAAATGTATTTTAGCGCCACACTTCAAAGCTTGTCATTCACGTTCATCGCCGTAGATTTAATGGAGGATATCCATACTCACCCTTTGCTTATTTAGTCATTCATTTTCTTCTTCCGCTTCGCGTCTCTTTCCCTAAAAAATAAGCTGAAATCTCACTTGACATTGAGCATGTCGCCGAAAGAAATTATCTGCTTTGATGTCAATGTAAATACAAAATTTAATTTAAACGAATCACTTCACTCACCGTTAAGCAACATTTTGTAACCCTCTTTGCAAACAGGATGAGTGGCGTATATTGGGTGGATGAATTCTCACCCGAAGGTGTCATCGACTCAACTAGTCTTGTAGGCCGGCTAGGGGATGTATAATGAAATTTTGAAAATTGCAATGAAGTCAAACAAATGTCGATATAGCACGTTTCACGGAGTGTATACTACGAATTTTAGGGAGGATTTAATATGCGCTTCGGGGTAGTTTAGTAGTATAGAATATGGCTTGTTATTCTATGATAGCTTTAAATTTTAGTTGAAATTATTAAAGAGCGTGTTAATAATTAGCTTAAAAGATATACAATTTTTTTTATTTAGTAATAATTTAAATTTTAAAAACTTTAATATATTTATAAATTGCCTGCACGCTTTGAAACAATTACTTATTTATTTTCTATTTCTAAATCAAACGTAGGAACAATTTGCATTCCAAAATGAATAGGTTGCCGAATAATTTAAAATATGCCGTAATATAATAATACGATAAAATTCCCAGAAATATCATAAAATCCACTCCATCTATTTACAACTACTTCTTTATTCTGACACGCGAATTGAAAATATGAAATTTTCATTCTTTTCAGAGCTGTCCAAACATCATAAATTATGAGATACAGTTCAAAATGATACAATCTTCTAAATTCTTCTCTTAGTAAAAATCGTACACTTAGTAAGTATTGCGTTGTCACCGAGAGCGAAGTTATTCTGAAAATGTATTGTATGCAAAAGTGCCTTCTTATAACATTTTCAATTCCATTTAGAAGGGATAGAATAATTTGACATGAAAGTGACACTATACCTTGTTTTATTTTTGGAACCGAGGGTATTTGTGCTACTGTACTCTCTTCTAGAGTGTTCTTCGGAACAAAAGAAAGTGATTGTTTTAATTAAATGAGTTTTCAAATCCGACTGAATTGGACATCAGGACGAAAGAAACACGAAAAGGATGGGAATATTAAAGGTGGAAATATTGAGCCAATGTTTTCCTTTGATCCATGTGTGATATCTCTATCAAAGCGAGATGTCTAAAGTCACAAAATTCGTGCTCTACTGTAGTTTGGTTAGCTTTTCCAATAAAAAATACTAAAGCTTGGATTATTAGATGCAGTGAGTAAAATGCTTTTATTTTTGGTACTATTTTAAGGATTCAGTTAATTGTATCCTCAAAATGTTGAATGCACATCTACCAAAATAGAACAAAAATGTGTTTTTTGAGCTAAACTTATTAAGGGTGGTCCAACCCAAACGCATGATGTTAATTCTAAATAAAACAAAAATTTTTCTGAGAATTATGTTAATATTTTTTATTCTAATAGAAAGATCTATGTCAATTCTGTGTGAAACAAAATATTGCCCAAATGCTCGCCACGGCTACGGTGGCATACTTCTATCCGATGGTCCATATTTTCAATGACTCTGAGACATAATTGAGGTTCAATGTCGTTAATGTGCTGAATCATCTCATCCTTTAGCTCTTGAATTGTTCTTGGCTTATTGACGTACACTTTTTCTTTTAAATATCCTCAGAGGAAGAAGTGCAACGGTCACATGATCGTGGCGGCCAATAAATACCGCCCCAACGTGAAATCACACGGCCATTGAATTTCTCGCGCAAAAGAGCTATTGCTTCGTTGACTGTGTGACAAGTGGCACCATCTTGTTGGAACCACATATCGTCCAGGTACATAGCCTCAATTTCTGGCCACAAGAAGACTGTCATCATCTCGCAATAGCGAACAACATTCACGGTAACTGTTTGGCCGTCCTCATTTTTTAAGAAGTACGGCCCAATAACGCTACCAGCCCATAAACCGCAGCAAGTGGTCACTTTTTCTGGATGTATAGGCTTTTCAACTCTTCTCTTTTGCCCAAATGTGGCAATTCTGCTTGTTAACGAACCCACTGAGGTGAAAGTGTGCCGTCGCTGAAGATGATTTTCTTTGTAAAGTCACCATTCCCTTTTGCCTGTTCAACCAACCATTGAAATCATAGGTTGGCTTCAGCTCTTGAGTCAATTGAACCTTATGTAGTGAATTATGTACAGTGGCGGATAAAAGTCTTCGACAACTCCTTATATTGAAATTCTGGTTGATTGGAAGCTTTAAACAAAAATCTTATGTTGTGCATTTTTAAGTAACGTAAATATATTAATAAAAAAGCAAAGACAAACACATTTCATAACAAACTTTAGGAGAAATTCCTAAAAACATAAAAAAATGAATGGAGAAAAGTCTACGACACTCAGTGCTGGCTGACTTGTACACAAAATATTTTCAACCAAACGTATTGAAATTTTTAAAACTTTTGCTTGTAGTCTTCGGGGCATAGAGGTGACTAAATTACCAGTTTCTGCAGACATGATTTTCTCTCATTCTGTAACAAGCGCTACCTTCAACAAATTTTTATTTTTAATGCTCTATTAGATTTAAATCAGCACTTTGCGGATACGTATTAAGTTGCCTGGGAGCGGAGTATAACAACCAGTTCTTCTGTGTGTTTTCGATCATTGTCGTGTTGGAAATTCCATCTCTCTCCAGGAGCCAATTTCTCCATTGATGGCTTCAATTGTTGTTCTAACAGGTTCTTGTAAACGGTCCATCGTAGTTTCAACAAAAGTCAATCTGCCATACCCAGATGCAGCGATGGCTCCCCAAACCATCACATTACCTCCACCGTACTTGACGGTAGGAATCAAATGGTTGGTCTCTAAGCCCGTGTTGTTTTCCTTCCATACTTTACTGCGACCAGCACTTCAGAAAATGTTGAATTTGGAGTCATCAATGAAAAGGACGCGATTCCAAAAATCATTGTCCTCACCAATATGGGCCTTTGCCAACTGTAGACGAAGACGTCGTTTTTTGGCGGATATTAATGGCTTCTTACGCGGAGTTCTGCAGTGTCACCCATTAATATTTAATGATCTCGTGATGGGTCTTGCATGGATATCCTTTTTCTTTTCTGTAGCAACTTGTTTCGCCAAATCTGGAGCACTTCTTTTAGGATTGCTGTTCACTTCTCTTAGAATGAAACTAATGTCTCTGCTCACCAATTTTTTCTGTCGGCCAATCCGCGGCTTATTATCAACGGAACCACTGATTTCAAAGTTTTGATGATAGTATACATGGAAGTTCGTTTAAGTTTCGGCAATTTCACGGTTCTCGAGCACGATTAATTGTCTTTTTTATACTGTACGACCAAATTTCGGATATCACTAGAAATTTCTTTTCGCGATGACATTTTGGGGTCCTTTAGAAAATAGCGATAAAACTAAAACAGAATTGCAGCTGCGCATATGAGGCATGACAATTAGAGCAAATAAACAAATATCGATGGCATTCCAATACGTTTAGTTGGACATTTTTTGTGTATAACTGAGTCAGCACTGACTGTCGTAGACTTTTGTCCATTCAATTTTTTATGTTTTTATGAATTGCTCCTTAATTCTGGTATGAAAAATTTTTGTCTTTATTTTTTTTTATAAATATATTTACGTTACTGAAAAATGTGCATCAATGGATTTTTGATTAAAGCTTCCAATTAACCGGTATCTCAATATAAGGCTTTGTCGTAGACTTTTGTCCGTCACGGTATATTAGTGTCCGTGCAGGACTGCAGTGATGGTCTGCTGCCTCAGCGGAAGAGAGCGTTAAGATCCGCCGAGATTGGCCTTATCTGGGGACGCGTGAATGCGCTGGCAGGCTAGCATTGTGATGTCGTGGGGCGAGTTCCTTCCCCCTACCACAAGAACCCACTACAAAAGATTTCGCATGCACGAATTAAACGGATCTAATGCCGATCGACTGGTGCCGAGGTCGAGGCAATCTACTTAGGGTTGAGATTGCTTACGCAAAGGACAAATTGGGCCGGGCAAAAACAGATGGACTTTCGGAGACTTCGTTGTTACCAATGATCCTTATGGCTCACAAATGAGAGTGGGGCGTGCATCCAGATAGAAGCGGTGCACCCTCGCAACCTCCGAACCGGATCAAGATCCAAACGTACACGTGGCCATGCATTTCCCATTTGAATGAAAATCTCATACAAAAAGACTTTGTATGACTCTTTCCCTCAAATGAGAAATGCTATAGCGTTACGCGATTTATGCTATAGCGTTACGCGATGAAATCACATAACCTTATATCATGAAGGCGTACGCGAGCGGAAGGCCACTCTACCCGGCAAGAGCCCCTGTTAAACAAAGAAACGGAAGAGGTTGCCCGATGACTAGCCTTTGTTGTAGGAGGAACCTGCCATCGTTGCGGGTCCTGTACACAATCAGGTAAATCGAAATGGAAAGATCGACGTTGTACGTTTTAAAATTCATGGTTTCATCAACGTAACAATAATTACATGTCGATCTTCTATATATATGGTGATTTCCACTTATTGATCTCTTTATTTTTATTTATTTATAACGTAGAAATTTTTATTTTTTAAATATAAATCAAATATTCAATGCTCCCGACTTGGTAAAATAAAAAAACTCCCGCACTTCAAAAATATAAGCTGTCTTCTAAGTTATTTTTAAGAAAGACGTTAAGACAATTAATTTGGCAATAATACCTTTTGCAGTGGACAAGCCATTGAAAAACCGTTCACTACGCTTTTAGTTCTGCCGAATGAAATATCGTTGTCAAGAAGCGCACGTTCGAGCAATGATGATTTTTGTAGGAAGAGTAGGAAGTCCCTATGGAAGCTTGAGCAAGAATTTCCACACGGCGCAGTATAATTTTTAGTACTACCTTTGCGGGTTTCGTTTTGATTCTTATATAATTTAGCATTTATCTCCTTCGATCCTCTCAGACAATAGAAAACACAAATACAATTCGAATGTAAAGTTAACGATTCACTGCCTGAGAGTTAACTTTTACCAATTTGAAATATAAATGTTCGCAATCCGTGGTCTTAATGCCACTACGTTTCATTTAAAAACAATTCTGTTCGGGCACCGTCACCTATACGTAGATACACGCTTCCGGTATCTGACGACTGAGCAACTATGCATTACCAAAATTTAAATGGTTTTGTGATAAAATTGAAGGCTAGTTATAGTGATGAACTCCAGCAAATGCTTCACTCTAATACATGTACATACTTGGCAAGGTTATACAAGTATGGTTGCCTACTCCCTACTCCCCTGAGAAGGCCATATCTTCAGCCAAAACGATAATACGAACCATTCATCGAAATGCAAGAAACTGAAGCGAGTTTAGAGCTAAGGACGTGAATGATCCACGGGGCGCTGATATTGATTCATTTCCTTAGTCAAGTGCGCTAACCCAATTACGTTGATATTAATGAAATGCAGTTCAGCTTCCGGATTAACGGTTTTCACACTTCTAGTTGATTCGGAACAAATACATTGATTTCAAGCTGTTCCCGCCGGGACAAAACTTCAAATCCTTGTAAATTTAAAATCATAAAAGCACTGTCATATCACAGATCTTTAAGTGTAATTGTAATTTCGAATTGCTTAATATTGTCAATTTGAAAAAATATAGCCATTTCACTCAGAGCGTATGTACTTGTATTAATTAAAATTTTAGATTCTTCAATCTCACTGTTTAATTTTGACACGTCTTAACTAAAAAAAAAAAAACAATATATTTGCAATGAATCTCGCCCCCACTTCAATTGCTTAGAAATATTAGCTACAAACTCACTTTCCTAGCAACATTACATGGATAGTCGAGCCGTTATTTTTGCCTCCATCTGTTTATATTGTTCGTCCAATGAAACATCCCCAACTATATTCAATGGTGGGTAACGGGTTTTTTGGGACCGGTTTTCTTGCCGAGTCGGGTCTTTTTGGGACCGGTTTTCTTTGTCGGGCGCGGTATTTTTGGGACCGGCTTTTGCCAGATCGGGTATTTTTGGAACCGCCCTCGTATCAATGCATCATCGGTTCGATTGCTTTTCTTGAAATCGTAATGGGAAGCAAAGGAACACATTTGGTTGAAGTTTTGTCAATGGGTAATTAATTTGAGGAAAATTGAATCTTTTAAGTGAACACCATCACGGAATAGGAAATCCTATCACAGTAATCCACGACTACGGGAAATTAAGCATTGTGGTATGATATGTTTGCCGGTTAGAATTGCATCCCATTTGTTTTCTCACAATATCACTTTCACTCGTTTTAATGAATTATAACAACGAATTCGGAGACAACCACGAATCCAACTTCGAATGGATTTCACGCGGGGTGTGTCGAGATCCTATATGCGGAACGGAAGATAAATGGAACCACAAATTTTCACTTTCAAAGGAGTGCTCCTTAACACTTCACGCAGTAAACAAATCAATTTTTACAACACACATGTACGTTTTATAAACTTTAAAACGATTTTTGGAATCTAATATAATCTGATTTTGCAAACGTTGCCAAGAAAATCTCGCAATCGTTTTTCATGTCTTCCCCGGGGCGCGGTCCAAGTCAAACTTGGGGACAAATCCCCAAAACTTGTCTTTCCTCTTTCTCAACCCGTGAGAAATAATGTAATACACCGTTGGGGCGCACTAAATCAGTGCTTCCATGTATACAATTTTAATTGGCAGATTTAAAATTCTTTCAAGAAAAATTAACTGAAGTAAAGAAAAACGAAAAAGATTCTAAATAGTATATAAGTAAAAGCTAAGTCTCATGAAGAATATAATTAAAGGGGAGCGTTTAAATTTAATATAAGGGAAAATTGATGTTAAAATTACATTTAATAATAATAATAATAAGAAAGAAAACTATTTTACAAATTACGACTATGAAGGGACCTAATTAAATATTTTCCTAAATCTGCCATTAAAATTTTGAATAGGAGATAGGAAGGTTTTCGATTACTACACTTAAAAGCGTGTAAACTCAAATCTTTATTCAAAATTTGTGATGTTCGTGAGATGTTCAATTGTTGGGCACGCCAACGAGTCAAGGTTGACGTCCCTTTTGCCACATTATCGCGAACAATAGCAATGTTTTCCGCAAAACGAACTTGGCGAGCATGCACAAGTAATTTTGCATATCCTACAGATCCAGTTTGCTGAAATTTTTGCACAATTCCCCCGGTTGTGGACACATTTGGTCAATTAAGCTGATCAAAAAAATCATAAAGGGCCCGAAATGCATTTTGATTTTTCGTACTTCGCATTTTCGTAAAAGGCTTCAACAACCTTACCGCACTGCTCAATTGTATACCGCTCCCTGATTGAATTTATTAAACACTTAAACAAAGAAATGTCAAATCAAGTTGGGCGAAAAACTTGACGTTAAAGTGTGACTTACAACCAACATCGTGCACTATGGTTAGACCACACTTTAGAACGTTGGAGAATTTGTTAATCTTAAAGAGATTCATAATAAACATTCTGTGCCAATCCCGGATAGCACTTGACCAAAAAGTCGTGACAACGGAGACAAACAAAAATCAGAATTTCATAAACAATGAGATAGTTTGCAATCAAATCATTTCACTTTTTATCATCTTGGCTCAGACAAGTCCCAAGCGCTTGTCCGCTCTTTTTATTGGTAAACCTTTTCATTTAATTTGTTTCAGACATATGTATATTGCTAGAAATCCACTGATCTTATAATACTCTCTCAAATTTTCATGAAAATTTTAATAAATTTTTACTGTAAAAAACGTATAAGTTTCATACATTCGACTTTTCTTCGAACACCTTGATATATATTAAACAACACCAAAATTTGTTTTCAATAGACTAACATAGATGAATTTGTTTGAAAGTTACTTGGGTCAATATATTGTTCTAAAAAGTATATCGAGTTTCAATCTAGGTGTAGCAGAATAAATGAAAATGGCGTTTCCTGATGTCACATTTAAAGGAAAAACTGGCTGTTGGTACAGGATACTCCAATGTTTGCAGTTCTGAACCGACTTCTGACAGAGTTTATGGTCGAAATTTTGCCTATTTTGATTACTGGGGGTTTGCGGCTATTGGTTTCAGATGGTGTGTAGTATTTTTAAGGTTGTTTGACGTTTGTTAAAGACAGCAGTAATGGTATGCTACTTCAGTGAGCTAAAGGTATAGGCTTGTTTCAATAGTCTTGCCAAGCGATGCGTACGTATGCTAACAGTTAGCTGCAGTGGTGTCTTATAGCGGGTTCTTTCCTCCAGCATAAGGGCTTATCACAATTCAATTGTACGCAGACAAATTGATTGATCTATAAAATTTAACCAACGATAAATGACTGGGAGTAGAACGTAAGGACGCTACATAGTGTTACTCTTTCTTTTCTTATTTTCACGTGTGATAAGTTGCGCGAGCTCGTCCTTAATGAAAGAGGTTGTGACGCATGGAAAAGTGGGACAACACGACGAGGATAGTGCTCCCATTATACCTCTCCTAGCTGGACCTAAGGTCCTGATGACGAGAGACAAAAAGCAATAACTCTCTTCTCTTGATGACAATTTTGTTGTTTATACGCATTACTTTTGAAGTAAGTTACATTTTAATTCCAATTCAATAAGCTTCAAAAGTAACCTTTTCATTAATTTTAAAAGTAATATATGACTCCGCCGTAAACGATTCCAAGCCCGGTTGAGAAAGGAGGTTCCCTCATCTCCACCACCGTCAGCTTCCATGATTCCTCACCTTAAATCCCTCGAACAAATGTTAGTAAACGGTTTGGAGCCGCGCCTTGAGTTTACTGGTTCCCCAAATATGAGACTCTAAATACCAAGAAATGCAAGTACACCTGTAGCCTTGCTACTAAATCCTACTTACACCTACCCCCTTTGTGGAGACTTAAAGGTGAGTCTTCCGCGGCTGATAACGGAATAAAAAGTAATAACTTTACCGCCAGAATGGAGGTTGGGTGACGGGCTAACTCCTCGTCCCTGGAAAACCTTTCAATGTTTCGAAACCTGTAACAAAGTCACGGTTTGGATTGGATCTACGGCAACAACCTCGCAACCTGAAAATTGACTATGGCATTGTATCCAGGAATGTCAGATCACAAAGTCAAAAGTGCTTTATTCAATGCTAACCATTATAAGTTTTCAAAGAATATAAAGCAAATTCTAAGCAGTAAAACTTAATGGCCTAAATGGCTTAGTAAATTTATACGTTATCATTCAAAAAATTTTATCAAAATAACTATATCAGAGCCAAATTAATTAAAGTTATTACATATCTTATGGTTCAATTGGAAAAAAGAGAAAAACCAACCAGCACTATTCAAAAATGATCTTTATACTAACACAACAGTGAACTGGTATCCTACGCATAATATGTCATAATCTAATTCTAATCAAATTCAATAAAAAGACTGTATTAGTATAAAATACAATACTATTACAATATTCCAAACCTAAAAGTTAAACTTTATCTGTTAACGTAATATAATAAGCATAACATAAATCTTTCCTAAATATTGAAATCCATCCCTAATTTTTAACACTAAATGTAGCAATAACGATCTGAAACAAATTGATAAGCCTGTTATTGATAATGCAGTACTGTACGCGAAAAAAAGATGGCCACCGAGTAAAACTGGGTTTGCGTCCGAGGTAAACGCTGCTAGGTTGAGCAGCTGTGGTGAATGTTGAGGACTTGAACTTGGGCTCTTCAACTCAAGGCAAAGAGCCGTTGGGCCAAGTTGATAAAAGAGCCAGCGATGATGGAAACGGTCTCTCTCAATGGATACTTGGCCATCGAAGATCATCAGAAGGACAGAACATCTTGCGAGTGGATAAGTGCAAATTACCAGAAGGAAGGACGGAACACTTTGCTAATCAACAAGTGGAGATCAGCTCATTTTCAGTAGAGAAAATCGTTCGAGACAACCACCAAAGGAAATCGATTCAGGCTGCAGAAGCATATTGAGTTGAAGTCCGAGGATTTCAATCATCGACGGGGCCCCCAACGTAGGAAGTAAGGAAGTTGTGTAGGTGCTAAGACCTTGAATAATAATTTATGACTAATAATTTTGCATTTAACCGAAATCATATTGGTTTATAATTTGATTTTCTATATGAAATTTTCGTGCTGTATAAAGTGTTTCAGCCAGTGTTTTTGCGCGTAGGGCGCGCAGTGTTGGTGTAAGGCGTAGATTTGGCCTGAAGTGCATAAGGATCGTTCCCATTAGGTATTTCAATCTGCGCAGACGTCCTCTTTAGTGGACGTTGTTTTTTTGCCTGGTGGTAGTTAGTTCTCTTCAGTAGAAGTTAGTGAAAGTGGTGATATGCGGCTCGAAGAGCTGAGTAAAGGTCACCAGTGATTATTTTGGTGGAAAAACCATTCCGGGGAGCCCCAACCTTGCCAATTGGCCCCTAAGGGCAATTCTAGGGTTAGTGAGTGGTGCTTACCTAAACTTTCTCCACCGACTAGTCAGGGCCCCAAGGCCTCCAACCGGAATCGCTTATTGCGACGTAACATTTCATTTTAAACGTAACAACCGAGAGCATAGGGTTTACGAGGAACCTGTTCTAAACTACTGCCGCCAGCCATAATGTGGAAATCCTTCCAATGACGTTTCAGGTTTTGGCTGACCTCCTGCAGCGTTGTTCGAAAAGAAATTGTTTCGCACTTCTGTGCATTGATTTTCATTCATTGATAGTCGGTGTAAAGCTGCACATCGTTAAACATATTTTGAAGATTGCTCTGAGCTGCTGCAGCTTTTTGGTCTGTCGTGTAGATGATCAGATCATCAGCAACTGCTGCTTATGATTTCGTTGGCGAGACGTTAAAATTCAAGCCGTACAATAGCTTGTGAATGAATATTGAGAAAAGCAGAGACGCAGTAACTGTTCCCTGTTATAGACAATTAAAGACCTTGAAGTCGTTCATTGTCGTCAGATTTCCATCAGTAACAGCAAATGATTTCCCGTATACCATATTGCACATCATGGCGACGAGACGTTCAGAGAACCTGTCCTGAAGAAGTTTAAAAATTAGTCCATCTAACCACACCATATTGAAGGTTTTCTCCATATCAATGAGATACGTTGCAACTCAATCTCTATCATTTACTCGTAGTTTCCAACAAATGCCTGGCAGGAAACCCAAATTCACTTCAAACACCTTGCTGATGTTAGGCAGCAAGCTGATTGGGCGATAGCTTTTAAGGGTCGAAAATGCTTTTGCTTTCTCCAAGATCAGAAATACCTTAGCCTTTTCCACTCATTTGGCAAATATGAATTGTTCAACATGCTGTTGAACAACATTCAATAATTCCTAATAGTAATGTCATGCAAATGTCGGAAAATTATGTTTGGAATGCCGTTAGTACCACATGGTTTCTTATTATTTATCCTGCCAAATATGAAACACAAGTCTTCATAGCTGAAAAAATAATCAATAAGATTCAAGTTCAGTATGAGGTCAGATTTTAATGTTTCATTAAAATGAAGAATTAATTCACCGTTCAGGCTTGATTTGAAATCGGAAACTTTCGGTTCAACGACCTCTGAAAGTATCTGATTCGCTCTCAGTGGTTAGCAAATGAACCAATTCAAAATGTGTTTCTAACCAGGGCAATTTTATGCAAACTATCACATGTAATCCAATTTCCAATTCTAACCAGAGTCGTACTACCAATTTGAATAGCAGCCCTATCGAGAAAATTTATCTCATCACTAGCAACCTCAAGATTCTGTACCTGCACTCAAAACTTCTGACGGAATAAATTATTTACTTTCGTGAAAACGCCATGTAGGTCTTGTGAGCTAATACGCTTCAGTTTTTTTTCGTCCATTGACTGCTGTCCTCTCTCCTAGAGTATGAACAGATTAAGTTCCGGACCTTCTTCAGGTGTAATTTCAACAAGGCCAACGAGGGATTGTGGCAGTCTAAAAGTTGCCGATAGGTATTGTTGACGCGTGTGAGAAGAAGGCTTTTCAAACTTTTTAACCTTGCAATGGTTAGTGTTTCATATCCTTCTATATTATGTCGATGTTTAATTTTGGGAACTACTTTCTCAACCGTTACCAATGTCAGCTTCTGTAATTTTGACAAATAGAGATCTTTTTCATCGTTAGTTAGATTCCTGTTATAAGGAACCATTGAGCAAGCATTGCCATCATCAGAAGGAGGACATTGCTTCTGGTAATCCAGATTAAGTTTCTTTTGAAACTTTCTCCCATCCATTTTTTACTCCAACCGATGATTTTCATGTTGAACTGGAATGCAGAATATATAATCCCTTGGATGATTGATTTCCATTATGTCACTATTGTAAGGAAGCCCCTGCAGTTTCTGTGGATGACTTATAAAACTGAACTCAAGTCTTGCATCAGGAACATAGAGGTCCAAATATGACTTTGTCCTAGAGTATGCTGGGAGCTCCGACCCATACAGCGTGCACCTGTATTCAATTCGGTTCTCTGTTATCCACCAGTCAGGATTGTTGTTGGCGTTCAGCCATGATGTATGGCATTCAGGGCAACGGCAAGAATCTAATAACTATGCAGCCTGTTCAATTCAAGAATTTTAAACAAGAAATTAAACTCTTTGAAATAATTGAGCATTTGCCTAAGCAAACTACTCAAAAATTGCAAATCTAAAAATTTAATAATTCAAATCTAAAATTAAAATTCAGACATTGCAGCACTTTTTCACGCAGCGCATCCACGAATTGCATTGCCAAAGATGATCTATGCAGACGAATGAACGGTTGCTCGTGAACTCCCGATGCGTCATATACTGCAAGTGGACGACTAGCAACAAAACACAAGGAGTCTGCTTATGATTGACACAGCAATCACATTGGGGAAGTAATCTGTAGAACGCAATACGTATGCATGTCGCAAAACCACGCCAACAAAGGAAAAAGTCGAATTACGGGACAAAATTGATTCCGAGGGGATATTAGACTAGCATTTGGTTGTCGTGAATTTTGAACAGTCACGCGTTAAGTGAATTTCGCCATTTAATAATTTGTTGTGTTGGTTCTTTCTTTCATCCCCCGATTTGACAATAAAAAAGATTCCCTAATAACCCTTTTACAACGTGTTATAATATAATTTAAATGTCAAGTAACACGAGCTTCATTGTTAGGTGACATTTAGCAAGGATTATCGTCACTGATAACCATATAATTCAGAACCTTTGTTTAGGAAGGGAAGAATATGGGTCCTAATTTGAAACAAATATTCGAGCACATTAACGTCATCTTGAAAGTTGATTTACGGCGTTTAATTTTTTTAAAGTGAATACGCGCAAAATGCAGCAAACATTATCTGCTGAGACAAATTTTAGTACATTATTTTAACTATATGTCATGTTTTAGGGCTTTGTAAATTTTTTTTTATAAAAACCTACTGATTTCACATCCTGTCTGTCTGTCTTTCCATCTGTCCATCTGTTCGTATATCACAGCAAGTTTCCAGGGAAACTGTAGAGCTTTGTGCAATGGTCAGAAGTTGTGGTTCCTCAAAAGTTTAGGTCGTATCAAGCATTTCAAAATTTCTTCAAGTGGGCCCCTTAGGCTGAAGATGCCCTTCAACATTTTTTTATCAAATGTAGTCGAATGTGGTATCAAATGAAATGTATTCATTAGCACTTTTAGAAAATAAAGTCATTTTGTGTACCAGACGGTCCCGAGGGAGGCAAAACGTACGAACATTTGTGCCCCCTTAACGATTCGACACCTGTGAACCGGAAAATTTGACAGAAATTACCGAGGTCGGTCTTTATGAGTACAAGAACAACAAATAGCTCAGAAATTGAAATTCACTTAACTTTGTTAGCAACTTATTTAGATTAATATTCGATTCTGTAATGATTTATATGTCTACGTCCGAACGCGGAACCGAATCGGTTCTAGACGTTAAGTCTGAGTAGTGCCAACGGACGGTACCAACCGGTCAACCAATCCGTGCACCGTAACCCATTCACGCGGTGGCTGCTTGTCGGCCAGCTAGATCGGAGAGGATTTCGGTCGCGGATCTCCGAATGGGTTACGCTCACTTACAATATTCAGCCTCCTATACATGCCCGTTTTCAAACGCGTTACAAAACAAAACCATACGGAGAGGAAACCTATTTTACGTTACTCCGTATTTCTTCATCAATCAGTCAAAGAACAAAATCTAATTTTTACTTCGCGTTCCCGAATTTCCGACGCGGTGCCAAAAAGTATACTACGTTAACGTGATTCCGAAAAAAGCTACGCCAAAGAAAAATCAAAATCACCTAAGGTACCGCGTACCGCGCGCAACGCGAAACCGACCTCAGCGGATTTGCTCAAACCCTACCCTCGCGACGGCATACCTACCCTGCACCTCATTTCCCGCTGAAAGAAAGAACCGCTGGAAAGGAAAGTCGGGGTTTTCGTTAGGAATTCATATTATTAATATAATGTATGTAATCAATTAATTGCTTTACAAAATAATAGATTTATGCTTAACGCTAGCAATTAAAGAAAAAAAATACACTACTTACAAAGATCTTTATCATCTGTAGAAATATATTTTTAGCAACTATCTGCCTAGTAAAATATAAGAATAAGAAAAAATACAGTTACGCTTAAAACCCAAAAGGCAAACTACTAAACTAGGATGTAGTTATATCGGAAAACAATAAACGTGCTTAATGGAAGATTTCTACTGGGTAGTTCGCAGCATACATTTCTTTTTTTTTCTAAGTAAATAATAAATTAACATCACTAACTTTCACTTATGTATATAGAAATGTTTCGTTCTTATCAAATAACGATCTGCTATTAGTTTGATAATTTTAATATTTGAATTAATGTAGCTCTTACATCTTTAAAACTATTTTTGTACTAAATGTCCTTTTCCTGCGAGAAGCTAATTAAATGAACAAAGAACTATTTTTTACTTTTATCCATATACTTTAAATTTTATATAATATTGTATTGGTTCCGATCACTTCATTTATTACGTAATGGAATGAACGCAAAGAAATTCTTTTATTTCGTGCATCCCTTAAAAGTAATTTTTAGTGAAGTTTTATAATGAAAGCTGCAGTACAAATATTTAAATTCTAATAATTTCATACAAGTTCCATTTGTTGGATTTATAGTGGTCAATACATTTAACACCAAACCTAACATCCATCTCTAAAGGAGAATGACCGAGTATAGGATCGAATCCACAATACTTTTTTATAACTTGACAAATTATAAACCGATGTAAAACGTCACTAAACAACTAAATTAGTGTTATGCCTAAGAAATCTGATTATCTATATTCTGCTAATGGTTTGCGTATGCCCAACTATTAAATAACCCTATTCGATTGATAATGACTTTAAAATGGTAGGTAGGCAGTGATTACTAAATCATATTCCAAAAAGATTGAGAAATTTTATTTTATTCCCTTTTCTTAAAAGTTAACTTAAAATAGCAAGTGCTAAATTGAACCAAACGAAGATTGCCGTTATATTGAGGTACTCAGTCATAGAATGAAACAGTCCAAAAAAATCGTGAGCTATAGCTCAACATCCAGAATCCCCTTTGAAATTTAGTCAAATTCTTTGTTTCTTAGAAAATCTAATCATTGTTCAGCGTTCGAATTAAACTTTAAAATGCTAATTTTTATTTTCTTCCTACAGTATCAAAAATAGTGACCTAAGGTTAAAGGTTTGAAGGAAGAACACAGCTTTCAAATAACCCTTCCATAGTTTTAAATCTCACCAAGGAACTCCGCAGGACTTCTTAAGCATACATTTTATTAAGTGCTGCATTTTTAACAGTGTGTTTACAGTCTTTGTATAAGTTAAGTCACGTTTTCGCTTAAGAGGTAAAACATAAGGGGTGCAGTAAAAATACTGAAATACCTTCAATTAGCATCAACTTCGGAAATTCTAAAATGAAGTCCAGATATGCAAAGGTTTAACTGACTTACTCTTCTACCTTTTGTAAAGTATGCCTATCAGTACTAAATTTTCCTAGATGCTTCCATTAATAATCTGTTATTGTTTTTCAATAAAAATATAAAAAAAAATCCTATACTGGACATTTTATATCAACATATTTTATATTAAAGTTTAAAACAGTTTAAAAGGGAAATGATTTAAAATGACTCGGCATCGTTTTAATGAGTTAAATTTTTCTTTTCTTAAATAAGCAATTCAGGGTTTAGTTATACATAATTGGTAAGCTCCGTATGGTAAAAAGTTAAATAGACAGGAGCTTTATCAAACGGTTATAGTTGCTAAGCAAATCATCATATAAGCGCTTGGCAAATGGATTTGCTTCATATATTTTTTTTGCAAAAAGGAATGTTGAGCAATTTCTTTTTTTACTGGCGCCCGCAAATTGTTTTGACTTAATGCTATTTTTGATTTTCTGATCCTAAACTTTTCGTATTCCTTTGTCATAATATAACGTTTTGTATTGCATATAACGTTCGATTACTACTCACTGCGACGATGATTATTTGCCGTATCGTGCAGAGCGAACGTTGTACCAAGCATTGTGTTGATGAAAAATGTTGTTTGGAACAGTCTTAGCAAATTTTCCCCACTTGAACTTCATTTTAGATATTTTGAATTGATGAAATTCAAGGCAGCAGTAAGATAGTTTATACTTGGTTAACCACTATCCCATTGCTCCATGACACTTAAATCAGGGGTGGATTATCATTATCGATGACATCCTCATAGAAGGGACAATTTCGTCGCGTGAACGCTTCACGAGCGCGTCGAATTAAATTCATACGTTTCACTGCATACACGATGCCAAGAACAGTCACAACAAATAAAACTAGTTCAAGGTTCCGCCGACTAAATGATGCGCGCCTGGAGGTTCGTGTTGCGAAAAAGCGGGCGCGATCTTGCTGGTCGTCGAGGACGACGATGATGAAGATGTGGCAGATGGCGATTGGAATTGAAGATATGCAGCTTGCGACGATGGCGACTGTGGTGGATGCATTTATTTAGATTTGATTATAATTTGGATCAAACTGAACATCATACTTATGTGTCCGCGTACACACTTCCTGCTTCTGGTATGCTGCTTAACTAAATCGACTGCTTAAGTTAAGTTCGCCGATTTTCGCAATTGTTGAGTAAATAGCAACCGCGCGACTCACAACACACACTCTGCCACCATGTGGCTGTCCATTTTTTCTTCTGACATCCCACGACAAAATTGACGTGAGATGTGCAACCGTCATAACTGACATGAGATGCCAAGCCACTTGGTGGCAAGGTGTGTTAGTAGTGGTCGCCAGCGGCGTCACAAGATTCATTACAATTCTTTTACGAGTGCTTCGAAAATTTTATGAAGATCAGATCGTTACTTATGAGTTAAAGGCATTCTTACTTTCTTTGGATTTTCTTGAAAATTTCAGGAAAAGTCTTTGGTTTAGGTATGCACAATCAGTCAAGTGTTCAGGAAAATTATTTAAATTGAACAAAATGGCGGCTGTTATTTGCTTATGAGAGAAACTCAGTATCTTTTGAATGAATAATTCAAGTCATCGACTCGTGCCATCAAAAAACTTGTTTCAAACCCTAAGATGGTTAAAAAGTCTCTCTGGTAGGATCCCGGTCCTGCTTATTCTACTTGTTCAAAGACTCAAACTTCAATCATCATATCATATCGTTACGCAAAACTAACCTACATTTGGTGCTCTAGGCTCCGAAAACTCCCAATCGAACGTCATATTCCGCCGGCACAAAGTGCTTAAGCCATCAACTCATCTACGTTTTAGCTTGCAGCCATTTTCGAATGAGTTAACAACGAAGGAGATAGATGAGGTGTTATCTTTTAATACTCACTTTCAGCAATGTCATGTTCGTACTTTACGAACGAATCCACTGACATAGTTTCACACCTTTCATTCTAGTACGTTTTCGCCGGCAAGCAAAAGCGAGTGAGTAACCAATTTATGTGGCACGTAGAACATTGCTGAAAGGTGACTGGAATGTTCACAGTGCATTTTCATGAAAGGTAGGAAAATGTAAAGTGTGTACATAAAGTCTCTTGCTCACTTAGTCACTCACTATGCTCTCAAAAAACGTACAGTACTTGTGACTTGCGATTATTTTAACGTTGGTAAAATGAGATGAGAGATTGCTCGCACTGAAAGGATTTTCCAGTTTGTGTGCTGCACTTTATAGAAGGACTCAAGGAGAAGTTTGTAGGGAAGGATCTTTGGATCAAAGCTTTTTCGCGTTATTGAAATAGATATTTTGTATCGGGTTCGAACCAAGTAAGCTATAAAGTTGCGTTGGTACTTTGGAGTTTGAGTTGATGAAGTGGAGAATAACACCGGAAAATATTATGAAGATATTCTGCTTTAATGGTTGTAGCAAAATGCAAAACGGATGAAGTTTCACCAAGTTATTTATGACTATCGCATCACAAAAAAACTTCATATATTATAATAGTTAGCTTACTCGTATATATTTTTCTCAGACTGATTTGATGATAAGAGATTCGCCAAGTAAAGTTTCTTTCAATTTTTTCTCAAACTTGAGATTGAACTATCCATAAATCCGTGCATTCCTTCCAACTACTACGCTTGGGCGTTCTGTACTCTGTGCCAAGTATACTTGAGTATTGACAACCGCAAACGAGGGCTCGTCAGAGGGTAATTGCGACATATTACTGTTAAAGAGAACAGCCAAAAATGGCAGATCAACAAATCCGGTTATAAATAGAATCACATAGGTGAATAAATCGAGGTGTGTGATGTGCAATTCGCAGATTGTATCAGGAAAAATACCCTGGACGATAATTTGCACATTTCATCCAGTAGGACACATCCTAAGGAGCAAAACTCTTCTGTAAAAAAGAAAATTCTCTAGAAAATGTGCTTACAATGGCACTACCAATACGCTACTAGCACCTTGAACGAAACGGCAAGAAGATACAATCTCCTCCTATACTTTAGTGACGACCTAGTGGGACACGGTTATTGAGAAAAGGGGAAAAATCCTCCAATAAAGAAAACAAGTAGGGTAGATATACGTACGCTCATGTCTGAAGGGCTTTGCAGCCAACCTCTCCGAAATGCAGTCACCAGCAACGAATGAAGTCAAGAAACATGTCAAAGAGAAGTGCACGTTTAGAAGAAAATCCATTGTTTCTCTATTTTCAACGGCCGCCATTTTGTTGCAAAATAACAAAATCACTCAAATCATGAATTCCCAAAAATATCTATGTTTTTAATCTTATTTGAAAATTTTAAGAAGGTCAAATCAACACTGCAGTACCTGATTTGATGGAAAGTCCATAAAATACCAAAATCGTGGGTTATTGTTGTTGTAAATGGAGAAATTTCACATGGCTATAACTTCCGTGTACATAATTCCATTTTCATAAAACTTACAAAGCGCTCGTTGTACATGATTTCATCGGAGAATTCGCTGAATTCAAATTCTTTTACTAACCCGATGAGGTGAACTGCTTCCTTTGCTGCACCTGTGAGTTCCATGTACTCAGCTTCCGTGGATGATAGCGCAACCGCCCGTTGCTTTCGCGATTCCCAAGAAATAGACGATCCAGCAAAGATGAACATTGAACCCATGTATGAACACCTGTCTTTTGTGCATCCTCCCCAGTCAGAGTCCACGTAACCGCTGAGATTCTGGTTAGTCCTTTTGTAATATAGCCCGTGACTTGTTGCAGCGAGAAATCTTAGAATACGCTTACCGACGGTCCAATGGACACTCAAATTGCTTAATACATTCAAAATATCTGGACGAGTTCCCATGGCCAGATACATGAGCACACTGAAAGGTTCGTGAAAAGGGACTGCTTCTTCTGCATTCACATTGTCATTGTCGGAAGTATCTGCCAAGTCAGTTCCGGTTGCAAGCGGGAAACGTGCGGGTTTGCAGTTGGTCATTCCAAAACGATCGAGAACATTTTGAATATAGACAGATTACAACAAATATGTTGAGTCTTTTGGCGATCGATTTCGATACCGATGCAATATTTTGCCTCTCCAAGGTTCTTGGTCTTGAGTTTTCCTTGCAGTCTGTCGTTGATTTTGTGAACTTTCGTGTCATTTTTGGAGGCGATCAAGATGTCATCGACGTAAACGAGAATTAATATTTCTTTTTGTTTATCGACGTATGTACACGGGCGAAGCGAGGTCTTGGAAAGTTTCGCTGAGGTTTGCGTGCCATTGTCTGCTCGACTGGCGCAAGTCGTAAGGAGCCTTCTTAAGTTTGCAGACCTTACCGTCGTTTTTAATTAGTCTAGCATTAAAGTAGGCTTCTCAGTGAAGTGTTGGTCCTTTTCCCTGACAACTATCGATTCGACCATCTTCTCCAACAGCTCAGGTGGGTCCATGTATATTTCGGTGTCGATACCGCAATTACATCAAGTTGCAATATCTCCATGTCAAATCCTGTTGCTAGTGCGGTAAATAATCGAAGGGAGCTGAGTCTCGCAACTGGTGAAAATGTATCGTAAAAGTCGGTACCCGGACGTTGAGAGAGTCTTCTTGCGACTACTTGGCCCTTCCTTCGTTCTAGTGTACCATCAGCGTTTAACTTGTTCCTTAGAATGGTTTGACATCTGAAGAATTTTGCAGTTTCAAGACGATCGAAAATTTGCAATATATCGTTGATGAAAAGTTGTTCTATGTCAGCAAGTATGGCGTCCTCCCATTCCTGCTTATCTGGTCCTAAAATGGCAAAAAGTACTGGTATTTTGGATGCAAACATTGCGATTTGCGCATCGTGCCGTTCTGTGTTGATCCGGTCGTCTTGATTGTCTTCCATGTCAGCAGTTTTCGTAGAGTTATTTAGAATTTCGGAAACCATGTTGTTAATTTTGGTGGGACGGTCATTACCCTTGGTTTTGATTATTCATGGCATTCCTGAACCACGTTTCATTGGTATGTTTACTGTCGTCTCTTTGTGATAGTGAGGTTCGGAACTTGAACTGGCTTCACTTTGTGGAAATCCCGACAATGACGTGCTCGGTATGTGTAAAATGTGCTCGATCAGATTCGTATTGAAAACTTTTTCGTTTGAGCATGGTTGATTTGAACATTATGTGACAATGTTGATACTTCATATTTATTTTTGATTTCAAATTTGCCAAACAATTTTAACATCTCTAGTAATCCAGATATTTTTTTCGCGGGAAATCCAAATGCGATATGCTCTTGCGTAATCCTTTTCCTGGAGATTTATTGAGCAGATAAACTTCGGTTCCGAATATTCTGAGGTATTTGATGTCCGGTTTTCTTCATGTCCAATTTTTGAATGGGGTACCTTTTTCGAGGCTTTGTGTGGCGCATCGATTTCTGACGTGATAAGCCATAGTAATTGCTTCAGCCCAAAAGGATGGTGAAATTTCGGATTGGATCAGTATACAATGGGCGGATTCTGCTAGTGTGCGGTTTTCGCGTTCCGCAACGCTGTTCGGCCGTGGATATTTGGAGTTGATGAACTTCGTTGTATTCCAGCGTCCTTGAAAATCGAATGGAATTGAAAAGCTTGAATCTTTCGACATGTTTTAGTCTCCACGTAGTTTTTATACTCAATGAACCTTGAAACCGCCTCATCTTTACTTCAAAGAAAGTAGACTTCGAACCAACGACTTACATTGTCCATTAATGACATAAAATATCGTGTTCTAATAATGGAAGCTGAGCGCATATCACCGCTTAGATCTGTGTGTACGAGTCCAAGAATGTCTGGCGATCTATGAATGCGAGTTGGAAATTGTTTCCTTGTAAGTTTACCAGTGGCACGTTTTCCGTGAAACTGCATACAATCGTTATTTTTGGCATTTTCTTTAGATTGTATAGATTCATGTGGCCGAGTCGCTCATGCCAAATTTCCATATCGGACTTCGCTGCCTGGTGGTCTACGTTACGAAGATAAAACAAATTTCTTTCGCGATTAGCGATGAGTTTCTTGGTGTCTTGCTCGTCTCTGACTATTGCAAAGTCCTGACAAAATAAAATTTTGCCGACGATTTTCGCAATTGAAATTAAATATGTACAACATTCAGGAACGTAAAGCGATTCTTCGAGCTTAATATTTTTTGGCGTCTATTGTAGAGATTATAACGTTTCCGCATGCTTTTGCTTGAGCTTTAGCATTCCTAGCCAACCTAATTCCACTGTTGACTATTTTCACGTTTGTAAACATTGACTTGTTGTTGCACATGTGTGTTGTGCAACAGCTGTCTAAATACTATTCGGTTTCGGATAAGTGCGTAGCATTCTTGTCGGTGTGTGCAAAGAATGCTTCATCAACGTATTTCGCTTCTTCCGTATTTCCCTTGTTCTTGAACCAGCATGATAAAGTGGTGTCCCCTTTTTATAATATTCGCACTTAGGTTTGGGGCGCAGCTCTGAGTCTTATTTGTGTTGTTGAATGTTTCCTTTTCTCACATTCTTTTCTTTTCTGTTGTTAGTGTGGTGCTTTATGAACATAGCAGGTGTCTCGTTTTCGTAAGGATAGTTTCTCACACTTTTTTCTTCGATTATTTTAATTTCCAGAGATTTGAAGTCTGGGAGAGCATCTCGAGTCTTGATTGGACATTGGAAATTTTCGAATCTATACGGCAAGCTGTATAGCAACATTATTGTGAGCATGTTGCCATTGATTTCTACCCCTCACTGACTGCAATTTGCCCACACTGTCAAAAAACTTTGCAAGGTGATCCTTCACATCTCCCCGATCCGCCATTATATGCTGCGTGAGTTGTTTCATCAACGCTGCTTTTCGAGATGGGCATTTTGAGGCATAAATTGAATTGAGTTTGTCGCAAACTTCCTTTGATGTGACACAGCAACGAATTTGTTTTAACTCCGACGGAGAAATAATGAAGATGAGGCCCAATTTCGCTTTTATTTATTTATTTATTCCATCTAGCAGACTTAAAAGTCCAATAACAAAATGGAACGCAAAGAATAAGTGCAGCAATATTTAAATGGAAAAAAAATAAAATGACGATAGTTGTAAGTTAAACTAGTAGTAAGTCTCTTAGTTTTTTCTTAAATGCTATGTAAGAAGAGGGGAAAGGACCAAGCTCGAGATTATTGTGATTTCGTACAATTCTTAAAATTGGTGAATGGAAATATAAAGTAGGTCTAGCATATGGGATAACGAAATAAGAGCTCATCCGAGAAGAACGAGATGTTTGTCAGAAGCGCAGCTCAGAAAAAATATTTAACGGGACTTGATGGTAACAGAGTTTATACAAAAAACATTGGTCTATCTAAGTTCGTCGGGGTATTACAGATTGAAGAGATAGGAAAGATAAACGACGTTCATAGGGCTGATACGGCAAATTAAAATTAAGGAGAAAAAAACGCGTAAACTTTCTTTGGACAGTTTTTAAAGAAGACACGTGATAGGAATATTGGGGGACCAGATAACATAACAGTATTTATGTCTTGCGTGAACTAGACCAAATGTAGTTTTTGCGCTTTTAATTCACTGCCAATGCCTCGTATTGGTGATTCTGGGATAACGCCATTTACGTAGCCTCAGGTGTCGTTTTTCACTTAATGGCCTTTTTCCAGATTTTTCAGGTATCGTAGTTATCACGAGATAGCATTCCCAGACGTTCGAAGTTGACAAAATTTTGCGCCGTTTCGAAGAAATCACCTCAACGTAATTTAATCACAAATCGACTACCGCGGTATTAAATATTCTTTATACTGCGGTTTCGTTTTGGGTGATGGACACTCCTCAGGAGCTGCCACATGCCATCATCCGCAGGTCAGCTCGACCGCGTGATCCCAAGGTGGGTATTGGACCCTATATACATATGGGAACGCACCCAACATGCTTCCACATTAACTGTGGTTGTCAACTACAATGTCTTAAGAATAATGGTGCATGTATATAGGGTCCAATACCCACCTTGGGACCACGCGGTCGAGCTGCCCTGTGGATGATGGCGTGTGGCAGCTCCTGAGGAGTGTCCATCACCCACAACGAGACCGCTGTATGCTGGCACCAGCCCTATGCTGGAAACGCTGGTCTCCATCGGGCCAAGAAAATGTGCAATCATGTTGATAGCCAATGATGGCCTAAGAGAAAGAATAAGTGGTTCTTTCACTTAGGAGACTGGCACCATTATTCTTAACACATTCTTCATACTGTTGCACGGGCAGGCATTTGTTGTGCCTCAGCTTATAACCTGCTTACGCAGGAGCCCAAAATTTAAGGCGGGGAATAAACGACCCGAGCCAAAAAATTAGAGAAGTAAAATTGTACACGTCCGATACGTTTAAATTCAGGTTTACCACGGTCAAGAATCAAAAAAACAAAGAGAGAACAATTCATGTATTTGTGTATGTGAATGAAAAGATGAGAGCGGAGTGAAAGAGTTGAATATATATTTTAACAATGATTTAAACTTCTTGCGTAGCTACATATAAACGATGTATTTTAGACTACTTTTGAATAAAAGGGGACAAAACAATGATCTTTGTTTGTCTTACATAATGCATTTATCTACATATTACAAATACTTGGCTTACATTGTATAAAAGAGCTACCAGAGTGAATTCATAACAGCACAATATAATAGCACTGGAGACTTCACACTACTTTGCTCAGGAAAGTTGTATCACACATTAATTCTTGGCTAAAACAACCATCGGAGTGAATTCTTAAAATATTAAGAAAGTAATGGATATTTTTCTAATAATTTTCTTTTTCAGATTCACTATTGAGCATGTGACTGCTTGATTTTCAGTTAGAAAGGAAAGAAGCCTTAGTTTTATATCACTTCATGCATTTGAATTTAAAATTTTATTATATGATTGCTAATTTCAACACAATATCACCGCTTATAACTGAATTTTCAATTAATACGCTAGAGGCTGTATAAAACGCAATTTGCAAATGTTATGGAATTTTTCAAAATTTACAATGATTGTTCCTGAGATCGCATTTACCCTTTAAAAGTAACTGGAAGAACTATATCGTCTATTAGAAATATCCGGTACTGCCAAAGTTCAACCCTCTATCGAGTCCAAAATGCTAGACAATCAGTTTTGAACAACTAACAGGCTCCTAGTTTTCTTATTTGAAATTACGTTAGAAAAGATCCAAGATTTAAGATCTTTATTTGGTTATTTATAATTTTTACATATATAAAATTCATCAATAGCTTTACTTAACAATAAACATGCGGGTTGTGGCTTAGGACTTTTCCCCGAGTTCAATTATAATTTACTTTAATTACATTATAATATTAATTTTTGGCAAAAATAAACTTTAAAATATTGACACCCACAACATTATCATACATTAATAGATTATAAAAGAAGTTTGTAAAAATCATCTGCTCTATAAACAATTTTTAAAATTTGATTTCCTTAAAACAAAGTAGATTATTTCCCTAAGACTACCTTAAAAACTGCTCATTCGCTGCGTCCATAAAGCGGTTGTTCGTCATTCTCCTGACAACTTCCACCTTGTGCTCCTTCGCACTCCTGATTCCCGCTTCCATCAGCTTTCCTGTATACGATTTTATTGGCTCTATTCCTGTCACCTGGTACAGCACCTCGTTGGAGTAAGACCGCCCGCCCTCCCGTCTGTATAGGCCTGTGCAAGCCCGATGGATTTTTTACTGCACTGATCTTTTCTTGCCCCATTTTGTTTTCGGAGCTCCAATCCATATCATCACCGTATATGTGATGATCGGACGAATCAAGGCTTTATAGACGAAAACCTTGACTCGCTGGCTCGCTGTCGAATGTTTCCTGAGAAAAGGTATAAGATGGTAGTACGCATAAGTCACTTTTTTCAAAATATTATCAACGTGATCACTAAAGGTAGCTACCCCCAAGTACTTCGTTTGCCTAGCGAAGTGTACAATCTGCCCATTAAACTTACTCCTGGTGTCAAAGATGCCTCTTGGACGAAGACCGAAGTTTTTGTGGGGTCCTTGAAAACAATTAATTCACTTTTCTTTGAATTTAACCTTCATTTCCCATTTCCGGTTGCATGCAGTATGAGATTCCAAATATCTTTGGAGCCGCATTCTAGCAAAGCGCAAATTGTGCTCAGATGACCACACTAACAAGTCATCAGCGAAGAGGTTCACCTGGATTCCGGGCTTATATTCTCCTCTTACGCCCGGGACGTCAGAGGTAAATATGTTGAAAAGAAACGGGCCTTATATACTATATACCCCTGTGGGACCCCCGAGTGAATACTAAATGGGTGTGAGCTAGCTCCAACAGCCACCGCTAAGGCAGTTCGTGACCTCATGAAGCTGCCTATAATTTTCATAATATAGGCCGGAATGCCAAGATTTATCATTTTGTAGAGAAGTCCATTGATCCATACAGAGTTAAAGGCTTTCTTCGCATCGATCAGGCAAGCTACAGCAAGCTTATTGTTGCGCCAGCTTCTTGTTATATCGGCTTGGAACACGGTCATAGCATCCACCGTGGAATGAGTTATTTTGAAGCCAAATTGTCTTTCCGGCACAATTCTTGCCCCGGCAAATAATTGTAAGATGCCTTCAAGTATTAACCTTTCAAGAAGCTTACCAATGTTTGAAAGCAATGAAATTGAACGAGTATCGACTACGTCAATACTGCCCGACTTCTTGTTTATTGCGAATATTTTTGCACATTTCCATTGCTGAGGGAAGTAGCAAATGTCAAAGCAGTTAATCAGAATGATTGCGAGGAGAACAAAGAAAACATGAAGAAGCCTTTTAAGCATATAATTGGAGATTCCATCAGCCCCTGCTGATTTTCTGGAATTTTGTTAAAGTGCCAACAAAGTGAGTCCCTCAGGACTGACAAACAGACCATGGCCAGTAAGTGTGTCAGGGGGATTTGAAACAGAGAACCGAGGCAAGCACAATTGATCATTGTCCCTGTTGAAATTCGTTGTGGTGCTGCTCACTAATGAAGTAATGGAAGAGTCCTCACTTGCTTTCTCTCCTTGAAGAACTTTTGCAAAATGTTTTGCGATAGAATCAGCGATGGCTTCGTCATCTATGAGCATGGATGTATCATAAGTGAAGACCCCGGGCAGATTTTTTCTGCCGGTTATCCTATTGATATGAGGAAACATACAGGGACCTGGTTTGGTACTTGCCAGTGCCCGTTCAAATCGCTCGTTAGTAAAAGCCGTGGTTCTCCTCGAGATCATTCGGTTCAGAGATATAATCACTAGGTGAATATGTTCATACTCCCAGTTGACCATATTTTAATTGCAGTGGTAGATTCTTGCGGGTAGCTTTCTGAGCCAACTACGTGTACAATGAAGCTCCAAGATGTCTTCCGGTAAATCTCGGTAAAGGTGATTCTTCGAGGATTTCTTAATGTAGATCTTTGAGATGACCGTATCTTGGGTTGAATTTATGCAAGCAACTTCTTCATCGTTACCAGGAATAGAAATATTTTTCGATCTATTAATCGAAATTCCCTTCAATTTTCCGTCAAGTTCAGCACTTACTGCTGTCCAATCCATTCGCTCGTATGGAACAAAAAGTTGAGGATCTGTAACCTCACATTTTACACCCTTTTTTACTCTTAAGGTCAAGTCAACCAAAAGATGGTCAGACTCCAAACTCGAAATTTCTCCAACTGTGGGAGAGATTTACCAGATTGGCAGATACAATAAAAAAGTCAATAATAGACGAGCTTCAGCGGAAGATAGGCTCTTTCGGAGCAATCAGTATGAGATCCATATTTGATTGAACCCAGTAAGAGATAGCTGTTCCATAGCCATTCGATGCGATATTTCCCTACGAGGGCTGCTTCTCATTGCACAGAGTAAGCACTGTTTCCAAGTCGTCAATGAGTTCCCTCATCGAGTATCCATGTCAGCATGCAGCTTATTATTTCTGCTTCAATACATTTCAGATTTGGAAGGCACTGCCTTTGGACTTTCAGGTTATTTTTGTGAGCCATAGCAACTCCAAGACTTACCTTTGGATCATCATGCCTGATGATCTTGTATTTCCCCAGGTGCACTCTGTGTTTTTTTAGGGGTTTTGTACTAAAATACAAAACGCTATGCAATCACGACCTGTGTCCATCTGTCCGTCCGTCCGTCTGAATGTCACAGCACTTTTTCTCCGAAACTATAGAAAAACTATGTGAAAAGGTCAGAAGTGGTGACTTCTTGAAAGTTTTGGGGTGGAAATATTTTTCAAAGGGGTTTAAGATGGGCCTCCCAATGTAGAGAGGTGACCCCTCAAAAAAAAATTTTCTCCGTTGGTAGTCGAGTAGGGTGACGTTAGAAAGGTCTAAATGAGATCTTTTCAAAACAAGTCTCAAAATTGTCAAATCTGTACCGTGGGGGGCAGGGGAAGGGGAAATGTACAAACTTTTCGCATACCCCCCCTTGCGATTGGACACCTTTGACCCGAAAAATCTGAAAAAAATCATGAATGCAGGCCTTGATGAGTACAACAACAACAAATACGTGAGAAGTTGAAATTCACTCGAATTTGTTAGTAATAGTATGATTTATCGATTTTACATTTTCGTGAATAATAGCTTAACGGTACCCTTAAATTCAACCAAATTTGGTGCACAAATGACTATATACACGATTGACTTGTCCTGCAAGTTCTATAAAGATCAAATGGTTATAGCGGTTTGAATTTTTCTGTATTAATATGGAGCAATATGCGCTGTATTACTATGGAAACATATGGCTATGCAACAATATGCGGTTTTTACCGACTCAGGCTCTACAGGTTTGCTAGGATTTACATGAAAGTTTCAGGAATGATAGGTATCATGAATATCTTTCAGATTTGGTTCAGCTAGTGGTATCAGTAATCGTAAAACAAAATAGGGGCTGTTTTAAATGCGAAAATTGAATAATTTTGAGTTATTTTTCCCTGAGGTGCATGTTTTGAACACTTGATTCAATTTAATGAATGACTGAAGATGAGTACCTTTAATAAATACTCATGGGTGAAACAAGTCGAGCAGGCAGAAGAGAGCTCCTAACAGAAGGACTTTGTAACCACTCTAGGGTCCGAAAAAAAAAATTCGGATGCCATGAACCAATGATTACAGCACAGGGGAGAGGCCCCCAAAAAATAAAATTTCATCGAAGGTAGCCGATATGGGTATCAAATGAAATGTCTTTATGAGAGCTTTTCAAAACAGTTCTTAAACGGACAGTTTTTGCTTCATTGCGAGCACGAAAAATGTGGTTCCCCCTCGTGATTGGACACCTGAGATCTAAAAAATCTGAAAAAAATTATCAATAGCAAATACCTCAGAAGTCAAAATTAGTTCAACTTTTTTAATAATAGTATGATCCTCGATTTCACATTTTCTCCAATAAAATCGTATGCTTTTAAACCCAACCTTACACAAGGTCCTAATACGTCTGGGTCTATGAGCGTTGAAGTACTCTTGAACGAAATTTCTTTTATACCGTGGAGCTAGTGGATGGAGAGTTTAATAGAAGTTATCGTGACAACATACTTTGAAGGCGAATTCTAAGTATGCAGGTTTTTTCTCACTAGGGTTAGTGAGTTTTTTATGGTGGGGGAGAAAAAAGTCCACTTTTCAAATGAGTACGAACATGTCACACCCGAAAAATTGTTGGCAGTCAGTGCTCAAAACCGTATTTTGGTTATTCTGCGACTGCTAGAGTTGCTGCATTGGTTGCTGTTTTTGTTGCGGTGCAGGCTGCTTTTTTGCACTTTGCAAAAGGCTAGAGTACGAGAACCCTTCACGTATAGTATTTTTTAAAGCAGTGGTGATGAAATCCATCCTTTCTCTTTCTTCTTTTGGAGGCTCTTCCTCCTCTCTTCAACTTCTTTTGCTTTAGGACAACGTCTGAAACTCGAAGGGTGCCCCTTAGCATTGCAGTTGACGCAGAAGATCTCGTCTCTTTTGTCATCCTTCGAGATTGGATATTCCATGGACTTATGCTGCTGGTTGCATTTTACGCATCTAACTTCGAGTCCGCAGTTAGAAACGACGTGGCCAAATCTTTGGCAGTTAAAGCATTCGGAAGAGCAATTTTTCTGCAGATGCTTCCATTGTATCTTCTGGTAAAGTAAGAACTTTCCATCCATTGCTTTCTTCACTTCATGGTTCGTTTTGAACTGGAATATGAAGAATGAAAGCGTCCTTTTTTCCCTCCTAGAGGTTATAGTGGATAATCTTTTTGCTGAAAGGATATCTTCTCCGAGATGTTCCTACAGCTCATCAACGACATCATTCTCGTCGTATGAGCTGTGTACGCCTTTGAGAGGGAGAGTCAATTTTCTCTCTCCTGGAAGGGTGTATGTGTAGCAAGTCACCTTCGTACACTTCCGGTAGTTAAAAAGGCTGGTATGATCCTCAGCCGTTTTATGGTAGAACGATGTTAGTGAGGAGCTGTTCATCGTCACGTTGAGCTCTTGCTCCTTTTCAGAGTTTCGTTCGCAAGCCCTTTTGACGCTATCCCTTCAGGTCAAGCATATAACACACTATAGGAGGCCCCCTCCCCTTTTTGGTAGCAGCCACGCTTGGCTGCTGGGGCTTCAATTTCCCTTTATTTCCATCTAGGCTCGGCCTTCCACCTGGCTTGACAATGGTCCCCGAGAAACGAGCGGAAGCTATTTTCGTCACCTTTTTGAGCTGGGGAAAATTCGGCTCGCTCATTTCAAGGGTCTTTGATTTCTTTGATGTCGGCTCCTGCGTTTGAGACCCCATGGGCCTCTTTCTGGCTTCCGGCTCATCACCACTTTCCGTGGAACTTCCACCCTCATCCATCTACATGTCACTGGAGACCTCCGGCATTTGCAGTTGCATCTTGCAACTAGGAAGCAAGTCGAGGATAATCTCCTCCTTTATGTCCCCCCTGAATTTCTCACAGAAACGCTGCAAGTTTTTTCTCGCCTTCTGCGTGAAGCTAGATTTAGTGGTGGGGAGCCCCATATTCATTTTTCCCCCCATACCCATAATAAAAGAAATAAAAACTGAGACCCTTATTATCTAGCAATTGAAAGACTTAAAATAAAAATAATTATACATTAAAGAAAAACAGTACAATTAAAAAAGCCTTAATTAAAAATATTTTCGTTTGTTTCCAATTCCAAATTCAACTTCTATTCCTTGCGCCTTGCTCAGGGGCTTTAACTCCTTTCCACAAATCCCAAACAAATTTTTCCTCCAAAATTCCTCCAAAGTTCCTCCGAAATCCCGCAACTCCTGAAATTTCCACTTTGCTCCAACAGTCAGTATTCATATCAATCCTCCGTAAAACTCTTGCTACTCGATTCGTGCTACCTCGACGACCGCTCGACTCAAACTTCCATATCTTGCATTAGAAAAGCAGGAAATTAAGTCGATGTATATAATCTAGCTCGAATTCACGGGAAAACGATTTTTTTGTGTATATATAAGTCAAGTTGTGATATTCAGAAGATATTGTTACATGTACAAATGATTCTATGAGCTACTGTCGCAATTGTTTTCACAACCATTAAGAACATCAACAAAATGAATTTACTCGAAACCACGAGAACCCCACCAAGCATGATCAACATCTCAAAGTGAGTCATTGCTCTATTCATTAAGCTGCTCGAATATACCGGATACCCGTCGGCAGAACATTCGCCAATGTACGAGAAATGGATTGAACGGCTAGAGACCCTATATAAAGGCGAGCTGAATGAATGGGGGGATCATTCATTACAAGCGCGATAATGAAAACTGCGAAAAAGGCGAGTGCGAATCAAAAGTGATAGTGAAACCGCGATAGTAAACTGCGATATAGTGGAGCGCAAAATAAAGGCGATAGTGATTGATTAATTGATTTTTAAGTGGACCGTTGTAATAGAAATTTATTGACAAGTGGAAGTTAGATTTTAATTAACTTTTATGAAATACTTAAATTTATTTATATATCTCTAAACTTAATTTTAAAAGACAGTACGTTTTCACTTCCCGGAACATTAAAATTACTGCCCGCGAACCATAACACGCGACAGTGGTGTCAAGAAGTGAGAAAGAAAATTTTGGAAGTGAAAACGTTTAAACATTTTTAAACTGCACAATAGTGAAAATTAACGTGGAAACTGGTGGAAAATAGCCAAAACAATAAAAATGCCATAAAACTTTCTTTAAAAATTGATCGATTGACCATATCGGAGCTTATGGAGGAGCTGGAACAGCGAAATCTGGCCACTCAAGGTACAAAGGCCATACTCATTGCACGCTTGCGTGACGCGATCGAGTCGGAAGGCGTGAATTTGGATTTGGGTGAGCCCTCAGATGCGGAAAAAGGCACAGAAGGTGGAGAAGTGGAAACAACAAAATCAAAGGAGCCAGAAAATGTGCTCATGCAAATGTTAATGCTGATGTCATCCAGTCAAACTGCGAAGCTAGATGAACAATCAGCGAAGCTAAAGGAACAATCAGCGAAGATAAATGAACAACCAGTGAAGCTAGACCAACAAGCGGTCAAAATTAAGGCAGACATCACACAGAAGCTGGAGAAACAGTCATCTGAAATAAAAGCAGAGCTCAGTAGTCTCAACAACCAAATTAAATGCGTCGAGGAAAAGTATACCACGTTGAGGGGAGAATTAACCCTGAGATCAGCCAAGTCGAGGAGAGAATGAGCCGTAAAATGGAAAACACGAAAAAGGAATTGGAAGCAGCAAAGGCAGTAGTAATCACCTCACCAGCCCGCGTATAACCGCAGTGCAAAGCTCATCCAGAAATGTGATAGCACCAATATTCGACGGGCAAATGGTCGGGAGTATTTACAAAACCCAGTTTGAAGCTGCTGCAAGGGCTAATCACTGGAATGAGCAGGAACAAGCAATTGCACTAGTTCTTGCTCTAAGAGGCCCAGCTGCCGAGTTTTTGCAGACGATCCCCGTTGAGTTGCACTCAAATCCGGCTGCTATAATGAATGCGCTCGACATTCGTTATGGAGACGATCATCTGAAGCAGATTTATAGTTCACAGCTACGGCATCGGACGCAGAAGTCTGGCAGCTAGTTCGAGACATTGAGCGACTGGCACTTTTGGTTTACCCAGCGTACGACCCAGAACATCGAGATGACGCAGCGACAGAAGCATTCATCAGCGCACTGAAGGACCCGGAATTGCAACAAGCCGTGCATTTAGCTCAAAAGCAAACGGTTAAGGATGCATTGGCTCATAGTTTGAACTTTGAGGCAGCGAAAAATATGACTCGTACCACTGCCCGGGTTCGCGAGGTAGTAGCAGACGAGTGCAGGTGTGAGCGCGTCGAAATTGAGCGCGAGCCGCAGGTAAATGGTGCGCCTAGATGCTGGAATTGCGGACAGAAGGGGCACCTGCAAAGGGACTGCAAGAAGCGAAGAAAACCGAGCTATTGTCCAGGGTGTGCAGGTAGGAGAAGATCTAGACCGAGTCAGGAGCCCAGAATGGAAACCCTTCAAACTGAGAGGTTGGGAAACATGTAAGAGCCAACTTCGTGGGGCAGAGGTTGGCTAGAAAGATCGACGTCCCCAGCACCACCATCACTGTATCAAGACTACATCGTGGATAAGCGGACTTATGCCTTCCGTTTCGAGTTGACGGAGAACACTGCACCATAACAATCGACACTAGTGCAACCCGATCGATTATCCAACCAGACCATGTGAGGCAACAACTACTTCACAAGGGCAGGATTTTCTCACTTTGGACAGCTACAGGAGAAACTGCACCTGTCCATGGAGAGGTCAACCTCCAAGTACAGTTGGGAGACCTTGCGTTCCGACATAATTTTCTGGTCGAGAACATTATGGATGACTGCATTCTCGGAATGGATTTTCTGCGACCACATGGAATCACGTTTGATTTGGGCAAACGGGTCTTGAAATGGCAGAATGTCGAAGTATTGATGAAGGATCCCAGCGTCCAAATTCCCAAGATGAATGTAGTAGTATGCACCGACACTGATGTACCGAAATCTTCCGAGAGCATTGTATGGGCCAAGCTTGATGGTGATTCTGGAGACCACCAATCTTATCTGATAGAGCCAACGAAGATGTCCGCATTGCGCAGTTTGATTGTAGGACGAAGCCTTGTAAGATCTAAAGGAATGGATACGTGCCAGTTAGAGTACTTAACACCGCAGACTCAACGACAAGCATCAAAGCGGGAGAAGTCATCGGCAGCTGTCAGCCTGTTTCCACTATCATCTCTTTGGAAGCCACTCACGACCATCATGGGAAAAGGGGGCAAGACGCAGACAAAACCCGGGAACCCGCGTCTGCAAAATTGAAGCAGGTCAAATTGCCAGCGCAGCTATTCAAGCGAGCCTCTGATCTGGTCACCAAGTTCTACATTCGATCTCAAGAATGGCTACTGGCAGGTGGAAATCGACAAGAAGGACCGAGAGAAGACCGCATTTTCAGTTGGGACCGGATTGTGGCAATTTGTTGTGATGCCGTTTCGGCTTTGCATACTCCAGTTACTTTCGAACGCCTGATGGAATACGTGCCACGTGGCCTAACCTGGAAAACCTGCTTGGTGTACCTAGATGACATCATTGTTATCGGGAAAACGTTCGAAGAGCTTGTGCGGAGCTTCGAAGAGGTTTTCTCCCGATATCGAGTGGCGAATTTGAAACTTAGTCCCAACAAGTGTACCCTTTCTGCAGCTGAAGCAAAATACCTGGGATACATCGCATCAGCAGAAGGGGCCAAAATAGACCCTGGGAAAATTGAAGCCGTGAAAAGCTTGCCAACACCAAGCAACAAGCCCCAACTACGAAGTTTTCTGGGTCTGGCAACTTACTATCGAAGATTCGTCATAGACTTTGCCAAAATAGCTAAATTTTTCAATCAGCTCACCAAAAAAAATGTCCATATATCTGGAATGAACAATGCCAGGCAGCCTTTGAGACCCTGAAGGAGAAGCTGTGTAAATCACCTGTGCTGGCATATCCGAAACCCGGAAAAATGTTTGTAGTTGACACCGATGCAACCAACGGCGGTATTGGAGCTGTTATTATTGGAATACAATCAAATACTATGTATGTATCATATCCTCTCTTTGCATTTACTTACTGTACTATCATTACTATACTTTCTCTTTCATACTATTAATACATTGTAAAATTGAACTAAGTTTTTAGTCGTAACCGTGAGCTTGACCTGATAAGTAATAAACCTTGTGAGATATAATTGAAACTATGTGTTTTAAATTAAAATTCAATATAAATTATAATAGGTTATGGGCCCAGGTCACTCTATAACTATAATTATTAAAATAAAGTGCTCTAAATAAAACCCAAAAATAAATAATTAAAATCGGTGGTGACCAAAAAGTGATCGATTAAAATGGCGACTCTAATGGCGAATTTCGAGAAGTTGACCGAGTCCAACTACGAAAGTTGGAAATTGCAAATGGAGAGTAGTCTAGAGTTTTACGATCTATGGGACTATGTGTCCGGTGAAACTAAGTGTCCAGACGAAGACGAAAAATTAATAGAAGCTTGGAAAAGGAAGGATCGAAAGGCTCTTGCAAATATCCGATTAAGTGTTACAGTTAACCAACTTATGCATATAAAATATAGTTCGACTTCAAAGGAAGCATGGTCGACCCTCGAGAAGGTTTACAAGAGGGATTCTCCCGCGCAAAAGGTATCTTTGTATAAGTCACTAATACAATTGCGTTTAAAGGATGGCGATAGTATGCAAACCCATTTAAGTAACTTTGGGCAAATAGTTGACAAAATGAGTGAAGTCCAAATCAAAATGGATGATGAGACATTATCCATTATGTTACTATGTTCACTACCACCACAATATGAAAATTTTGTAATCGCTATAGAAACTAGAGACTCATTGCCATCACTTTCTGACCTAAAATTGAAGTTAATTGAAGAAGAAAAAAGAAAGAACAACGATGACGTCAATGAGAGTGGAAGTGAAACGGTGCTATACACTAAGCAAAATAAAAAATCGTTCAATCCTCCTAGTAATACTAATATATCAGCTTCTACTAAAAGAAGGAAGGTATATGCTACATTTGCAAGCGTAAAGGGCACTACGCAAATGAGTGTAGATACAAAAACCCTCATACTAAACAGGTTCTTTTTGCATCAGTCTACAATTGCAGTAAATCAACTGACTTGTGGTGCTTAGACAGTGGAGCGAGTTCCCATATGGTTAACAAAAAGCATTTGCTTACTGAAACACATAAAATTGTTGCCGAAATAGAACTAGCGGACCAACGAAAAGTGACAATTAGTATCAGCGGTGTAGCGTCAATCAATACAATATATTGAGGAGTGGATTTAACTGAAACATTGTACATCCCATCGTTAAAAATGAATTTCGTATCAGTATCTAAAACAGTACAGCATGGATGTATAGTGAAATTCGTAAAAAACAAAGCTTATGTTCAGAAAAATGGAATAACTATATTAAGTGCAACTAATAGAAATGGTTTATACATAATAGACTGCAAAAGTGATCAACTGAATGCAATCAGTGCTAAAAACCTTGAAATTGTTAAATGGCATAAAAGACTAGGACATCTAAATAAAAGTGATTTAAATATTATAATAAAAAATGAACTAGTGCGTGGCATAACAAACGTGGAAACTGACGATTTTGATTGCATAACTTGTGCTAGAGCAAAACTTGCTGCAAAGCCTTTTCCTAAGCGAAGTGAAAACAGGGCGAAGGATCTACTGGAGCTCGTTCATAGCGATATTTGCCAAGCTAGTTGCTCATCGTATGGCGCAGCAAAATATTTTATATCATTCATTGACGATAAAAGTAGATTCACCAAAATTTTCTTGATCAAATCAAAAGATCAAGCGTTAGCTCGATTCAAAGAATTCAAAGCAGTTGCCGAAAATGAAACTGGCTTTAAAATCAAAGCATTAAGGACTGATAATGGCAGTGAGTATACAAATAACTTATTCCAAGATTTCTTGAAAGTAAACGGAATCAAGCATCAGACATCCATTCCATATACACCGCAACAGAATGGAACCGCCGAGCGAATGAATCGCTCCCTGGTTGAGATGGCGAGATGTATGATAGCTGAACACAATTTGAACGAAACATTATGGGGCGAGGCCGTCAGTACGGCTGTTTATATTAGAAATCGGTGTCCGAGTAAAGCGATAAATGGGTTACTACCATACAAAATGTATTATGACAAAACACCAACCGTCAATCATTTGAGGATTTTCGGTAGCAAAGTAATCGCAATAAGAAGCGGTCAGCGGAATAATAAGTTCCTTCCGAAAGCACATGAGTACATTTTAGTCGGATACTCGGAGGAACAGAAGGGCTATAGGGTGATGAATAAGCAAACTAATAAAATAATTATCACGCGAGATGTTAAATTCTTCGAAGATGTTAAGCCAAGCAGTGTATTCATTAGCCAATTCCCAGCAGAAGATGAAGAGCATCCTCAAAACTCAAATCAAGTGGAAAAAGTATCGGATCTCAAGACTTCCCCGTTAGCTCATCCGCAAGACTCAAATAAAAAAAAGGATCGGATCTCAAGGCGCAAGCAGACACTGCATTACAACAGCTTTTCAAGGAGGATGATGATTATAATGATCTCGATGAGGACAAAGGGAACGAAGATTTCTCAACACCGAAGTCCGAAATTGTGTTGCGCGATAGAGAGAAATCAAAACAACCAGTAAGATTGCAGTTAAACAACATTAGTGTATGTCAAGATCCCGAAAACTTTTGTGAAGCAATAAACAGTCCAAATCAAAAGGAATGGATAAAAGCAATGGAACAGGAATTTAACTCTCTAATTGAAAACAATACGTGGACATTAGTGGATCGTCCGAAGGATAGAAATATAATAGGATCGAAATGGGTCTAGAGAACAAAGTATAATAAAAATGGTGAAATCGAAAAATTCAAAGCGAGATTAGTGGCGCAAGGATTTAATCAAAAATATCTGATGGACTACGATGAAACTTTTAGTCCTGTGTTTAAAAGTTCGACTCTACGAGTGCTGATAGCCATTGCAATTGAAGAAAACTTTATCATGCATCAGATCGATATTAAACATGCATATATAAACAGCAAACTAAACGCCGAAATATTTATGGAACAACCGAAAGGTTTCGCGAATAATATAAATAAAGTGTGCAAATTAAATAAAAGCATATACGGTTTAAAACAATCCGGTAGAGAATGGAATACAGCCCTTAATAATGTTCTAACACAAAAAATGAAATTTGAACGATTAAAATCTGATCCGTGTGTTTACATAAAGGATAAGCAAATAATAATAGCAGTATATGTGGACGACATAATTATTTTGCAAAAGACTTAAATAAAATTAATAATGTAAAAGATCAATTAAAACGCGAATTTGAACTTGATGATAAAGGTGAACTAAAATATATACTTGGACTTGAAATTAATCGCGATAAAAATAATGTGTCTGTAACACAAGTGAATTATATTAAAGCCCTTTTGGAAAAGTATAATATGACCAACTGCAAGGAGGTTTCAACACCCGTTGAAACAAATCTTCAGCTACAGCAATGCAAAGCAGAATCCTGTGATCGATGTGATCGAATTAAATCAAGCGAATATCAATCATTGATAGGATCATTGATGTACTTGGGAATCTACACGAGGCCAGATATCATGTACACCATAAGCTACTTGTCGCAGTTTAATAAGAAGCCTCACAAGGAGCACTTTGACGCAGCTAAACGAATTTTAAGGTTTTTGAAGGGAACAACCAATCATGGTTTATAGTTCCAGAAAACAGGAAAGTCCCTTATTTGTTATGCAGATGCGGACTGGGGAAGCAACTCAACAGACCGAAGGTCTTACGCTGGCTACCTATTCGAGCTAGCTAATGGACCAGTTAGCTGGGAAACGAAAAAGCAACCGACAGTGGCGCTGAGCAGTGCAGAAGCAGAGTACATGGCATTAAGCCAATCATCTAAAGAACTTGTATTTCTAAAAGGCTTATTAAATGAATTATACTTGAATAATTATGTTTAATTGCCAATTGATGTATTTTCTGATAGCCAAGGAGCTGCAAATTTAGTAAAGAATAACAAAACAAATAAGCGAACAAAACATATAGATATAAGACATCACTATATTCGAGAATTAAATGAAGCTGGTGTGATTAATATTATTTTTGTTCCAACTATTGAAATGAAAGCAGATATTCTAACAAAAGGTCTTTCTAAAGAAAAATTTACATATTTAAAAACTAAAGTTATGAATTGTTGTCATAATTAACCAAGTATTTTATTGAGTGGGGGTATTGGAATACAATCAAATACTATGTATGTATCATATCCTCTCATATCCTCTCTACTCCTCTCTTCTCTTCTCTTGTACTATCATTACTATACTTTCTCTTTCATACTATTAATACATTGTAAAATTGAATTAAGTTTTTAGTCGTAACCGTGAGCTTGACCTGATAAGTAATAAACCTTGTGAAATATAATTGAAACTATGTGTTTTAAATTAAAATTCAATATAAATTATAATAGTTATCTCCCAGCAGATCGATGGCGAAGAAAGAGTCCTCTCGTATTACAGTCGAGTTCTCTCGAAAAGTTAGAGGAAATACTGCGTGACCAGGAAGGAACTATTGGCTATAATAGAGGCTACCAAGCAGTCCCACAAGTAACAATATGGCCAAAAATTAGTTCTTCGAATGGACCATGCATCGCTGAAATGGCTGCTCAACTTCAAAAGCCCCGAGGGACAAGTTGTGAAATGGATCGAAAGATTGCAGTCATACGACTACGAAATTGTTCATCGGAAAGGCAGAGTTCATGGAAATGCTGACGCCCTATCTCGTCGTCCATGTCCAGCTAACTGCAAGCATTGCCAACGGATTGAGGAAAAGGAACCACCCGTTGATCTGCGATTGATAACGGCCGAATTCGATGAAAGTTGGTCATCGAAGGAGATTTGAAATGCCCAATTAGCCGATGAAGACATCGGACCATTGCTCGTATGGAAGGAGACAACTGGGCGACCTGAGTTGAAAGACGTTTCAATGCATGGCACAACCCTGAAAAGCTATTGGGCACACTGGAACTCCCTTCAGGTGGAGGGTGGCATACTCAAGTGGAAATGGGAAACGGCGGATGGCAGCTTCTATAGGATGCAAACTATACTTCCAAAAAGCCGAACCCACGATGTGGTTCAGGAGATACACGAAGGATCCTCGCGAGGCCACTTTGGTGTTAACAAGACCTTAGCAAAATTTGGGGAACGGTTTTGCTGGCTCCACGCTCGAAAAGACTTAGAGGAATGGTGCCGTAAATGCACGATTTGCGCTTCTGTCAAAGATCCAAAGCGGCGACTGAGAGGGAAAAATGTAAACTTATAACGTGGGAGTACCATTTGAAAGGATTGCTGTTGACATCGCAGAACTCTTTCCTGAATCTGAGTCGGGAAATCGATACACGCTGGTTGTGGCGGGTTATTTCAGTAAGTGGTCCGAGGTCTACCCCATTCCCAACCAGGAGGCAACTTCTGTAGCCGAACAGCTAGTATTAAATTGGGTCAGTAGGTACGGCGTACCTTGCGAACTACATTCGGATCAAGGCCAAAACTTTGAGTCACTGGTTTTTGGCGAAATGTGTGAGCTGCTGGGAATACGGAAAACGAGGACAACACCGCTGCTTCCTCAACCCGATGGAATGGTTGAACGTTTCAACGGCACACTCAATAAACACCTTGCCAAGATGGTTGACGATAACCAAAGGGACTGGGACTGACATATCCCACTATTTTTGATGGCATATAGAGCTACCGATCATGCATCGACGGGCCAAGCCCCAGCCAAAGTCATTTTTGGAAAGACTATTCGTCTGCCAGCTGATATACACCCTCTGAGAAACCCCAAACGGTCTCGGAGTACGCAAGTAAGCTAAGGCAACGGTTGAACCAGATACATCGGACAGTGCAAAAACACCTTGAATCGGCTACTGACTGCATGAATACCAGGTTTGATCTAAAGGCGAATTCTACTGGCTTCCAGCAAGATGACTTGGTGTGGCTATATAACCCGCAACGGCGAAAAGTTAGGTATCCAAAGTTGTAACATAATTGGGAGGGACCATACCGAGTTACAAAGCGAATCAACGATGTCGTATGCCGCATACAGGAACACCGTAAGCCAAGAGCCAAAATGAAAATTGTGCACCTGGACCGTTTTACCCCATACTACATCCAGGGAGAAATGACTACAACTGGCGACACATATTTTCAGGGCGAAAAGAACTGAGGTGGGGGCAGTGGTACATGTACAAATAATTCTGCGAACTACTGTCGCAATTGTTTACACAACCATTAAGAACATCAACAAAATGAATTTACTCGAAACCACGGGAACCTACCAAGCATGATCAACATCTGAAAGTGAGTCACTGCTCCATTCATTAAGCTGCTCGAACATACCAGATACCTCTCGGCAGAACATTCGCCAATGTACGAGAAATGGATTGAACGGCTAGAGACCCTATATAAAGGCGAGCTGAATGAATGGGGGGATTATTCATTACAAACGCGATAATAAAAACTGCGATAAAGGTGAGTGCGAATCAAAAGTGATAGTGAAACCGCGATAGTAAACTGCGATATAGTGGAGCGAGAAGTAAAGGCGATAGTGATTGATTGGTTGATTGTTAAGGGAACAGTTGCAATAGAAATTTATTGACAAGTGGAAGTTAGATTTTAATTATTTTTTGTGAAATAGTTGAATTTACGATTGTGCATTTTTAGTAAATAAACTCTCTGAACATAATTTTAGAAGACAGTGCGTTTTCACTTCCCGGAATATTAAAATTATTGGCCGCGAACCATAACGCGCGACAATATTACTTGAGCGACTAATTGGATCACAAAATCCTTCTGGCAGGAGCATTTTCTCGCTACTTCAACTTTGTTATGATTTCTTTTGCATCCACTAATAAAAAAAAAAATAATTTTTAAATATTGATTCTTACATATTTTTGAACGAATATGTGACATCCAGCTGAATTTTGTATAAAAGCTCTTGTACTTTCTGCATGAACCGATATTTTCAAATGTATGATTGCAGTATGATAAATATGAACTTTCATCCAAGATATTGTCGACGTTTCAGCCTCCTGGAATCTGTAGTTTAGTATGCATTATTAACATTTCAAAAGTAACTTTAATTTTATGTTTCAACAGGTGTTGTTTTTCGTGGAAGAGCATTTTCTTTTATATTTTCTCATTTTTCTTGTTCAAATGTATGTTGCCAGTTTCACGATTTGAACACTCCCTACCCGGTCCAATAATTTTTACACTTCACCAATCGAACTCACATCCTATTTATTTACCCCGAAAGATTTCCCCAATAAAATGCCTAACAGGCTTTACCCATAATCCTGACATGGACAGACATTGTTCGTATGAACACTCTCAATTTTCCAATTTATTAAGCAGAATCGATTTGTTTCACTCTCACGTTTCACAAATATCCCCATTCTCAGGAATGTGACTGGGCCAAATTATGTAGCCTTTCCGGAGCAGTAGAACCATCAGAACCACTGGTGCCCCCGTCAATCGTCTACGTTTTAATTTGCCATTGTGAGAGCCCTGTGCTAGCGTAGAATGAAGGCTGTAGTCATCACGTTTGCAGAAAATCCTGTAAGAGCGGATATAGAGCTTGGTGATTTTCTGCTTATTTTATGCGACACTCTTGGCGTAGAATCGAATGTGCAATCATTGCGTCAATATTTCGCTTTGCCAGAGCATATCACAGAACGGTGAGCAGCTCCGCTATGCCTTTCATATATGCCAGTACATGCTTTACAGAGCTATTCCTATATCGCTTGTCTCGTAATTTTGTTCAATTTATACATTCGAGCGAACATTTACAGGACATGTTACTTCAATTTGGCTTTCGTTCGGTTGCCATATTGACCCTTTTTTCGCATTTGAGTAGTCCACTTAGTGGATAGCTCTCTACGTGAAAGTACGATAAAAGACCTCGTACTTAAAGGATTCGGCAGGCCTAAACCTAAGTATCAAGGAATTTTGCAAATGCAAGGATTGGCAGAAGTCGAATATTTAATCAAAACCAAAATACTTTTATTTACAATTTCACTTGAATGTAACCAAACGTAACATATCCTTACTAAATTGAAAACAAGTTGAGTAAGCAGGAGAGTGCTCCTACCAGAAGGTCTTTTTAAACATCCTAGAGTTAGAAGCAAGTTTTCTAATGGCGTGAATCGATAACTTGAATTATTCATCCAATACTTAGATGTGAAATCGTTCAAATTTATACAAAAGATGCACAGTTTCTTTCATAAGCACAGTGCAGCCGCCATTTTAATCTAGCTTAAATGATTTTTCTGAATGCTCGGCCGATTGAACATGTTCAAGTTAAACACTATTCCTTAAATTTTCATGAAAATTGAAAGAAAATAAAAGTACCTAAGTCAATTTTAAATATATATAGGATTTTCCAATAAGAGGTGTTATTTTGAATAGATCTTCTGATTTAACACCTTGCGACTTCTTCCTTTGGAGCCACGTTATAGAGAAGGCCTATGCCAATAGCCCAGCGTCAATTTAAGTTCTCAAAGATAAAATTCGTGAGGCTTTCGAGGACATAGGGCAGCCACTTTGCGATTTGGTTATGGAAAATTTCATGAAGAGGATATGGTCCTGTAAGCGTGTCGTAGTGGTTATTTGCCTGATGTTAGTTATTGCTATTAACGGCATATCTTCTTCTTCATTATGAACTAAACATCCGATCATTTATATTAAAAAATGGCATTTTTCTTTTAATATCAAAACAACACCTCTTATTGGAAAACCCTATATGAACCATAAACACGTGTTACCGTTGTTGTAATTCCATATAATTGAAATGGCTATAACTCACTTGATTATGATTCTATCTCAATTAAATTTTGTGAACGTATATATCTTTTGTCAATCTATATAGTTTCAAAATTTCAAGAAGTTTAAAGGCACCGTTTTGATTTTATGGGCAAAAATGTAAAATCTACAAATCATACTATTTTTAACAAAGTTGAGTGAATTTCGATTTTTAGGTATTCTTTGCCCTTTTGTACTCATAAAAGTCCACATTCGTGATAATTTTCAGATTTTTCGGCTGAAAGGTGTCCAATCGCGAGGGGGGGGGACACAAATTTTGGGTACATTTTGCCTTCCCGTGGACTCCCTAATTCATCAAATGATTTTTTATTTCAGATTCTAAAAGTTCTAATCAAGACCTTTCATTTGATACCCCACTCGACTACCTTTGATTAAAAAAAATTTTTAAGGGCCAATTCGTTATTAGGGGGGGACCCCCCTTAAACATTTTATTAATTTTTGTCAAGGCCTTAATTTTTGAGACACCATCACTTCTGACCTTTTCACAAAGTTTGAGCATTCTAGCTTCTATAGTTTCTGAGGAAATCAGCTGTGACGCACGGACAGACGGACGGACGGACAGACGGACAGACAGGTCGCGAAACTAGTAGGTCTTTGTAAAAAAATTTTAACAAAGACCTAAAAAGACGCAGATGGTTACCGAAAATAGAAACTTAGAAGACGGTGGTGAGGAAGCTTTCCCTGAAATCTGTTGAAAACATGAAACAAGTTTCATCGAACAATTTTTTTAATAAGAAAGCCTGTTTATTCCTGCTGCTGCGATTCATAACTCAAACACTTCCCTTCGGCCTTGTATCAGCTAGGAGTCATGTTTCTCATATGATTAAGTTAATGTAAGGCTTTGGATTTCATCGAAAAGATATCCGTTTTGTAAAACTGTTCATTATTTGAAAAGGTGTAGGGAATCAAACAAACACAACTGAAAATTAATGCACTTTGATCCCGCCACCACCAATCAAAACCATTCAATATTACAATTCCATCGTGAAAAACTCAAAATCATAGCTTTCGGTTGAATTGGCGGCCGCAATCTAGCCTTGGGTCGTCGCGCAATAAATCCGCCCAGAAAAAAATAAAGCCATAAAATATATCGACACTCCGACCCAAACATAAAACGTTTTACATTTCTCCATTTTCTACCTTGAAGTACAAATCGTTCCGATTTGAGTCCATAAAGCGCTCAGATAAATAGACAAATTTTAAACGAAGCCGATAAGAGCTAACCTTCCTCCGAACATCCTTAACGCCCTCTCATCATCCACTCACCAAAAGTTCTAAGCGAAAAAAAGGGATAAGGGATTTTGGGAGTGTTTTACTTGTGTCCTCTCTCAACCTTTTTGTTTCGTTATTTTGTGTCTTGTTCAGAAACGTATTGAGCCGCAGGACTTACCCCAGTTTGTTTTTTATGCCAATCGATTACTTTCAACTGTAAAAGGAACTTGGTCTGTTGGCTAAAAAACACGCAGGTACGTTCTTTTTTTTTTTTCAACGGACCCTACTCTTTATAGAGCAAACCCACTTAGGATACATTATCCAATTTTTACCCTGTCTTAACTTAAGGCATTGGCAAATTTAATCTTTACCCTAACATTTATTTTTGCTGTCTTTGACTTGATGTTTTGGGATTGTACTAAATTAAGGACCTTCACGTTATCAAACGATTGAACGGAATTTATTTTTTCGATAGGATAAAATGATCTCAAAATATTTGCTTTACAATTCAGCTGATTCGATCAAAATGAGAAGTTGATACAACGGAGGGTTTCATAGAAATGTAAACTGTTGTGGTAAATTTAATAGAGAAGTAGTGGGTTTTAATTTGAAATTAAAAAGTATGTATGTATAGTGGAGTCACGTGTAGTGCAAATTACATGTACCGAGCGTAATATGATAAAAAAAAAACTTTAATTCTTTACCACCGATGCACAATTGCGGTTTTTCACGCAGTGGCACCACAATTGCGGTTTGCTTACTATTGTTATTATTATTATTTATTTATTGATCCATTTTACAGACTAAGAAGTCCAATTACAAAATAGACTTAATAACTTAATAAATTTGAAGAAAGTAAGTGCGAAATTGAGTTGAAATGTTATTCCTTGCAAAGAAACAATATGAAAATAGAATATAATAATTTAAAATTTAAAAGTTACATACAGTATTATTATTAATTAAATGGAATTCGTAATTACCAAAGTTCGTAATCTATTTTGGAAATCAAAGTAAGATGAGGAAAAAGATCCTAGCTCGAGCTCATTATGTTTCCTGATGATTCGCGGCATTAATGAGTGAAAATAAAGTTCTGTCCGAGCATACGGAACGTCAGGAAGACTACTGGAACGGGTAGTACGTGCAATCTGCCTGAAGTGCAAATCGTCGCTAAGAGCGGATGCAATATGATGGTGGTACAGTTTGTATAGGAAACATTGATCTAAAAACTTTCTACGTGACGACAAAGAAGGAAGACGAAGAATAGACAACCGACGATCATAGGATACATACGGCAAATTAAATTTATAGAACAAAACCCTGGTGAATTTTCGCTGGACAGTTTCTAGTGAGGTCATTACATACTGTTGTCGAGGAGACCACACAACTGAACAGTACTCAAGAAGTGGGCGAACAAGGCAGGCGAATAAACGAACAGCGGTAGGAATGCTTCCAAATTTATGGAGATGTCGCAGAATAAATCTGGAAGTCTTCGATGCTCTGGCAGTTATACTAAGGATATAGATATCGAATTTGAGCTTGGTATCAAAAATTACACCGAGGTCTTTACATGAGTCCACTGAAGAGAGAATAACATCACAAAGGGAGTAGTTGTACGTTTAAGTAACTGTTTTGAGAGTGAAACTCATCTTAAAACATTTTGAAACATTTAAACAAAGGGAATTTGACAAACACCAGCTACACAGATTAAGTAGGTCCTTTTGGAGAAACTGATAATCGTCAAGAGTCTTAATTATACGAAATACTTTGAAATCATCAGCATAAAGGAGGCAGGGAGAGGATATTACAGAGGGGAGATCAATAATAAACAGTAGGAAAAGGAGAGGCCCGAGGATTGACCCTTGAGGGACACCGGAAGATGGGGAAAAAGGAGAGGAAGCTGTTCCATTAAGAACAACACGGCACGAACGATTGGAAAGATATGACGAGATCCAGGCGAGTAGGGAACCGTAGATACCAAGCATGGCTAGCTTTTGGCAAAGAATACAATGGTTCACACAGTCAAAAGCTTTGGAGAAGTCAGTAAAGATGGCATCTACTTGGTACTGTTTGTCCAGAGCTTTTGCGATATAGTCTGTGAATTCAGCTAAGCTTGATGAAATGGAACGGCATTTCAGGAAGCCATGTTGCTGCGGATTTATAACTGAGCTCAACGATTCTGAAAGTCTGTTGTGTACAAGGCGTTCAAGCAGTTTATGAAACAGGAGAACAGAGATATTGGACGAAAGTTAGAAACAATAGACGGATCACCATTTTTAAAGATTGGAACGACATCTTTCCAATAATTTGGAAAGATGCCAGAGCTAAGGCTGATGTTGAAAATAAGGGATAAGGGAGAACATATGGAGGAAATGAGTAATTTCACAAATATATTTGGCAATCCATCAGGGCCGGGACTGACATTAGGATCGAGTAAATTAATAAGGGATTAGACTTCAAGAGGATTAGTAGAGTAGGAAGCGATAAGGATTGGACTGGCTTCATTTGAGTTGGTGGAAGAATATATTGTGTCATGAGGTAAAAATGTTGAGGGAAAGAATTGAGCAAATAAGTTTGAAATATCCTGTGGAGAAGATGCTTCAATATTGTTCCACATTACAGGGGGTAGTAGAGGAAGATTTTAAGGATCGGATATAGGACCAAAAGGGTTTGACATTATTTGTCATAAGGGAGGTCTCTAAACTGCTGAAGTAGTTCTTCATGGCAGTTCTAATTTCGCCTTTGGCAATGGATCTTAGTCTACAAAACTCAGATCTGGCTTATTCAGATCCAGTTAGTTTGAAGCGCTGATGCTTCCTGTCTTTTGCTTTTAAGGCACATATAACTCTGTTAGTGAACCAATGCTTCGTTTAAGACTTACGAGAAGATTGCGGAGGAGCATATTCGGTAATCAAATTATTTGGGTATTCGTAGAATTCACCTATGGCACTATCGCAGTCAAGACCAGAGAAAAAGTCCCACCAGTCGACAGAGTCCATATTAGTTTTAATCGCCTCATAATTAGCTCTGAAAAAGTTGAACCGAAAGCCATTGGCATATCTCGGAGGTTGGAAGGTTTCAATCGCTAGATCTAGAGACAAAGGTGGATGATGAAGGTCTGGCTATATAAGGAAAAAAGGCATGAGAGACAGAGATACAATGAGCTTGGACATTTGAAAGGACAAGGTCAAGTAGACGGCCATTAAGGTTATGGATATGGTTAAATTGTGAACAAGAACAGAGGGGAAGAAAAGAAAAAAGCAGCAAAGATATATTATTTGTAGAAGAGATAGAAGGAATTGTGTGAGTGTCCAATTCAACGGAGGGTAGGTTGAAATCCCCACAAACTACGATTTTTGAATGAGGGTGACGAACAAGAAGATACGAGGAAAGTTCATTAAAGAAGGATTCATACCCAACAAAAGGAGAATGGCAGGGAATGTACACTGTACAAATTAATTTGGATGCATTGTGCGGAAGGGAATTTTTCACAATTACACATTCAACAGCACGAGCAAAACAGAAGTCAGCACATAGTGAGCTTACAAAGGAGTTACAAACAGCAATTGAAACCCCACCACCATCCGATTTATTTGTTGCTCCAGGGTGACGATCACACCGGTAGACTATATGGTCAGGCAGAAATTCTGAATTGGAAATATTTCCATTCAGCCATGTTTCAGTTAAACAAATTACAGAGTCATTTGATGAACATAACGCTGCGACACTGCGGTGGTACCACGCGTTTATTCCTTGCCGCTAACTTCCCGCCAATAGCCACTTTGCCGCAGCAACAGAAAGTAGTTGTTTCTTTGTTTCTTCATTCATATGTTAGTTTTCCTGTTAAAATGAGTGTATACGAAATTGAAAACATTGATATTAAATCGTTTGTCGGTAAAATTAAAATTCATAAAGAAATTTGGGACATCGCCGATGCAAACTACCGTTACAGAACCAAGAAAAGTAATATGTGGGCAAACATTTACCGAAAGTTTATTTCATTGTTTAAGGAAAAAGAAGAGTGAGAAAAAAACGATTTATGTAAGTAGTGTAAAATAAACTAAGATAAAACAAAACTTCTTGTACCAAATAATGCTTTATTTTGGCACCCCAGATAAATTAGTCCGTCTTACCAAAATGACAATGACGTCGACAACCTCCCAAGTCCGCATCAATAACCAACTCACCGATGCCTTTAACACAAATATCGGACTAAAGCAGGGAGATTGGCTGGCCCCATTGCTATTCAATTTGGCTCTGGAGTACGTCATACGGAAGCTACCTGTTGATACGCGAGGTACATTACTATACAAGTCGAGCCAAGTAGTAACCAATGCGGACGACATCAACATTCTGTCACGGTAATTAACAGCTGCCAAAGAACTCTTCCTGAAACTCTACAGCGAAGCAAAACTAGTAGGGCAGTCGAGTAAAATACCTCAAATACAGAAAATATCACACTTAGCAAATACAGTATCGAGAATGTTAGCGAATTTGTGTATTTAGGTGCCAAAGTAACGAAAACGGACAATGAAGAATACGGCTTGCAAATAACATATTTTATTCAGTATTTACGATCTCGAAGACCAGCTGCATACACAGGAAAGCAAAGCTCCAAGTATACAAATCTGTGGTAAGACCTGTGTTATGCTATGCGTGTGAAATATGGACCCTAACCCAAGCATCCGCAAATATATTGAATGCCTTTGAGCGACGGGTCATGAGGCGAATAATCGGAGCGAAGCTTGACGGGGACCAATGGTGAATCCGATGCAAACATGAGCTGTATAAAATTTTTGACGAGCCAGAGGTCTCAAGAATTGTAAGACTGTGAATGCTGCAATGGGCTGGACGCATGAATCGTATGGACGAACAACGGATACCCAAAAAGATATTCGTTGGGAGAACTGAAAGCCGGAGGGCAGTGGAGAAACCGAGGAAACCCTGGTCTGACTCGGTCGACGAAGACAGTTTATTACTGCTCAGATTTCGGAATTGGAAGACGCGGTCAGCAGACCAAGACAGTTGGAAGCGCTGTTTGCAGGAAGCAAAGGCCCAAGAGGGGCTGTAGTGCTAAGAAGAAAACAAAACTACTTGAAAGACGAAGAAAGTCATGATATTTGAAACAAACGAAAACATTCATTGTGCTGAAACTTCCCGATGCCGATAACTGAACTGCACCATCCTTAAAAAATAAAGGAGAAATCCTTGAGTGTGTGAACGGAGAAACTACTGTCAAAAAAGTGGGAGGTGGCGATCGTCTCATGCGAGTGCTATTAAAATGTTATTTAAAGAATTCGCTAGAAAAACCACTGAGCGACATCATCGCGATTTAGACAAGCACACTCGTCTCTTAGATCAGGGAGGAAATCCCATCTTCTAGCCACCGGGGCTGATGAGGAGGAAAACTCACTCCCTCAAATCAATGAGGAGGAAACACCCTTCCTCACGTTTTCACGTATTGTGCCTTTACTTTGAAAAAAATACAAACAATTAAACGAGACGGTCACTATCCTCCACCTTGTGTACTCACTTCAACGTACGCTACATCACACAACACTCAGTGAAAACACTCACTTAACAGACTTTTTAATTAATCACCAACTATTCACCTCAAAAACTCAACTGATAATGTCAATCGCATTTCCATGCAACCCCTTAATATCCACTTTCATTCCTCCGGGAACTACATATTCTCATACATGCAACCACAGATATTTATAACGTAAACAACGAATATGTAATTCTCATGTGTTTATAAGATAAACAACTCTCATGCATTTATAAGATAAACAACTCTCATGCATTTACGGATTAAAACCACTCATACCATTCTAAATTCTTGTGTTTCCAGCAAATCTTCATTTGCACAACACATGTTAACAGCGATCCAACTTACATTTCGATGTCGGCATTGCTTTGACTTTACATTCAGCCATTCTGTATCAAACTTTACCCGAGTTCCGCTTCTGATTCATCAGCTGACATCGTACCTTCATCGTCCTCACTTTTGCTATCAGGTTCATCAGATATTCTGTCTGAGTCTCACCAAGGTTTCATACGATCAACCGCTACTACACGCTCATAGTTTGCTCCCTAGTGCGATAAGAGCCTTGCAAATCATATAAGAGGTACCTATCATTCGGCAGCACTTTCTTTATGATGAGCGGACAACTAAATGGAGGAAGTAGTTCCCTAATCTTAACCAATGCGAGAAACACCTTTTCAATCATTACCAGATTACGTTTTATGTATATTTTCGGTTTTTTTCGTTTTTTATCGAAGTTAGGTTTTTGGTTCGCCTGGACATGCTATGTCTTTTCTCCTGCTAAACTTCTTTCTGTTATTATATCACTAAGCATTTTTGACGTCAAGTTTATTTACACACATCTGTGCCTCCTTTTGGCTTAAATCCACAAAGTAATTCACTAGCGGTTTTCCCGGTGCTATTACTAACCACATTAATGATGGCAAACAGTATCAAATTTATACGAGTATTCCATAAGTTTTCTTCTACAGTTGTCGTCCTTAAGGTCGACAAAATGGATCGGTTGAATCTTTCTATTTGCCCATCAGCTGGTGGAGTGACAACTGCGTATTTCACATGCTTAATCATCCCATTTTGTTCGCACATAACTTGAAATTATTTTGCTGTGAATGAGCTTCCTTGGACAGAAACGAGAACTTCAGGTGCTCCGTACATTGAAAATACATCTTTGGGAAATTCAATGGCATATTTTGTCGTGGTTGATTTAACAGCTTTGATAAACAAAAACTGTGTAAAGGTGTTGACTAAAGCAATGATGTGTATATTTCCCCTTGTAGTTTTAGGACATGGCCCCAGATGGTCTATGAGTACAGTTTTCATTGGCCCTGTGGACTTCAGAATCGAATGCAAATACCCCTCTTTCTTTCCTCCTTTTCTTTTGTTATAAACGCATCTTATACAAGTTGACATATATTTCATAACGTAATCTCTCATTCAAGGGAATAAATAATTTTCACACAATCGACAAAGCATTTTTTCCGCCGCAAAATGGCCTAAGTCGTCATGCGCTGCTTTTACAACTTGATTTCTCATTCCCCGTGGCACAACCCGTTGGATACCGTGTTAGGTAATTCTATAGGCTCGCCCGTTACGAAGTGCATAGTCTTTGTAAATATTCTTTTCGTAATCTGCCTGGGTGGTTGTGTTAGCACTCGACGTATTTCTTTTATTTTCTCGTCCGTCAACGGACCCGCAGGTACCCAACCTGCTTCAATTCTTTCTCCTTGTTTGTTTTTTGGTGGGTTACGGCTTAAAGCGTAGACATATTTCATACGATCTTCAGGGCGATGTTTTATTTCGAAAGTAAACTTCAATAATTGCAGCCACCAACGTGGAATTCTCGGGATCAATTGTTTTTTTTCTCCTTAGTAGCTTTTAGGGATTTACAATTGGTAACCACGGTGAATTGAATATCTAATTAATAACAGTGGACTTTACCAAGGATTCTACAACGGCCAGTGTTTTTAGTTCATACGAATGATATTCACACTCGGCTCCTCTTGTTTGCAGGCAATTTCCCATTTGGCTGATGTTACAATAATATACCGGCCAACCCTGATGCGCTGGCGTCAGTATGAACCTCGATTTTCCTTTCAGGTTCAAATAAAGCCAATATCAGTCATTTGATTAAATTGTTTTTGAGTCGCTTAAAGACTGCACCCTCTACTTCCGTCCATTGCCAATCTACGTTCTTACGAGTCAAATTTGTGAGCGGCTTGACAATAGTGGCATAATCTTTTACGAAATGACGGAAATATCCGGTTGGTTCCAGAAACTGTCTGATTTCATGTACCGATTTATGTGCAAAAACTCCTCTACCACTTTTATTTTATCGCGGCCTGGTTTAATAAATCCTTCTGAAATCTCGAAACCCGGGAACTAATGATTCTTTTCAAAAATGTGCATTTTTCCGAATTTAGAGTTATGCTCTCGTCTCGAAAAATTTTTAGCGATTTTCTTAAACCTTCCAATGCTTCGGGGATGGTTTTTGCATGAAGTAGAACGTCATCCAAATATACCGCTGAAATATCTTTTATGGGCATAATTGTTTTCTTAATATAGCATTGGAACACTCGTGGAGCGTTTGTAAGCCCGAATGGCATCCATTTAAATTCATACTGCCCTGTCGGAGTCACAAATGCAATGTAACGTTTCGATGCCTCTTCCATCGGTATCTGATAATAGCCCGACCGTAAATCTAGGCTAGTGAAATAAACCGCACCACTTAGCCGATCGATTTGGTCGTCTATACTTGGTTACAGGCAGTTGTCTTTTATCGTTGCAGACTTTAATTTCCGATAGTCAATGCACAACCGCGCTTCTCCATTCATCTTATTTACAAGCACGACTGGTGATGCATAATCAGAATTCGATTCTCTTATAATGTTTTTGAAGAGTGAGTCTTGTACTATGCCGTGTACTGTCTCTTGTTTGGTTCTTACCATTTTATATGGACGGAAAGAGAAAGGTTTGTCTTCTTGTAGGCAAATATTCATGTGCCACCAATTCCCGAAATATCAAGAGCCCTACAATCCCTGAATTCCTTCAATAGTGCAACTAGTTCTTGTTTCACTTTTTCACTGATTTGCCCAACATTTATTTTTGACCAATTTAATTCGATGCTCTGCCCAGTTTCAATGTTATTGTCAACTTCCATATTCTGTAGATCCCCTTCACAAGGCCAGGCTCGTGCAATAATCTTACCGGGTTTTAGAATAATATCTTGATCAGATACGTTTTCTTATGGTATCCGCGTCTCAAGGCTCTTATCAACTCGTAACACTGTATGCGGCACGCAACACTCGCTACCTTCCTGTGCTCGCAGATTTGCTTCAACATATGCGTCACCCGTAAAATCATCGCGTTTCGCTTCAATATTACCGATGTGTTGCGGAGATATAAGAATCTTGTTCATCACATGTAACACAATTTTATTTTGAGCAAAATTTAAATCCACTGATAACAAATTATCCTCGTTTTTCTCGATGAAGAGTAGCGTCTTATCAATTTTAACAGTAACTGAAAACACGTCTGTACGCAACGAATACTAGACGTAGAATCCTATCTTCTTACATAAGTATCAAAAACAGATCTTGAAGCAACCATTTCATTCCTTTGAATAACTCTGAAATTGGAAAAATCATATTTGTACAAAGTCATCTATTAAATTGAGTGATAAATTCTAAAAAAATTATTTTTTTAAAGTTGCATTGGGGCTCCATCACTGTTATGTTGGTCAATTAACGCTTTTACATTGATACGGTTATACTCGTATAGTATCTGTTGAGTGAAAAGATATTATCTCAATATTTAAATTCTCAACAAAACATTGGCGCAGTCTTGACTGAGCAGAATACATATTTTTACCAAAGTGAGGGTTAAAGAGAAAATTAACGTTTTTGTATTACTACGTCAATGTACGAGCATAGGGTTTTCCATTAAGGAAACAACAATTGAATCTATTAATAAAACACAGAAATATTTGAGATATTGAGTTTAAATTTATTGTGAGTGTAGTGCAAACATTAGATTTTATGAGTGAAATTCGATATCGGTCATGTGCTACCACGAGCTCGTCTACAACGGTCGACTCAATTTTCCACTACTCTGGCACACATTTCGATCGGTTGGTGTTTTCTTTGAGCCCGCCTAAAGTTGCTGGCTTGTTGGCATAAACCACTGACTTAATATAGCCCCATAAAAAGAAATCCAGTGGCGTTAGATCGCATAAACGAGGCAGCCATTCGACCGAACCATTTCTCGAGATAATGTTGCCTTTTAATAAATCGATTGTGAGGCGTTCTATGTGGCTAGTGGCACCGGCTTGTTGAAATCACTAATGGTTGATATCAAGTTCATCCAATTCTGGCCACAATAACCTTCCAAAATAACCCAATAGCGTTCTCCATTGACAGTAACATGACGGTTGTTTTCATCGACTAAAAAATACGACCCAATCACATCTCCGGAATGAAAGCCGCACAAAAAAATATTTTTTTGCGGATACAATGGTGTCTCAAGAAGCACATATGGGTATGTTGCTGACCAACAATGCATATTTAGCTCATTCAGAAAGCCACTGAGCCAGAAATGAGCTTCATCGCTGAAGATGATTTTTTGATAAGAAGCGCTAATGCACTGAAACTCTATTCTAATATAGAGAAACTCGAACAAACAAGAAAACACTTTTTAAACTTTTAATTCAGGTTTATTTTTAAAAAGAACGTTAAAATAATAAGCGCGTGTAACAATTTACTTAGCAAAAACGATTCAAATTCACTAGTAACGACTTAATTCCGAAAGCGATAGTTCTGCAGTATACAATTTCCAAGATGTGATTGACTTACTTTTAAATTGCCAAAAAGTACCGAAATTTTCAAACAAAGAAAGCAATTCAAACAAAGAATTTCGGTACTTTTCCATTAACAAATTGAGTTGTCTCTATCTAACTATTTACCATGATTGTCATTGTGAATATTACGATATTCTGATGCCTTCAAGTCTACTATTGTTAATTGTAATCTCTTAATGACATTTACTTTGATATTTCACTTTAAATTTCATAATTGTTTACTATTATACAACTGCGATAGCAAAATTTTGGAATAAATAAACTTTTAAGTGAAAAAATGATCGGGATTCGTGATTTTTGCTGCTTTATCAGATAAGTAGCTTCATTGTGTTTATTTAAACAACGATCCTTTGTGTGTTTTTTTTCTATTTCAGATCGTGATGCAGAAGAGATGCAAGTCGAAGATTCAAGAAACGACTAGCGAGAAACATACTCTCCCGGCTACGAGGTGATAACACCCCAGAATGAGTGAGATTCCCGTGTAGCTAAATTTATTCTAAAAAATGTTTGAATTTAATTTTAAATTTATATTTTAATATTTTAAATTTTTATTTTTTTTTGCAAGTACGGATTTCTACGTTTTTTTCACTAACTATACTGAATAATTCAAAGATAATAAAAAATTTATAAAAAGCAAATAATTGAAAAAGTTAAAAATATAATGGCTACTAAGCCAGGTAATGATAAGTGTGGGAAGTGTAGGAAACCCGTGGTGGATATCCACTCGGCTATGGGGTGTGATGGCTTCTGCCTCAAGTGGTTTCATTTGAGGTGTATCAAAATGTCGGAGGAGAGATATTGGGCTATTATGGACATCACCGAAGATGTGTTTTGGATGTGTGCCGGACTCTTCCAACAAATGAAAAATTTGCAAAGCCAAGTCGAAGAAATGACCTCAAATGTCACCTTATTAATAGATAAACATACGTCTGCGAGCAAGCCCTCATATGCTGAAATTATTAAAAATTCTACTTCTCCTCCATCAGTGCATCGATCAAATACAATATCGCAAAAAGGGATTATAATTAAGCCTAGAAATCACTCTTCATCAGAAAAAACCCTGATTGAATTTAAGTCGAGGATCAGGCCATCAAAATGTAAAATACCTCTACAGCTAATGAGGCCTATTCGTAATGGTGGGGACGATTATCAAAACATCGACAAATGAAAATGCTACTTCGCTTTTTAATATAGCAATGAATGCAATGAAAGAGGAGTATGATGTTGCTGAGACCAGATTGCGACAGCCTAGACTTGTCATCAATGGACTAGAAAAACAATACGCAAATAATGAATTAAGAAATGAGATCCAGTCATTAAATCCCAATATAGAGGAGCATGATTCTATGGAACTTGTACATGCTAGGTGGACAAGAAATGGAAGGTGGTTGCACATCATCCAGGTAAATAGGAGCATGTATAAGAGGCTAGCAAATAGATACATTAATATAGATTATGGATCGTATTTTGTGAAGGAGGACTTCAACGTAACGAGGTGTTATAAGTGTCAAAAATACAACCACAAAACATCAAAATGTGAAGGGGAGCAAAGATGTGTAAAATGTGGAGGAAAGCATGACCTAAAGGACTGCAAAAGCACGATTGAGAAGTGCTCGAACTGTATTGGTAACAATAATAATGCTGATCATTCTCACAGAGCTGACTCTGTAGAGTGTCCGGAGTTTCAACGCAGAATATTGATCGCCAGGAGGAGCAACGACTACAACTTTGATGATTGCTAATCTTTCTAATCAATCAAGTGGAACAAATTTAACACTCATGTATGCTAATATAAGAAGCTTAATACATAAGTTAAGTGATATTCAGATTTACCTGCAGCAAAATCCTGACATAGATTTGATTATCTGGATTTACCCAGAAGAAGCACGGTTTTACAATATTGAAGGATATAATGCGGTATTCTCCTGCAGACCTCGAAGAGGTGGAGGTACAGCAATGTACGCAAACAATTCAATCAATTTCATTACCAAGAGGGTGACGCCTGGTAAGTATAACGTTATAATAATTGAAGTACGCCATGCAGGTAAGAAAATAAAATTAGGGACGTACTACAATCCCAATCGTATGAATGCGCAAGATTTTTGCACAGTAATAGATACATAATTCTCAACTGAAAAAAATTTAATCACAGTAGTGGACACAAACATTGATGTACAAACGGAATCACCAGAAACACGGATTTATACGGATACGCTAGAAACGAATGAACGGTAATCATAAACAACAACCAAATTACTCGCCCAGTGTCAAATACCTGTCTGGATCATATAGTAACCAATGATTTAAAAGTCGCTGATAGCATGACATACATAATTGAGGACTGGCCGGAACTGGATCATCGTGTGTTAAAAATTGCAATTCAAGACCAAACCCTGAACAAATAGAAGCCGACCTACAAAACCTTCAGATTTCTAGACAAGGAGCTCTTTAAATCAAACATACGAGAGTTACTGGAAAAGCGGAAACCAAATAGTATTATTGAACTCAAAAATATCATCATATCTGCTAAGCAAAGTTCTACAATTGAGAAAAAAACCTGGTGTCGACAACGGACTTGGATAACGAAAAAAGTAATTGATGCAAGTATTAAAAAAAGGAAGGCATACATGGACTACAGGAAGAACAGTGGAAACCAGGCTTTCAAGTTTGTGTATATGCAAGCGAAAAAAAAAATCGAAACGACTGGTGAAAGAGGCTAAATTCTCATATTTCTCAAGAAGAATGGAAACAGCGGCTGACAACTCCCGCGAAATATGGAAAATAATAAATGAGGTAAAGGATAACTCTTCAACCCAGGGTATATCACAAAACTTTCAACTGAATCCTGATGGGCCCTCTAACACATCGTGTCCACGTGACGCGGCGAGCTCATTGAATAACTTTTTTTCAACAATTGGTGGAAGAATCACTAAAGAAATCGTTGCCAGTTCAGCAGGCAATGTAAATAATACAAATATCGCAATAAATTCCATCCTTCAAATTCATCAAATAAATATAAGGGAAGTCTTAAATGTAATCAATGAATTGAAAAAGAATACGGCGCCAGGCATTGATAGCATCACGATGAATGAGATTAGTATAATAAAGGAGGACATAGCCCAGATTATGGCAAATTTTATAAACGTGCATATTAGGAATGGAACTTTTCCGGAAGAATTAAAGCTTGCAAAAATAGTTCCTATATTTAAGGGTGGTGATCATCTTGACCCGAATAACTATCGCCCGATTGCGCTGCTGACGGGATTTAGTAAGATATTTGAAAAAATACTAAACAATTGATTTACATCATTCTTAGTTGAAAACTCAATCATAAACCAACATCAGTTTGGTTTTCAAAAGAACAAGAGTACTTTGGATGCCCTACATTCTATCACACGTTTCATCAATCTAGGACTTGACAGGGGTGATTATGTCATCGCAATTTTTACGGATTTGAAAAAAGCATTTGATACACTTGATCATGACCTCTTGCTTCGTAAACTTGAATCGTATGGTATTCAGGGTAGTCCTAAGCAGTTGTTTAAGAGTTAGTTGGAGGGAAGACCGCAGAGAACTTTAATCAACAATGTCCTGAGCGATCATGCACCTACGGAAACAGGAGTTCCCAAGGTTCAATACTGGGCCCAACTTTGTTCCTGCTATACACAAATAATCTAAATACATGTGGACTGACGGGATATCACACATTATATGCTGATGACACAGTTCTACTTTATTCAGGGTGAGACAAAACTGCCATTGAGTACACTATCAACGACGACCTAGGAAAATCCCATCAGTGGTTAATTGGAGACAAACTAGTATTGAACACTTCAAAGACAAAATATATTGTTTTTAAGCAAAAGAACAAAGGAGACATAGATGTCGACCTAAATATTAATGGCGAAAAATTGCGAAGAGCGCTAGAAATGAAATATCTTGGTCTTATCATAGACCATCGTATGACCTGGTTACCACACATAAATAGCTTAAGGAGGCAATTAGCCCCAATAATAGGATCATTAAGAAGATATGAGGATTTTCCAATGCACATCAAGAAACTTGTTCTAAATGCGTTTGTCCTGGCGAAATTGCATTATGGAGTACTTATTTGGAGTCAATCAGCGAAGCAACATTTAAACAGTATATCCAGGCTGCTGACCAAAGCGTTTAAAAACATTCTGAATCTGCGAATGCTTACTCAAACTAGTTTGGTTTACCAATTGGCTAAATCATTAACCTTTACTCAAATTATTATTATGGAGAAAGCTAAGTTTATCTACGGAAATTCAAAAAATAATGGATCGGAATGAGCGCTATTAATTAAGGTATCACAGATCAACCCATATAATGCGAGGAATGCAGATCAATTCGTAATACCTTTTGCCAGAACGCATCGTCTAAAGAAAGATGCAATGAATGATGCTCTGCGTATATATAGCAATCTACCAGAGATTGTTAAGGAAGCAAACTCACTTATGGTATTTAAGAAAAGACTAAGGGAGCATTTAATGACCACTGATTGAAGCGTGGACCTGTAATCCTGCTTCTATGAGCCCAGTATCTTAGAGCGTTCTTTTTTGACCCTATCGGCGAGATACTGAAGTGAAAGTTACTCAGAGTTTTTTTTGATCTCGTCGTATTATATTGAATTTTTTTTATCTCTGAGAGCTGATCATGATTTTTTTTTTGGACTAGATGTTCATGAAAAGGACTAGTTCACATTATATTGTGTGCCCCCTTATACCGATGTGTTAAACATTGTCTGGGTGGCACAAAGGACCAAGCGACATAATGTGAATGCAGATCGCACGAGCGTTGTGCGGCGAAGAAAGAGTGATGGAGAGAGTGGTAGGGAATGGAGGTATTTAAAAAAAATAAATAAATAATTGAACCAGAGAATTGTCCTGTAAGTAAAATGATTAGTTATTAAGTTTTTACTTGGTGAAGAGTTTCTTTGTCGTATCCAGGTCGGCCTTTAGTGGTTCCAATCGTTCCCGTTGGCTTGTTGCATGATATGGGCATGGTGAAGTTATCTTACCTTATGCTGGGCGTCCACCTACACCTTTTTTAAAATTCGACATTTGTTAAAAATTAGTGTATGTATTGTCTGACGTCAGGTTCCGGTAGAAACAAAGGAAATAAGGGATCTATCTTTGGAATATCAAATTTTATATTCTAGGGTACAATCGTGTGAGGTAATTGGGAAAGATATAAAAGTCAGGTGGATAGCGTTATAACAAATGTAGTAGGAAGAATAACGTTAGCGATATAATACTTCGTGCACTACTTTGCACTGGTTTGAACTGGCAAAAGTGGAATTTTCGTGATTGCTCTTTTGTAGAAATTGCCATTTGAAAGCACCATGGACTTGAATGATCCTAGTTAGAGGCCATCGGCAAGACGGAGTTCTTTCTTCCTTTAACAAGCATGAGTCGCCTACTTTGGCATTATTTTCATTTTTAATCCACTAACAATCGTTTCCAGAAATCTTGGGTGATTTTCTGTGCCAGTTACCATCTGTCGAAGTGATTAATATTGACTTCCTCCAACGTAATTTCCGGCGGAGCTGTCATCGTTTCAGCAATTAAAAAATAAGCAGGAGTTAGTGCTGCGGTGTCCATCTGGTCATCACGAAGGGGGCACAATGGCCGGGAATTAAGGCAAGCTTCTATTTGAACGAGTACAGTGGTCAATTCTTCGTATGTTAACGATGCATTACCTATCACTCGTCGTAAATGTGATTTTATGGACTTAACTCCAGCTTCCCAAAGCCCTCCGAAATGGGGTGAAGCTGGAGGATTGAAATGCCATGGCATTCTATCCTGTGCCAGAGCTTTAGCCGCTCCCACACTGATTTCCGACATCTCAGCAGCTGCAGCAACGAAATTAGTGCCGCAGTCAGAGTACATACCTGTATGTAGCCACGTCTACCCATGAACCTCCGTAAAGCTGCAAGGAAAGCGGGCGTAGGCAGGTCACTGACGACTTCAATATGTATGGCTTTCACTGCCATACAAATAAATATAGCCACATATCCCTTTGTGGTTTTGCTTCCTCTTCTTTGCCTGTCCTTTATATCAAAGGGTCCGCAAGAATCAACTCCCGTGTGAGTGGATGGACGGGACATGGTCACTCGAGGTTGTGGTAAATCTCCCATCAGTTGGTTTGATGTGATTGCTTTGGCACGGAAACAACGGGTGCACTTATGTATGAATCGTTTGATGCAATTGCAGGTATCTATTACCCAGAGTTTCCTTTTGAGCGTATTCAGCATCACCTACGTTTTTTCATGTAAAGTTGACTGATGAATCTGATGTAGTATTAGATCGGTGAGTTTCCCATTACGTGGTAGAATCATTGGGTACTTTTCATCGAAAGGTAACTGGGCGTGTTTTAACCGTCCTCCAATACGCATGATTCCTTTGTCGTCCAGGAATGGATTCAAGTTCACCAGTTTACTTTTGTTCCCCACGGACGCTGACCTCGTAAGATATGTTATTTCTTGGAAGCATTCAGTTCGCTGAGCATGTTTGATCCAGAATTCAAGAGACTGCCTTAACTTATCGCTGGTCAAGTATGTACGACTATCTGACTGGTTCGCTTTTGATTTGATGAAACGGAAGCAATATGCCGTTACCCTTATTAATTTCATCAATGTTTAATAACTTTCCACCAGGCCGGTCAAAAAATTTTCTGCTTGTCAACTGACATTGACCATAATATGTTTCCGCTTCTTGATATCAATTGATTGGGTCTCTTTAATTTTAGGCGATCGATCGCTATTTTCAATTAGCCAACTTGGTCCATTCCACCAAAGTTAATTATTGATCAAGTCTCTGGGTTTGACTCCTCTCGATGCTGTGTCGGCTGGATTGCATTTGGACGGGACATAACGCCACGGAATATTGCCAGTATTTTCTAAGATATGCGCTGTTCTATTACTCACGAAGACTGTCCACCGAGTGAAATGCCCTTTCAACCATGCTAGGACAACTTCGAGAGCGGTTCACAACCAGGTAGGTATTTTCTCGAATTCGAGTGACCTTGTGATTTCTTTCAGTAGTTGTAACAGCAAGACTGCACCACATAATTCTAGACGGGGAACGCTTATTGGTTTCACTGGTGCCACTTTGGTCTTGGCTTTTAACAGATGACTGTTGATTGATGACCCTGATTGCACCACTATATAAATTACTGCTGCATACGCCTGTTGATATGCATCACGAACCCGTGGAGTGATACTGTTGAATCTTGTTGGTATGTTACCCATCTTGGGATTTTAACGTCTTCAATATTATGCAATTGTTCCAACAGATTGACCCATTCTGTATTTATTGCATTTAGTATTGGTTGATCCCAATCTTGTCCACATAACCATAGGCTTTGCAGTAAGATTTTTGCTCTTATCATGACAGGTACTATCCATCCCAATGGGTCCTACAGATGTGCTCTTTCAGAAAGAATTGAGCGTTTCGTGTGTGTTGTTGATTGTACCTTTTTTTCAATCGATATGTCAAATAATTCTGCAGAGGGAACCACATAACTCCTAGTGACTCATATCCGTTATCCAATCCTAAATCTATCAAATCTTTCATTTCAATGTCTCCAGCAGGGAGATCTTGTAGTATTCGCTTGTCGTTTGCAGTTCATTTCCTTAGTTGAAAGCCACCAGATTTCAAAAGTTTGATCAACTCACCTCTGTTATTCACGCTTTCTTGTAGGCTGTATCCCCTGACAACAAATCATCTACATAAAATTCCTTTAATACTGACTTACTTGCGACAGGATACTTTTCCATTTCGTCCATTGCCATTTGATGTCATGTACGGATTGCAAGAAACGGGGCAGAAGTTGTTCCAAAAGTGACAGTGCTAAGACAATAATCTTTAATTGGTCCATCTGGTTGTGGCCTCCAAACGATTTTCTGGTAATTTGCATCTTGAGGTTGCATATTCACCTGCCGGTACATTTTAGTAATATCAGCCATCATTGCAAACCGCTTTAGTCTCCAATTGATGATAATCGATGTCATGCTATTCTAGATGGTCGGTCCGGTTAATAATGTGTCGTTGAAGGACAAACCAGAACTTATCTTCCGGGAGGCGTCAAATACCACTCGCAACTTTGTTGACGTACTCTCTTTGAATACAACATGATGTGGCAAAAAATTGGCTCTACTGATCATTCTTCCTTGGTCATACGTCACTTCCTCAGAATAAGGAACTTCCTTCGTATGGCTCAAATCTATGTGTTCTTGAATTACTGCCGAATGTTCTCCTATTTCTCGCAAAGTGTCTTTCCAGATGCAATAAATTTGCCATTGCATTTGCCCTGGAACAACCTAGTGAATGCTGGCTTTCTGGACCTTTGAAAGGTAATCGAACTTAGTACCGCCCGTTCGGTTCTCTTTGCACATTTGCTTTGTAATGCTACTTGCAGGCTTCCTCCTCTTGCATTTTATCGTTGTCAACTCCAACTCCCAGAATCGTTTTAGCTGTTTGCTGATATTCACGTTTCCATTTGTTTCTATTTTGAAAGTGTGAATTGTTTGCGCATCGTAACTATCAACTTTCCCTGATATTATCCAGCCTAGTTTGGTGCCCTGCGAAACTGGACCTTGTTTCAATTTATGAACTCCCCCGAGTATAATTCGAGAATAACATCTGCTCCCAATAGAAGATCAATTTTGTTTGGCTGATCAGCCAAATCTAAATTTCCAATGTACTCTCGCAGTGGTGTGGAAATTGTCTATGATGGACTAAAGTTTGTTAACTTGTTTAGTATGAGAGCGCCTATTGTAAAACATTCGTTTGTTCTAGTATGTAGTCTAATTTCCAAGTTTCCGTTAGTTGAGATACCCTTCGTTTTTCCAATTCCGGCTATAGTAATATTCGTGGACTTTCTTTTAAGTCCCAGTCTTTGGGGATCGCTCTCAGTGATGATTGATGTTTGTGACCCTTGATCCAGCAAGGTACGTAGAGTCACACGACTGCTCAAAACTTCAACCTTTACTTAAGTTGTCGCTAGCAATACCGATTGTTTAGCGTTACTGGTATCAGAGCTGGCTTTAACAGCTGTTGACAATGAGCTCGCTGATTCATGATTGAAAAGAGTGGACATTTGTCCAGAGTGCGAGAATGCTGCCACAGAATGCTGATTGAATACTGTTGATGAAAACTGGTTACTATGTAACGCCGGATTCGATAATTGCTCCCTTTGTTCAGAAAAAAGTAATGATTGATCAATTTTCCCATTGTTTAATTCGGCGAGTTTGTGAAGGAGTGTGTGATGTGCTTTTTTGCACTGGACGCATCTTGACGTAATATGATACATTCCAACTCCTTTGTTCAGAAAATTGAGACACAAACCATTTTTCTTCACAACATCAAATTTTTCTGAGTGTTCAGATTGTAGGAACCCAGTACATCGTCTCAAATGATGAGGCCGCTTGCACGAAACGCAGTAATTGCTTGTTCTCTCTTCGTCGTCAACACACTATGTGAAGCTCTGTTGGCTCTTTGCTTGTCCACCCCAGCAGCTTCTAGAGCTCTTAAGTGAGATTGCAAAAATCCTTTAGCTTCCGAAATGACGCTGTTCCAGACTCTACTGTTTGTTGCTGCTCCCAAATTTGGCGTGTGTCAGATGGTAGCCGCTGCGCTGTTAGGTGTACCAACATTGCCCCCCATTTGTCCTCAGCCTCCAGGTTTTCTATTGTTTGAGTACAATCGAGAGTTTTATCCAACAACACTTTTATCGAGGATCCAGATTCATTGGCGTTACCAATCGATAATAATTTTTAGGGTTTTGTACTAAAATACAGAACCCTATTGCAATCACGACCTGTGTCCGTCTGTCCGTCCGCCCGTCCGCCCGTCTGTCCGTCCACCCGTCCGTCTGTCCGTCTGTCCGTCCGTCCATCCGTCTGTATGTCACAGCACTTTTTCTCCGAAACTATAGAGGCTACAGCAATGAAACTTTGTGGAAAGGTCAGAAGTGGTGACTTCTTGAAAATTCAAGCGTGGAAAATTTTTTCAAAGGGGTTTAAGGGGGGGTCTCCCCATATAGGGAGGCGACCCCTCAAACAAAAATTTTCAACATTGGAAGTCGAGTAGGGTGTCATTGGAAAGTTCTCAATGAGACCTTTTCAAAACAAGTCTTAAAATTGCCTTATGAGTACCGAGGGGGGCAGGGGAAGGGGAAATGTACGAACTTTTCGCGTACCCCCCCCCCTCGCGATTGGACACCTTCTATCAGAAAAATCTGAAAAAAATTATGAATGTAGGCCTTAATGAACCCTATTGCGATCACGACCTGTGTCCGTCTGTCCGTCCGTCCATCCGTCTGTATGTCACAGCACTTTTTCTCCGAAACTATAGAGGCTACAGCAATGTAACTTTGTGGAAAGGTCAGAAGCGGTGACTTCTTGAAAATTCAAGGGTGGAAAAATTTTTCAAAGGGGTTTAAGGGGGGTCTCCCCATATAGAGAGGCGACCCCTCAAACAAAAATTTTCAACATTGGAAGTCGAGTAGGGTGTCATTGGAAAGGTCTCAATGAGATCTTTTCAAAACAAGTCTTAAAATTGCCTTATGAGTACCGAGGGGGGCAGGGGAAGGGGAAATGTACGAACTTTTCGCGTACCCCCCCCCCCCCCCTCGCGATTGGACACCTTCTATCAGAAAAATCTGAAAAAAATTATGAATGTAGGCCTTAATGAGTACAACAACAACAATTACATGAGAAGTCGAAATCCACTCAACTTTGTCAGTAATAGTATGATTTATCGATTTTATGTTTTCTTGAATAAAATCTAAACGGTACCCTTAAATTCAATAAACAATAAACAGATGACTATTTATAAGATTGATCTTGTCTGAAATTTTCATAAAGATCGAATAGTATTTGACGAAGTTATAGCGATTTGAATTTTCCTGTATTACTATGGAACAATGTGCCCTGTATTACTATGGAAACATATGGCTATGGAGCCATATGCGCTTTTTACCGACTGAGACACTACAGCTTTGCTAGGATTCGCATGAAAATTTCAGGAATGATAGGCATCATGAAGATGAGTACATACAATTGAAACAAGTCGAAATGGCAGGAGAGAGCTCCTAGCAAAAGGCCTTTATAACCATTCTAAGATTCGAAAAAAGGCCATGAATCGATGATTACAGTACAGAGGAGTGGCCCCCTGAAAAAAATTTCATGAGTAGTAGCCGATATGAGTATCAAATGATAGTTCTTTATGAGAGCTTTTCAAAATAGTTCTTAAACTGACCGTTTTTGCTTCAGTGGGGGCACAGGGGGACAAGTACATGAAAAATGTGTTTCCTCCCTCGCGAATGGACACCCGTGATCTAAAAAATCTGAAAAAATTATCAAGCGAGATATTTATGGGTGTAACTTTAACAAATACCTCAGAAGTCAACATTCTTTCAACTTTGTTAATAATAGTATCATCCTCGAACATGACGTGTTTCTTGATTTTATTCGTTGCTGGTTACTGCATTTTGTAAGTTGAGTACAAAAACCTTCTGACATGAGCATAGGTCTGTCTACCCAACTTGTTTTTAATTGTGCGCTTAGCAATATATGTTTGTCGTCATAGCATTCCACAAGCAGTTTCCATGCTGACTCGTAATTTGCTTCAGTGATGGAATAATGTTTAAGTAATTGTTCAGCCTCACCTGACAGACTGCACTTCAAGTAATGTAACTTTCCCACCATAGATAAACTGCCTTCCCTGTGAATCAGAGATGTGAATGAGTCTTTAAACGACGTCCACTCGTTGTAATTTCCACTAAACTTCGGAGGGTTGATCCGTCGAATATCTGCGTCGTTCGCTGCTACAAAGGATAGATTTGGTACCTCTTTGCCTCCTTTTAAACTCTGTGCTCCCTGTTCCATCTGCAAATCTGCTAACTCCGTTTCAAAATTAAAATTGAGTTCTTCAAACACTAAATACCAATTCTGTGAGAAATAATCCAATGACACTCATCTTGCCCATCCACCAATGTAAGAATTTTCTCATGAGTTTGCATGAACGACTGACGAACTTCTTGCACACGCTGTAACAATTTATTAGCGTATGCTAATGTTTTGCGGGTTTCGAGTCTTTACGAAAATCTGTAAACATTTCATTCAATTGATCGCCCAACAATTTTTATTGTGTATTTAAGCAATCCATTTTTAGGGTTTTGTACTAAAATACAAAACCCTATTGCAATCACGACCTGTGTCCGTCTGTCCGTCCGTCCGTCTGTATGTCACAGCACTTTTTCTCCGAAACTATAGAGGCTACAGCCATGAAACTTTGTGGAAAGGTCAAAAGTGGTGACTTCTTGAAAGTTCAAGGGTGGAAAAATTTTTCAAGGGGGTTTAAGGGGGTCTCCCCGTATAGGGAGGTGACCCCTCAAAAAAAAAATTTCACCGTTGGTAGTCGAATAGGGTGTCATTGGAAAGGTCTCAATGAGATCTTTTCAAAACAAGTCTTAAAATTGCCTTATCGGTACCGAGGAGGGCAGGGGAAGGGGAAATGTACGAACTTTTCGGGTACCCCCCCTCGCGATTGGAAACCTTCCATCCGAAAAATCTGAAAAAAATCATGAATGTAGGCCTTTATGAGTACAACAATAACAAATACATGAGAAGTCGAAATTCGCTCAACTTTGTTAGTAATAGTATGATTTATCGATTTTAAGTTTTCTTGAATAAAATCTAAACGGTACCCTTAAATGCAATAAAATTTAGCAAACAGATGACTTTCTATAAGATTGATCTTTTCTGAAAGTTTCATAAAGATCAAATAGTATTTAACGAAGTTATAGCGGTTTGAATTTTCCCGTATTACTATGGAACAATATGCCCTGTATTACTATGGAAACATATGGCTATGGAGCCATATGCGCTTTTTACCGACTGAGACACTACAGCTTTGCTCGGATTCGCATGAAAATTTCAGGAATGATAGGTATCATGAAGATGAGTACATACAATTGAAACAAGTCGAAGAGGCAGGAGAGAGCTCCTAGCAAAAGGGCTTTGTAACCATTCTAGGATTCGAAAAAATAGGCCATGAATCGATGATTACAGTACAGAGGAGTGGGCCCTGAAAAAAATTTCATGAAAGGTAGCCGATATGAATATCAACTGAAAGTTCTCTATGAGAGCTTTTCAAAACAGTTCTTAAACTGACAGTTTTTGCTTCAGTGGGGGCACAGGGGGGAAATACATGAAAAATGTGTTTCTGGAAAATCTGGAAAAATTATCAAGGGAGATATCTATGGGTATAACTAAAACAAATACCTCAGAATTCATAATTCTTTCAACTTTGTTAATAATAGTATGATCCTCGAATTTCACATTTTCTCCAATAAAATCGTCTTTGACATGTTTCTTGATTTTATTCGTTGCTGGTTACTGCATTTTGTAAGTTGAGTACAAAACCCTTCTGACATGAGCATAGGTCTGTCTACCCAACTTGTTTTTATATTACACCTTTGTGAAATGGGGCAACGACGCACTTTAGTATATAACAAAAAAATTTTGCACTGAAAACTCTATTCTAATATAGAGAAACTCGAACAAACAAGAAAACACTTTTTGAACTTTAAATCCAGCTTTATTTTAAAAAGGAACGTTAAAATAATTAACGCATAGCAATTTACTTAGCAAAAACGATTCAAATTCACTAGTAACGACTTAATTTCGAGAGCGATAGTTCTGCAGTATACAATTTCCAAGATGCGACTGACTCAGTCGAACTCGCTTATAGCGGCCACAGGATATAACGAACACTTGGCTATAGCGAACGAAAACCAAAGTCCCTTCCAAATTATTAAAAAATAAATGTATTTTTGTTCGGTTATTACGAACTCGGATATAAAGAACTCTCGGCTATTGCCAACGTAGGGTTTTGCCTAATGGAAAGAATTTACTCGGATATAACGAACCATCGGTGATAAAGTGACTGGAAACTGATACATATCTTCTTTTGTTTGGAGCAAATCCATTACATATGTACATACATATTAACGGAAATTCAATTTGAAAAACATCAGTTTGTTGTTTACAATCGATTGTGCGGCATTTACAGTTTTCCAAGTAGTGCTTGCATTCGTCTCGAATCCAATTGTGTTTGTGTTGTATAGAGCGGTGACAAATTTATATTTAAATCATGTTAGTCATTTGTTTATGCTCGATAGTGCTATTTGAATTTTCCATAATGACAACTAAAAGGAAGTCAATTGATCTGAAAGATAAATTCGAAATAATCGAAAAATTACAGAGTGGCTATGCAAATGCACGAATCTGTCGGGAATATAAACTACCAAAGTCGACAGTGTCTACAATCTGGGCACAAAAGGAAAAGTACCTAGCCAAAAGATTAAATTTTAGACCAGTTGCAAAAAAGTTACGGCAGCCAGAAAGACCCGATATCGATGCCGTCTTATTGAAGAGGTCTGTGTCGAAACGCAATCAAAATGTTCCAATTTCTGGGCCTATTTTACAAAAAAGCGGAACAATTTCCATCTTTAAACGCCTCATGTGAAGATTTAGCAGTAAATATGGGGGCTTTTAACTGTTCAAGAGGCTGGATTGATCGCTTTAAAAACGACATTCCATTCAAAGCGGAAAATGTCATGGAGAAAGTGGATGCGTATCCTTAGAGACGACCGGCGAGTGGCTTGCAACAATTTGGCCAAGTATGACCTCAGTTTTTGTTTGTGATTTCTGCAATGTATATATTTTTCATTTTGTAGGTATAAGCAGGCGTTATCATGCTAAGGATATCTTTAACGGAGATGAAACCGGGCTCTTTTACAAACTGACACCTGACCAAACGCTTAAATTTATAGGTGAAAAATGTTCTGGAGGCAAGCATTCAAAGGAAAGAATCACTGTTTGGATTTGTGCCAATATGGATGGATCTGAGAAGAGAAAACTTCTGGTAATTGCCCAATCAAAATCACCAAGGTGCTTCAAAAATCAGCCAAAATTGCCTGTCACTTATGAGGCAAACAAAAAACCCTGGATGACGAGCGAAATTTTTACATCACTCTTAAAGAGTTGGGATGAAGAGTTAGGAAGAGATCAAAGAAAAACTGTCCTCAACTATCCAGCACACCTACCAGTTAAAAATTTACGATGGATTGAGGTGGTTTACCTTCCTCCTAATGTAACGGCAATTTTGCAGCCAATGGACCAAGGTACAATGCATTAAATCTGTTTATTCAATTCAATTATCGATTACATTTTTCAATTCAAGGCGTGATTCGAAGTTTAAAATCTCACTACCGAAGGGAATTGCTATTAAAACTAATAGATGCTTATGACAGAAAGGATGACTTTAAAGTACCAAGCACGGAAGCTATATTGATGTTGGTTAGTGCTTGGCGAGATGTTACCAAAAATACGATTGTCAATTGTTTTCAACATACTGCGTTTAAAGCAGATATGACAGAGGATGATATTACACTTGCTGAGAGGATTATAGCAAATGAAAGTGAAAGCGAAGATGCAACATTATCTCAATGGGCAGATACCAACTGCATTTCCGATTTCAACGAATTTGACTTAAACGTATACGACACAATTGATGAACATGTGGAAACTGCTGAAGACTTAGATGATATTGGCTTGATACACTCAATATTCAAAGAAGCTGATGAAAATGAGTGTGAACATGAAGAGGAGTCAGAAATTGAAGAAAATTTACCTACATTACAGGAAGCACGTTCTGCTATGAAGACTATAAAGCACTTCACACAGATAACCTGCCCAGAAAACGGTGAACTTTTGGCTGCTGTTGATATCCTCAAAAAAAATATAAGCCAAGAAGCCCTAAAAATGCGAAATATTCAGAAAAAAGTCACAGACTTCTTCCGACCAAATAATTAGACTCCAGTCAATACCAGATACGAATTCAAATTATTTTTTCATACAAATGAACTTAGAAATGTATTTAGTTATGTTTATTTTCTATGCAACAAAATAGCAAATACATATGTATGTATAAATGTTGCATAAATTGGTTTTCATTCAAATCACCTTACAATGTATATAGTGCAAACGATCGGATATAACGAACGAAATTTTTGGTCCCTTGGAGATTCGTTATAACCGAGTTCGACTGTACTTTTAAATTGCCAAAAAGTTCCGAAATTTTCAAACAAAGAAAGCAATTCGAACGAAGGATTTCGATACTTTTCCTATAACAAATTGAGTTGTCTCTATCTAACTACTTTGACATAATTGTTTATTATTTATACAAGTGTGATAGCAAAGTTTTTGAAGAAATAAACCTTAAAGTAAAACAAGTTGGGTAAACAGACCTACGCTCATGTCAGAAGGGTTTTGTATTCAATTTACAAAATGCAGTCACCAGATCAAATCACATCAAGAAACATGTCAAAGACGATTTTATTGGAGAAAATATGAAATACGAAGATCATACAATTATTAACAAAGTTGAACGAATTTCGACTTCTGAGGTTTTTGGTATTGGTATACTCATAAATATCTCCCTTGATAATTATTTCACATATCCAGCCGCGACGGAGGAAACACATTTTTCATGTTTTTACCCCCTGTGCCCCACTGAAGCAAAAACTGGCAGTTTAACAACTGTTTTGAAAAGCTCCCATGTAAACTTTTATTTCATACTCATATCAGCTACATTTGATGAATTTTTTTTCAGGGGCCACTCTCCTGTACTGTTATCATCGATTAATGGCCAATTTTTTCGAATCCTAGAATGGTTACAAAACCCTTCTGCTAGGAGCTCTCCCCCGCCTCCTTGACTTGTTACACTTATAAGCATTAATTGTAGGTACTGATCTACAGTCATTCATTAAATTGAATCAAGTGTTCAAAGCATGCACCTTAAACTTTGAAGTTGGGAAAAAATAACTCAAAATTATTCAATCTTCGCATTTAAAACAGCCACTATTTTGTTGTACGATTACTGATACCACTAGCTGAACCGATTCTCAAAGATGTACATGACACCTATCATTCCTAAAATTTTCATGCAAATCCTAGCAAAACTGTAGTGTCTGAGTCGGTAAAAAGCGCGTGTTGTTCCATAGCCATATGTTGCCATAGTAATAAATGCAGCGCATATTGTTCCATAGTAATACGGGAAAATTCAAACCGCTGTAACTTCGCTAAATATGATTCAATCTTTATGAAACTTTCAGAATAGATCAATCTTATAAATGGTCATCTGCGTACTAAATTTCATTGAACCGTTAAGATTTTATTCAAGAAAACATAAAATGGATAAATCATACTATTACTAACAAAGTTGAGTGAATTGCGACTTCTCACGTATTTGTTGTTGTTGTACTCATCAAGACCTACATTCTTGATTTTTTTCAGATTTTTCGGATCACAGGTGTCCAATCGCGAGGGGGGGACACAAATTTTTCGTGTATTTCCCCTCCCTGTGCGCCCCTCGAAGCAAACTTTGCCAAACAAAGACCTGTTTTGAAAAGTTCTCATTGAGACCTTTCATTTGATACCCATATCGGCCACCTTCAATGAAATTTTTTTTTCGGGGGGTCACTCCCCTATATGGGGAGACCCCCCTTAAATGCCTTATGAAATTTTTTTATATTTGAACTTTGAAGAAATCACCACTTTACACCTACATACAAAATCTGATGTTTCTAGCTTAAGTAGTTTCCGAGAAAAACTGCTGTGACACACGGACGGACGGACGGACGGACGGACGGACGGACAGACAGACGGACAGACGGACAGACAGGACGCGATTTTAGAAGGGTTTTGTAAAATTATTTTACAAAACCCTAAAAAAGACCGGAATTCGTGATTTCTGCTACTTTATCAGATAAGTAGCTTCATTGAGTTTATTTAAACAACGATCCTTTGTGTATTTTTCTTTTCTATTTCAGATGGTGATGCAGAAGAGATGCAAGTCGAAGATTCAAGAAACGACTGGCGAGGAACAAGCGCTCTTAAAGTTTATTTATTTATTTATTCATCTTTTTTTTTACAGATATAATCCAATGACAAAAATAGTAATAATAGTAAAAGATAGAGAGACATAGAAAAGATATAAGAAATTATTCAAAGCTTAGCGAGTGCAGAAGTTACTCTATTTTTGAAATGGAGATAAGAAGTAAAGAAAGATCCAAGCTGAAGATCATCGTGTTTACGCGTAATTCTTAGTAGAGGAGAGTGAAAATAAGTCACGCTCCTGGCAAACGGAACATCAAAGATTTTGGAACTTCTGGTAGGACGGACAGTATTTCTGACCGGGAGTTCAGCTACCAACTTCGTGTTAAGGTAACCAAGGGAGAGACGATAAAAGAAACACTCATCTAGATAAATATGGTGGTGTTCTAAAGAAGGAATACCAAGGATAGACAAACGAACATGATAATAACAATAAGGAATACGAAATTTTAACAGTAAAATTCTCGTAAATTTACGCTGAACAGATTCGATCGAGGATTTAAGGTAAACGAAATGAGGAGACCAGACTGGGGAGCAGTATTCAAGGATAGAACGAACTAAATTTACAAATAACTTAATACAAGAAAAGGGATCAGAAAATATGATGGAGTGACGTAAAATAAATCCAGATACACGTGATGCTCTGGAAACAATATCATAGACGTGAAGATCGAATTTTAGTTTGGAGTCAAAGGTGACACCATGATCTTTGATATGAGTCACGGTGTTAAGACGTTTATTTTTTATGAAGAAATGACCAATGAATGGATAAAGTTTGGAGAAAAAGGATACATGTATACATTTAGAAACGTTAAGAGGAAGCTGATAAGATTGACACCAAAGGTCCAAAGAATTTAGATCAGCTTGCAGTATGTCAAGGTCATTTTGAGAGGATACGACCTTGAATAATTTCACATCGTCTGCATAAAGAAGGCAGGAGGAGTTCATGACTGAAGGCAGATCATTGATAAAGATGACAAATAAAAGCGGACCGAGAATGGACCATTGGGGAACGCCACCAGACGGCACAAAAGGAGAAGAGGTAAAACCATTGAAAGTAACATGACATATTCGATTCGAAAGGTAGGAGGAGAGCCACTTGAACAAATTGCCAACGACACCTAGTGCATGCATTTTTTGGAGCAAAATATGGTGATTGACAGAATCAAAGGCCTTAGAAAAATCAAGATACAGGGTTTCTACCTGAAATCAATTCTCAAAGGCTCCAGCAACAACCGTAGTAAATTCCATAAGGTTGGCCATAGTAGAACGACCTCTGATGAAACCATGCTGTTCAGGAATCAGCTTATCCTCCACAGCCGCAAGCAGTTTGGAGTAAACAATACGTTCCAGTAATTTGAAAAAAACAACACAATAAAGAGATGGGGCGATAATTTGAAACCAGAGAGGCGTCACCTTTCTTAAAAATAGGGAGGAGGAAAGCTCTTTTCCAGTTCGAAGGGAATAGGCCAGTAGATAAGCTTATATTGAAAATGAAAGCTAAAGGAACAGATAAAGTGGATGATAAAGATTTGACGAAGAAATTAGGAATGCCATTAGAACCAGCACCAACAGAAACATCAAGATTATTGATAAGATTTTCAATTTCTACAGAAGAATAAGTGATAGAGGAAAAAGTGGGTTGATGATAAGCTGGGAAGGGTGAACTTTGCGCAGGCGTGGTAGAGAGATTGAAAAGTGAAGAAAAATAATTACAGAAAAGTTCGCACATTTCCTGAGGAGATGACGCGAGCTGTCCATTCAAGGTTAATGAGGAGGGATTTTTAGTTGACGATTTAAGAGAACGGATGTACTTCCAAAATGGCTTGGATTGGTTAGAGTTAAGTGAAGACTCGATACTCCTGAAGTAAGAAGCTTTTGCCAAGTATACTTCCCTTTTTGCAGCAGATCTAAACTGAGTATAGTTTACACGATCCTCAGTAGACCTGGTACCTAGAAAGATACGAAGAGCCCGATCCTTTTCTTTCAGGTCACAAATCACATTGTGATTCAACCAGGGTGTACCATGGGAGTCACGAGTACAGGTAAAGGGAGTTGCTGCTGATATGACAGAGTTGAGGAAGTCATATAATTTCTCACAGGCGTCATTTGAATCAAGACCATGAAAGAAGGTATTCCAATTAACAGCGGATAAAGAATTAGAAATTAGGGAGTAATTTGCCTTGTAGAAGTTAAAGTGCATTTTTTCGATATACGCTTTGGATTGGTTCGATCAAGTGTCACTTCATACCGAAGCGGAGGGTGATGAGGATCGAGGGGGACATACGGAAAAAGAACAAGAGAATGCTTCAGAGAGGAAGAATCTAGGTTGCTAAGGACTAAATCCAGGAAGCGATCATTAATATTGGATAAATTATTAAATTGAGAGAAAGAACATAAAGACATAAAGGAAGAAATTAAGAGCGAGACTTGTGAGGGACCTGAAACATGATTTCCAACCCAGGACAGAGAGGAAAGATTAAAGTCACCACACAGTATAATAGGGTAGCTAGAAAATCGAGTCAAATAATATGAGGAAAATTCAGAAAAGAAAGTGTCGTAGACAGAATATGGAGAACTACAAGACATATATACACAAGCCACAAGGAGAGGACGAGCAGGTGAAAAAGATATCTTAGCGACAACGCATTCAAATGGAGGAGAAAAGTGAAGATCAGAGAGAGGAATGCCAGATAGGGAATTATGGTAGGCAATAAGAACACCGCCACCATCCCTCTTATTTGATAATTGCCGATCGCGATCTTGCCTTATTAAAAAATGGTTGGAAAAAATCTCGGCGTCATGAAAACTGTCAGTAAGCCACGTTTCTGTGAAGCAGATTATTTTATCACAGGAGAAAAAGCATGATAAAGAGAGATCCTTCAGCTTAGATCTTAGACCACGTACATTTTGGTAATAAATGAAAAATGAATTCTGCTTAGTGATAAAGTTAGGCTGATTAAAGGAAAATGACTAGAAGCTAATGTTGTTAAGTTTTGGTTTGAATGTTCGAAAATTTCTTTTGGAGTTCGAAGCAAAAGGCTTAGCTAAGACGCTTGGGGGCCAGAAATTGCTGTTTTGTACTGCATCACAGTTTGTTGGCAAAGTTAATTTGAACGATGCCACCACACGATTGATCAAGTTGCGACCACTGACTCAGAATTTTAGGAGGGATTTTAATAATTTCCAAACGTTGCTGGTTGATGACTTTTACCATGATGAAAATGTTGACTTTAACCACCGCTTTGACATTGAGAGCTCATTCAAAAAGTTTAAGGGTGCGTTCATATAAAGATACGAAATTTTTATGTTACTCATGGAAAACCCTAAAGAAGCAAATATTGAAAATTAACAATAAGGCAAGTTAGCTAATGTGTACCAAAGTTTAGAAATTTTCTCAAGAAAATAAAAAAAAACACATGGTTTTTGTTGCAGGAACTACTTAAAAGGAGTTTCAACCGATATTTTGATGTTATCTAAATCTAAGGAAGCGAAAGATTCGATAAATTCAGTGAGCTATTCAAAAATAAACAATATACAAAAACGACTCATTGTATCCCTAAACAATAATATTTTGTAGTAGAAACTTTGGTAACATACAAAATATGAATTTCAAATGAGTATGATACAATTAAATTGTTCTTGGGATACATTTGTGGCTTCCTCCACCAGATAAAGTGTCTGTGGTAGACATATGGATAAACTTAGCATAGAATCATGACAGCGCTGGGATCGCAGTCCCCAACAAATCGTCAAGGACGAACGCAATGACATTTGCATATGTGTGCGAGAAATAAAGGAATAAAAGGCAAAAGCGAGCGTTTGCAAAGTAACAGAATAGCATAAAAGTACTTCTCTCATCTTGTTAAGCTACAGCTTTGGGGGCGAACTCTCGAAACTGAGCACGAGTGTTTGTTGCATTTCTGTAATTTGTTAGCTGAACAATACAGTTTGACGTTGCAGTTTAGAAAACATATTGTAAACTTATTTTCATCACGAGAAACTTTTCCCGACCAAACTTTTCGCAATGTTCGCTCTCTGAATGTACGCTTCGCTTTATTATGCTTCGCAACTATACCGTGCACGATAGGATGTTTGTTTGTGGGCGGGTGGGCGGTCGTGAGGGCGATTGTTGCTACGAGAGTGAGTGGAGTTCGCCAAAGTTGGCCAGTTATCCTGAGAAATGTTTGGCAAATCTCTGTTTGGAATTATGACAATGAAATCCCAAAGTCATAGAGGAGAGTGAATATTCGCAAATGTAGCGAGAGAAAATTAAGTTGGGTTGTATTTGTTTCAAATTTATCGTGTTGATAAGGTGAGGGTGCTTTGGTGGGGAGCTTATACGATAAGCTTAATTAGAACTGTATATACTCGAAGTTTGCTCCCATTGTTTGAAAATGTTTTTGTTTGTAGATGATTCACAAAAGTCCTTGAAGATAAAACTTGTTTACTCGAATTCATTGTTCTAGTTCTTTAAAAATAAAGCGTTGAGTTATTTTCATTTCAAACATAAATATTTTCCGTCTATTACTTTGAACTCTGACTTAAATGAAATTCTTTCTTTAAGACTTTCAACAGAAAAATGTGAGTATTTCTGTGCTACTTAACGTTTACCTTAAGGCACATAAATTCATTAACAATTTCAACATCAAAATTCTGTCAGCGAACACAGAAGTGGAAAAGATAAATTAATCTTTGCATAGTTGGTACGTCCTTTTCTGTGGAAACTCATTTCGACAAATACAATGTCTCTCGACATACCGGGAAAATCTAATTAAATTATGTTGGAAAGGTGTTTTTCACCGAGAAAATTTATCTATGGAAACTCTCTTATCGCATAAAGCTTTCAAAACTTTCTTCATTTGAAAGTTATGATAAATTGCAATATATTTTCACCGGAGCCATATTATGACACTAAAATTCGTACGCTACACTGTTAAGCCATAAAAGGTAAGGAAACTTTTTAAAAGTGAAGTTACTTCATGTCTCGTAAAAGTTTATGGTGTAAACGGGCTCAACATGGGAAATTTTTCAAAGCTGTGCGCTGTCGTGCAAATGAGATTGAGTAATCATGTTGGCTTGTAAACTTGCATTGATTAAGAATTATGTTAATGGTATAATGACGGGTGTCAAAGTTTCTGTAAGCACTGGGTGGACTTATTTGTAAAGTAAATAGGGAAAAGTTTACGCTGGTTACAGAAACTTTTTTTAACCAAACTAAGTCAGTTTAATAAAAGAAATATAGTTGTAAATCTCTTAATGATATTGTTAAGTTGAAAAGCGGCAATTATTGTCTTACAATTTTAGCTTTCCTGTGTATTCATATATATTTTCAGCGTTCCTCATAGTATGGAAGAATCTAGGAAGGAATATGAACAGTGTTCAATTATCTGATTCATAACATCATAAAATAATGTGTTATAAATAGAACCCCTACATACACCACCGGCCAAAAGTTTAGGACCAAGAATAAAAATCTTTTTTAACTGGAAATTATTTCAAAAGGACATCTGCTGAAGATCTAATTTGAATAACTGAGTATTCTATTGCTACTAAAGAATATCTAACAAGTACCCTCTTTGCATATTTTTATGTTTGCATCCTAGAAAGATCAATTGTTCCCAAGCATTAATTAAAGCCCCTTCAATGACTAACAGTTAAAGTCATTGTAATATTTCTCTGACCTGCCCATTACGAATCTTTTTGGTCTTATTTAGTGTTGACCGTAATTAAGGATAGTTTTAGCTTCCTGAAACGTATTTATTTCCTGAGTTTTCGAAGAGTTCATCTTTCTCTAGTTTGATTAGTCTCAGTTTGCCCTTGTTATAGTCAAGATACTTTAAAATGGGAAAAGCCCGCGAAATCAGCAGTGGAATTTGGGCTGTCATAGTTGCCTTGCACAACGAAGGCAAAACTGAACGTCTAATTGCGGCGCAACTCAACTTATCGAAGGCTTGTATTCATAACGCAATAACCCGAAACAAAGCGACTGGCAGTAATCAAACCCGTTCGCGATCAGGAAGGCCAAAATGTACCACTCAAAGTGAGGATAATCTAATCGTCATTATCAGCAAGCGAAATAGACTCCTAACAGCACCACAAATCCACGGACAAATGAACAGCTCTCGATCGAAACCTGTGTCAGTGACTACGGTAAAATCACGATGAGGAGATGCTGGGTTATTTGGCCGGGTCGCAGTTCGAAAACCGCTTCTAAGACCACAACATAAAAAGAAACGCATGCAGTGGGCCCTTACTCATCGGAGATTGGACCGCAGAAGACTTCAAAAAAGTTCTTTGGACGGACGAATCCAAATTTCAAATTTTTGGATCAAAACGACGAACTTATGTTCGACGTAGCGCCGAAGAAAATATGCTGCCAGTCTGTGTGGTGCCAACAGTCAAGCACGGTGGTGGTTCCATTATGGTCTGGGGATGTTTCTTGAGCCGTGGAACTGGGGATCTGGTACGAATCAATGGAATCATGAAAAGGGAGCAGTATAAACAAATACTTCAACGAAATGCCGTTCCGTCTGGCCTACGATTAATTGGAAATGAATTTTCATTCCAACAAGATAACGATCCCAAACACAGTTCTAAATTATGCAGGGACTATTTAGAAGGGAAAGAAGCAAAAGGGGTTTTACAAAATATGGTGTGGCCCCCTCAGAGTCCGGACCTAAATCCGATTGAGCTTCTGTGGGATGAGCTGGATAGAAATGTGCGGAGCTGTTGTTCCTCCTTACAGACAGACACGCGGAAGTCTCTACAAGAAAGCTGGAACCAAATTTCATCAGAAACTATTGACAAATTGATTGACCGTTTGCCAAGATTAGTGAAAAAAGTGATCAAATGCAAAGGAGGATTTTTGACGAAAAATCTGTTTAACATATAAGTGGCATTTCTAAAGTTAAGAGTTGACCTTTACTTATTCTTTTGTTTGATTTATAATCTTTTTGTACTAGTTAATAAACATTTGAATCAAAAATTAAACCTTCTACTTTATATTTTGAGTTTTGGTTCATTTTTCTTCTTTCATGGTGTTGGTCCTAAACTTTTGGCTGGTTGTGTATGTCATATAATATGCATTGAAACGTATTAAAATATGCAAATACTTTATTCGTTTTGCCTGGAACAGCTGGAGAAAATTTTCAACTTTATGTTGAACAAATTTCTATTTTTACCCAATATTTGACTTACGTGGGTTTCATTAATCAATTAAATCCATACTTTCGCGCAATGCTATCCCTTGCCTTTCTGAATGTTAAATAATTTTCGAAAGAAATTGGAACTTCGCATGAACGAATGCACGGTCTTTGTGGATACTGGTGGTTTTAAACGATTTAAGCATACTTTTTGGATACTGAGAGCATCGTCCATTTCTGCAATTTTTTGAGTCACACACTTGAATTCAGGGAAGTGTTCTGCAGAGAAAACCGCAGCCGCTAGTTACGTTCTCCGACAAGTAAATACTGGTTGAAGGAAAATACTTTTCTGGCAATAATTGTTTCTAAAACTCAACCCCATGCACTTCACATGTATCATTTAAGGGTAAAATCTTTTTTAAAAAAGTCCAGTCTTTACGAATATAGAGGGCTGCGATAAAAATTAGCAAAAATAATTTATTTTCAATCGACACTGTTGCAATAAATTTTAATTCAAATTTAAGGAATTTACATATGGTTTCATAATTAGTATTTGCAAGTTTATTTATTTATTTACGCTATTTTACGGATCCATGAATCCGATTACAAAATAGGTAATTAAATATATTGTAATATAATATAATACATGCAACAAAAACAAAGTGAGAAACTTGAAATAAAAAAAAACAAGTTGGGTAAACAGACCTACGGTCATGTCAGAAGGGTTTTGTGCCCAACTTCTCCGAAACGCGATCACCAGCAACAAATAAAGAAACAAGAAACATGTCAAAGAGATGTGCACATTTAAAAGAAAACTCATTGTTTCTCCATTTTCAACGGTAGCCATTTTGTCCCAAACTAACAAAAATCACTTAAATAATGAATCCCAAAAATGCGTATTGTTATGAATCTTATCTGGAAATTTTAAGAAGATCAAATCAAAACTGCAGTGTCTGAACCGATGGGAAATCCATAAAATACCAAAACCGTGTGTTATTGTTGTTGTTATTGTAGAAATTTAAAATGGCTATAACTTCCGCGAATATGGTTCGATTTTCATCAAACTTGCAGGGTATTAGGTCCTTATATGTAACTACTCAAATATCAAATTTTCTTGAGTTTAAGGCTACCTGTACGGTTTTATTAGGGAAAATGTGAAATTCGAAAATCATACTATTATTAACAAAGTTAAGTGATTTTCGACTTCTAAGGTATTTGTTGTTGTTGTACTCATAAATATCTACCTCTATGATTTTATTCAGATTTTTCGGATCACAGGTGTCCAATCGCGAGGGGGGGGACACAAATTTTTCGTGTATTTCCCCTTCGTCTGCGCCCCTGAATCAAAAAATGTCAGTTTAAGACCTGTTTTGAAAAGTTTTCGTTTAGACCTTACATATGATACCCATATTGACTACCTTTGATGAAATATTTTTCTCGGGGGCCACTCCCCTATATGGGGTGACCCCCTTAAATACCTCATAATTTTTTTTCTGTAGCTGAACTTTCAAGAGAGCAACACTTTACACATGTGTGTAAAATTTGGTGTTTCTTGCTTCAGTACTTTGCGAGAAAAACTGCTGTGACACACGGACGGATGGACAGACAGGTCGCGAAACTAGTAGGGTTTTGTAAAATTATTTTACAAAACCTTAAAAACAAGAATATAAAATACTAATAAGCTATTAGGAGCTAAGGAGAATATTATGTAATATGCTTTTAAAAGCGTTTAAGCAATGTTGCAGAGGACCCAACTTGAGTTCATTGTAATGGCATGATACGCGTACTAAAAACGAACAAAAATAAATATCGAAACAGCAAAGGGCACAACTGATACTTATATGTCAGTTGAACGCGTTCATGACGTGAGACGTAGAGTGGCTTATGATGAGATTCTGGTTAATTGGAAGCTTTAAACAAAAATCCATTGATGCGCATTTTTCAGTAACGTAAATATATTTATCAAAAAACAAAGACAAAAACATTTCATAACAAGCTTAAGGAGAAATTCATAAAAACATAACGAAGAAAAGTGCTGTATGTTTTGGTTCATTGTATTGTTGGAAAATCCATCTCTCTTCAAGACCCAACTTCTCCACTGATGGCTTCAAATGTTGTTCTGACAGGTTGTTGTGAATATAACGGTCCATCGTTGTTTCAACAAAAGCCAATCTGCCAACCCCAGATGCAGCGTTGGCTTTCCAAACCATCACATTACCTCCACCGTGCTTGAGAGAAGGAATCAAATTGTTGGTCTCTAAAGCCGTGTTCTTTTTAGGGTATTGTAAAATCATTTTACAATAGCCTACTAAAATTGCGTCCTGTCTGTCCGTCTGTCCGTCCGTCCGTCCGTGTGTCACACTACTTTTTCTCGGAAACTACATAAGCTAGAAACATAAGATTTTGTAAGTAGGTGCAAAGTGACGCCCTCTTCAAAGTTTCAACACGAAAAAAAATTTATAAGGTCTTTAAGGGGGGTCTCCCCATATAGAGAAGTTGCCCCTGAAAAAAAAGTTTTTTTCGCATGTAGGCAATATGGGTCTTAATGAGAACTTTTCAAAACAGGTCTTAAAATGACAAATTTTGCTTTGAGGAGTGCAGCGGAAGGGGAAATGTACGAAAAATTTGTGTCCCCCCCCCCCCTCGCGATTGGACACCTTTGATCCGAAAAATCTGAAAAAAATCATGAATGTAGGCCTTTATGAGTACAACAACAACAAATACGTGAGAAGTCGAAATTCACTCAACTTTGTTAGTAATAGTATGATTTATCGATTTTAAGTTTTCGTGAATAAAATCTAAATGGTGCGCTTAAATTTAATGAAATTCTGTAAACTGATGACTATTTATGGAATTAATCTATCCTGAAAGTTTCATAAAGATCGAATGGTATTTAATGAAGTTATTGCGATTTGAATTTTCCTGTATTACTATGGAACAATATGCGCTGTATCATCATGGAAACATATGGCTATGGAACAACATGCGCTTTTTACCGACTCAGATACTACAGCTTTGTTAGGATTTGCATGAAAATTTCAGGAATGATAGGTATCATGAATTCCTTTGAAAATTGGCTCAGCTAGCGGTATAAGTAATGGTAAAGCAAAATAGTGGCTGTATTAAATGCGAAGATTGAATAATTTTGATGTATTTTGCCCCAACTTGAACGTTTAAGGTGCATGCTTTTAATACTTGATTCAATTTAATGAATGCCTGAAGATGAGTACCTACAATTAATATTCATAGGTGAAACGAGGAGGCAGGAGAGAGCTCCTAGTAAATGGGCTTTGTAACCATTCTAGGATTCGAAAAAATAGGCCATGAATCGATGATTACAGTACAGGGGAGTGGCCGCTGAACAAAAATTTCATCAAAGGTAGCCTATATGAATATCAAATGAAAGTTCTTTATAAGAGCTTTTCAAAAAAGTACTTAAACTGACAATTTTTCCTTCACAAGGGCAACAAATACCTTAGAAGTCAAAATTTGATCAACTTTGTTAATAATAGTTCATTTTATAAATTTTGCTTTTTTGTCTATAAAATCAAGATGGGACCCTTGAATTTCCCAAAATCTACAATTTAAGTTTTCTGAACAATAAACAGTCAAGTTACAGCCGATTAAATATCTAACAATTACAACATTAACACGTGATACTAGGGAGATACACGTTTGCAACGGACCTAGACACTACAAATATGTAGGAATTTTGATAAAAATTTTAGAAATGGTTTGTAATATTCATGTGTTATCACGACTAATCAAGCAACGGGGTCAAAACACTTGAAACAAAATAGTGGCGAGTTTAAAATCATAATAATCATAATAATTTTTCGAACTCAATTTATGGAAGCTGTATATTAGTCAAGTTTTGATATGCAGGATATATTGTTTGATTTACTAATTGTTTTACAATACCCTTCTGGCAGGAGCATCCTCCTGCTACTTCAACTTGTTTCTCCATATTTTAATGCGACTATCACTTCCGAAAATGTTGAATTTGGACTCATCTGTGAAAAGGAGCCGATTCGAAAAATCATTGTCCTTGTCAATATGGGCCTTGGCAAACTGTAGACGCAGAAGTCGGTTTTTGGTGGATATTAATTTCTTTTTACATGGAGTTCTACTTTGCAACCCATTAATATTTAATGCTCTCGTGATAGTTCTTCCGTGGACATCCGTTTTCTTTTTCGTAACCACATGTTTCGCCAAATCTGGAGCACTTATTTTTGAATTACTGTTCACTTCTTGTAGAATAAAACTAATGTTTCTGCGCGATGGAACCACTGTTTTCAAAGTTTTTGATGATTGTTTACACAGAAGTTCGTTGAAGTTTCATAGATTTCGCGATTTCCGAGCACGATTTATTGTCTTTTTTATACTGTACGACCAAATTGTGGATTTCACTAGAAATTTCTTTCCGGGATGTCATTTTGCGGTCGCGATAAAACTAAAACAGAATTGCAGCAGCACATATACGGAATGATAACAATAACAAGTTAACAGATATTGATGAAATTCCGTTATGTTTAGTTGGAAATTTTTTGTGTATAACTGAGTCAGCACTGATTGTCATAGACTTTTTTCCATTCAATTTTTTACGTTTTTAGGACTTTCTCCTTAATTCTGGTGTGAAAAGTTTTTATCTTTATTTTTTTATAAATATATTTACCTTACGAAAAAATGCACTTCAATGGATTTTTGATTAAAGCTTTCAATCAACCGGTATCTCAATATAAGGAATTGTCGTAGACTTTTGTCCGTCACGGTATATAAAGCCTTTCCCGAAAGTTGAATGAAAGAGTACCGTGATATAATTTTAATAAGCAACACAGGTCTAAGAATTCTCTCTTTTTTTTGATTGATAACATGTTTAGGGTAAGGTAGGGAGGTTAAACTTGTAGAATAAAGAACGTGTGAGTTTACTTTGTTCAGTTTCAATAGCATCTGATAGATTGGTATAGTGAGGAGACCATACTTGAGAGGCATACTCCAAGATTGACCACGCTAAGAGTACAAATAGATGGACGCTAGGTAAGATGTTAAAGGACTTGCTGGAGGATCGTAAAATAAAATCAGCGACACGTGTAGTTCTTGTGGTTATGCATGAAATGTGGATGTTAAATTTCAAACTTAGCTCAAATACTACTCCCAAATCTTTAAATTTGTCCACAAGTGCGAGCAGTGACCTATCAATCCGGTATTCATATAACACTGGATAAATTTTGTACATCAATCTCATGTGACAACATTTTGAAATGTTAAGAGGGAGTATACTACTTTGACACCAATTTCGGAGATAGTCAAGATCATTTTGAAGGCATGAGCAGTCTTTGCTGAAGTTAATGGAACGATAAATTCATCGGCGTAAAAAAGACAATCAAAGGACAGGCATTGAGGAAGATCAATAATGAAAATGTTAAATAGCATAGGACCTAAAATCGATCCTTGACGAACACCAGATTTCGGATTGAATGAGGCCGATGAAAATTATTCCATGCAACGGTGCAGGAGGAATGGGAAAAGAAGGATAAGGTTCAAGAAAGGATTGAGTCGTAAAAAACGTAACGACTGGAGTTTGCTAGCCAGAAGGCCATGATCAACACAGTCAAAGGCTTTAGCAAAATCAGTGGATATGACAACAAGCAAGAGAGATTCTATTCGTAAGTTCTAACAAATCAGCTACTGACGAACGACCTTTAATGAAGACATGTTGTTCATTTGCAAACGGCCGCTCATAGCATCACATATTCTGTTATGCACAGTTCGCTCAAGGAGCTTGCCAAAACAAAACAGCAAAGAAACCGGACGATAGTTTGAGATTTCGCTATGATTTCCGGACTTATGGATCGGAAAGATCTTGGTATGCTTTCAAACGTCGGGAAAGCGAGAGGAAGAAAGGCTAATATTGAGAATAATTGATGGTGAGGTAGATCATGAAGAAGATAATGAATTTACGAACAGATTTGGTATTCCATCAGGACTCAGACCATCATTAATGTGCCACAGCTTCCGCACCAGATCTTCCTTCATCGGGGGTGAATACTAGAATAACATTAGATAATGCTTCTGCTATAGCAACGAGAAGTAAAACGCAAGCTAAGCCTGCAACAAGAAATAGCGCTGACCTGTTGACCAGCAATGATTCAGAAGTTGTATTTCAATCATCACCTGGGCCCTCATCTTCTCGTCGTGGTGCTTTATCGAAAAATCGGCCCACTTCACTCAACACTCTTGTAACGGTTATTCAACCAACGCCAGTAGCTGATGTTTCTAATTCCGCTTTTAATCTGCCATCATCTGGCTTATGAGACATCGACAAATGACATTTGTGATTATGTCTCAACGAACTTTGGACCTTCATTAAAGATAATCAGCTGCCACAAACTGACAAAAGACAACGTTGAGGGGAGAGTTATAGCGTCCTTTAAGCTTAGTGTGACGTCAAACTCCAGCAAAGTGCTTCAACCAGAATACTGGCCTCCCGGAACACTAATTAAACCGTTTGAGGCAACCAAAAGAAGAACTTTTCATCGTGTGGTAAGCTCTCATCCGAAACTTTAACAACTGGTCACCGTACAACTTCTTCAAATATTAATTTAAATTTTCATATTCAAAACACTTCTCGTAGCTTCAATCTTTATTATCAAAATGTACCTGGCATGCGAACCAAGCTGGAAGCTATTAAAATTTCCTCTTCCATTTCCGGCGATGATTTCATTTGTTTTACAGAAACCTGGCTAACTCCTGATATCGCTAGCAGTGAAATTTTTCCACTATATGATGTCTGACGGTGGTAGTGTACTTATTGCTACTCATAAAGCCTTCTCTTCCAGTAGAATGCATCACTGTCTTAATCAATATCTCTCAAGCCGTGAGTTTCGTATTGCTGTGCGTGTATATCCCTTACAATGCTCCTTTCTGCGTTTCCAACCGTTTTTTCTCTGAATTATCTTCGTATTTATGTAGCATCAACCCTTTATACAATATTTTAATCTGTGGTGACTTTAATATGCCTTGCCTAAGGTGGGACTCAAGCTGTCATACCCTCTCATCCTTCAATGATCTCTCGATCCTGTTTTCTTCTTTTTCATCGCTTTGCTCCCTGTCGCAATTAAATATGATCCCAAATGCAAACAATCAACTTTTCGATTTCATCCTTACTACCAATCCTGCCTCTATCTCCTCGATCACAAAATCCCCCTGCAAATATGTAAAACCTGATCCCCACCATCCTCCACTTGAGGTTCGTTTATCTCTTTTTTCAGCTCAGTCCAAACGCACTCCTTTCTCTCCAAGATTTAATTTCCGCAAAGCCAACTTTGCTGCCATTCAGCTTGAGCTGGATAATATTGACTGGAATTCAATGCTACAGAAGCTAGATGTCAATTCAGCGCTATCAACTTTCAATGAGAATCTCAGTAGCATAATTGCAAGCCATGTGCCTATCTGCCGATCCCCCCGGAAAAAGAGCCCCAGCTGGTTTTCCGCTGAAGTCTCAGACGATCTTTACTTGAAGGATCAGGCGCGCAAAAAACTTCATTATTCCAACTCTAACACTGACCTCAACAACTACCGACTGCTTCGTAAAGAAGCCAAAAAAGTGGTTAAGAACGCAATGCAATCTTATTATTATATGATTGAAACATCATTGCAATCTGATAGTCCTAAGCCCTTTTGGACATACATACAATCTCTGAAAACAACATCCCATATTCCTAATATCTTCTCATAGCGTAATTGCCAAGCTTCTGATGGGCAAGCTATCTGTGACGTTTTCGCTCAATTTTTTTCCTCCACATTTAAGCTTTCGAACCCCACTTTTTACTCATCATGTCCTTCTCCTTCCCATATTATGAATCCCATCGTGACCTCTCCATCAGAAATTGAAAATGTACTGCTTACCTTTGACATTAACGGTGGTCTAGGGCCTGATGGAATATACAATTTGTTCGTTAAGTCATTATCTTCTTCATTATCTACCCCACTATCAATTATTTTCAATATTAGCCTTTCTTCCTCCTGCTTCCCTGACGTCTGGAAGCATGCAAACATCTTTCCGATCCATAAGTCCGGAGATCGAAGTGAAATCTCTAACAATCGTCCAATTTCTTTGCTGTCTTGTTTTGGCAAGCTCCTTGAGAGAATTGTGCATAACAGAATGTACGATGATATTAGTATCCTGTTTGCAAATGAACAACATGGCTTCATTAAAGGTCGTTCGACAGTAACTAATTTGTTAGAACTTACGAATACCATCTCTCTTGCTTTCGACAAGAGTCAACAAGTCGATGTCATATACACCGATTTTGCTAAAGCCTTTGACAGTGTTGATCATGGCCTTTTGGCTAACAAACTCCGATCTTTCCGCGTTTCCGACTCTGTCCTTTCTTGGATCTTATCCTTCTTACCCCATCGCTCCTGCACTGTAACATGGAATAATTTTTTTCGTCGGGCTCATTTAGTCCAAAATCTCGTGTTCCTCAAGGATCAATTTTAGGCCCTTTGCTATTCAACATTTTCATCAATGATCTTCCCCAATGCCTGTCCTCTGATTCTTTTCTTAAGCTGATGATTTAAAAATTTATCGCCCCATTAACTCCAGCAAAGACTGCTTATACCTCCAAAATGATCTTGACAATCTCCAAAGTTGGTGTCAAGGTAATTTACTTCCTCTTAACATTTCTAAATGTTGTCACATGAGATTCACCAAAAAAATTCATCCAGTTTTATATAAATACCAGATTGATGGATAGGTGCTCTCACTTGTGGACAAATTTAAAGATTTGGGAGTAGTATTTGACCAAGGTTTGAAATTTAACAACCATGTTTCATCCATAACCACAAGAGCTTCACGTGTCGCTGGTTTTATTTTAGCCCAGTCAACCCTTGAGTATGCCTCCCAGGTATGGTCTCCTCACTATACCAATCGATCGGATGCTGTTGAAACTGTACAGCGTAAATACACACGATCTCTATTCTACAACTATAACCTCACTTACTGCTCCTCCGTTGAGCGCTTACAGATCCTAAACATTCCATCACTCAAAAATAGGAGGGAATTTCTTGACCTGTCTGCTTGTTTAAATTATATCACGGTATTCTTTCATCCAACCTTCGTGAAAGGCTTTATATACGTCCCACCTCAAGAACGCGTTCAACTGACATATTCTATGTGCCCTTTGCTCGTACCGATATTTATTTTTATTCATTTTTTTGTACGGGTATCACGTCGTTACAATGAGCTCCAGCTGGGTCCTCTGCCACATTCCATATTCATTTAAAAGCATATTACATAATATTCTGCTTAGCTTCCAATAGTTAATCCGTATTTTATATTATTGTTATTTTTTTTTCTTAATATAACTTTGTTTATTCGCATGTTTTGTATTATATTTCATTACCTACTTTGTAATTGGGTTCACGGATCTGTAAAATAGTGTAAATAAATAAATAAATTAATTAATTAATGTCAAAAGTGAGCAGCACATTTCTAATTTCCGATAAATAGGTCACGATACAATGCACAATCGGGGAAGGAGAACGACACGATTAGTATATAGTGGGGTTTGAACCCTTAAATCTGGAGGAAAAAAATTGAGTAAAAAGGTCACAGAACGCTTGCCTATCAGAAGCTTGGCATTAATGCCATGAGAAGATATTAGGGTTATGGGATGTTGTTTGCAGGAAATGGATGTATGCCCAGAAGGGTTTAGGACTATTGGATTGCAGTGATGTTTCAATCATATAATAATAAAATTGCATTGCGTTTTTAACCGCTTTTTTGGCTTCTCTATGAAGCAGTCGGTTGTAGGCGAGGTCAGTGTCAGAGTAGGAATTCCGAAATTTATTGCGTGCCTGGTCCTTCAAATAAAGAGCGTCTGAAACTTCAGCCAAAAATCAGCTGGGGCTCTTTTTCCGAGGGAAACGGCAGGTAGGTACATGATCTATAATTATGTTATGAATTCCAGTCAATATTATCCAGCTCATAGTTGGCTTTGTGAAAATTAAATCTTGGGAGTGCGTTTGTACAGAGGTGTGAGAAAAGACAAACGAACCTCAAGCGGAGGATGATGGAAGTCAGGTTTTTCATATTCGAAAAAAGGTTTTGAGATCGAGGAGATAGAGCCAGGATTGGTAGTAAGGATGAAATCGAGAAGTTGGTTGCTTTGTATTTGTAAAGTTTGAGGTTTCCGTTACTAGAGTGTTGGATGATGGGGGCCCATTTTTAAATACAGCACAGAGTTGTATCCAATGTGATTTTAGTACTCTCTCTTGATGAAGGAAGATCTAGTGCCGAAGGCTCCAATACATTGCGAGCATCAACGCTCGTCTCATTTAACGGATGTGCAGATATAATGTCAATAAACTGGAGCAACCCAATGAAACACAGCCGAACATTACTTATGTAAAGCACTCAGTTCACCAGAAAAAGATTTGACCATTAAGCTAGCCATGCGCAGCCGAGATACGTAGGCGAAATTTGAATAACGTTTGCAGATCTTACAGTACCAGTGGACGCAATTTTCAGGTTTATTTATAACGTCGGTGACAGTTTCTTTGATGTTTACGCAAGCCGGATGATAAGACCGTTCACTGAGGTCGAAAAACAGCATAAAAGAGGACTTATCAACAGAATCGTGGTATTAACTCGCACAGCAGTACATTTTCAATGCAAAAATTGAAAAATATTGATAAATGTAATTAAAAACTACAAAGTTTTTGTAATGTTTCCTGATGATTTAGATTATAAAGTTCATGAAGTACACTTCAAATTTTGTGAATTACTTTAAGTTCTAATGTACCCAAAGTACACCAGTTTTTATTGTTTTATTTTATCCTATTTTTCAAAATATGTATGATGATATAAAGTTGTCATTGAAATTTAAAAGTTCATACAAGAACACAATCACAAAAAGTTTACACCATATGAAGGATTGCCTATCTTAGGGAATAAGACACAACAATGTGTGTTGGTCACGACATATACGACAAGTAGATGTCACTGACCATAGCAGCGGTGTTGCAGAATCGTCGTCAGAAGACCGATGTCAAAGTCAACCCACTTGTCATCTCTACATCTAGCGAGTCCGGACGTACCAAACATTCTCCGTAATCAATTCAATAAAGTGCGAACACACGTGACGCTATAGTTTCGTACAATTTTGTTAAAATAAAGTTTATTTCTGTTTACAAAGGAGAATTCATGCGTTAATATTTTGTATACTGCTGGTGACCCTGAATGGAGTGACATGTGGAGTTTCGTCGGTATTGAATACCCGATAGTGTCACATCACGTGCCTGACAGCGTTGTTCTATTTGCATGTCCAACCTCACGCTACAGTCACGGATGGCATGACCTTGCACTTTGTCGCATACCCGACCTCGCACTACGGTCGCATACCCGACCTCGCACTGCGGTCGCATGCCCGACATTGCACTTGTCCACGAGCCTGATCAGCGATATTTACCATGTAACAACCCATCATCACCCCAACCGGCATCCAATCAACAGCCACCACGGCAGCATCAACCCGCCATTGCCCTAACCGCATACCCCCGCATCGACAAACGTCATCACGTGCCGCCGTACCGTATCATGAGTTTGTTCGTAATATTCTGCTACCACGAAAATATCACTAAGGGGGAGTACTGTGGGGGTCACACCATATATAGATGTCACTGACGACAGCAGCGGTGTTGCAGAATCGCTGTTAAAGCGAATTTACTCTTCATCTGCATTTAGTTGAGTCCGGACGTGCCGAACGTACTCCATAATCAATTAAATGAAGTACGCACAATTATGATGCAATAGTTCCGTACAATTTTGTTATAATAAAGTTTATTTCTGTTTACAAGCGAGAGTTCATGCGTTAATATTTCGTATACTTAATAAACCAAAAGCATAAAAGTCTTCATAGTATAAAGAATTGCCTATGTTAAGGCTAACAAAAAAAATCATCCTTAATAGTGTCAAATTGCATAACAAGGGGCTTAAAAATTAATTTGCACAAGTACTCACTAATAAAAAAGAGCTAAGTTAAATATAACTTTTCCACTTTGCTACCAGTTAAAATCACTTTTTCACAACACAAAGAGAAAAATGAATATTAGATTAAAAGTAAAATGCAGGGAAAAGTTTTTCACATCCGCACTCACGACGAAAGTCAACGAAAGCAAATAGAAGTGATGAGAAAAAAATTAGTCACACTATAAAATTTCGAAGTAAAACATCGTAATTCAGTGGAGCATGCGACAAAACACGTTCAATGATTTCCAAGTTGAAGGATTGATTGATTGTTTTGACGATGCCAAAAAATTATTTGTTGGGCCATTTGTGTTAAAAACGCTGCTTAATAAATAAAGTACTTATATACTAACCATATGATCGGTAGTCTCGTCCATGATTAAGTATAAATGATTCCTGTTTACTTGATTTGCTATATAACTTCATTTTTGTGTAGAAACAGGCTTTTACTAACGGAAAACATAGCCGTAGGCTTTCAATCAGCATGAGTTCTGGCAACAAGAGCTAATTCTGCCGCTGTCAACTCCAACGCAAAAAATAATCTGATACCAAAATTTTGGCGGAAGCAAGGCGAAATCGTGGCTTATGAAATTTTTCACCTGTCACGTACGTCATTGACAGAGCATCTGTCCTTGATTTGTCGCATTCAAACAACGATATTCCACATTCTTGCAGCACGTTGGAGGAAATTCTAGGCTGCCGGTTCCTGGGTGCATGCTTCGCGTCACGAAAAATAATTTCTAGTAAAATGTAGTACGTGATGGTACCACCACTCGAGATATAGTTTTGGGAACGATGATTTCTACGACTTGTTAATGAGAAAATGCCAATTTCATTTCTTCGAACTGTGCCAAAGCACTGATTTCATAAAATCCAACGGTTCTTGTCATGTCCTGCATACTTACTGCAGAGCACTAATCCACAAATATTAGCTAACGTTTGCTGGACAATATCGTATGCAACCAACGACAAAAACAATAAAATTCAAGCCGTCATTGACAGGATAAGTTCTTCTACATACCCTTCCCGTCAGATTAAAAATGAAAATATATCCGGCATGAAAAAAGAATTAATGAAATGGTTAACGTGCACCAGTCCCTGCTCCAGTATCAACACAAGAATCACAGTCAGTAGACGATTCAAAACACACAGAACCTTGCAAACTTTTCCTCAAAATAAAGAACAAACGGCTTGAAAAACCCACCAAAGCCTGTAGTAATAGAGCAGTCTGCATATGCAAACTGCTCGAGGAACCTTCACGAAAGGATAAGAGGAGTTAGAAGATACCGTGAAAAAAAATTAAAAAAAAAAAAATTTACGTAAAAATAATGAATCAAAACAGGAATTTGTTCCTTCACCGATGCAGTCTAGCGAAACATCTGCAAGTCATCAGAACATCTCTAAAGGGAACAATCATGATATCTTACAATACGACGCAAAACTCCGACTCTAAACAGTCTACTTCGACTATAAACAGTCATCCACATATTGTCTGTGACATATTACATTGAATCTTTTGACAATTTTCGGTGTGAAGAATTCTTCCAAAGATTGTTAAAATATTTCTGACAATATTGACGACATGAGTTGTGCTATACCCAGACCGTGCTTGGCAAAATATGTGTTGTTATTGAACTTAAAATAGTTCTGCTTGATTGTGGTCTTTATGATATTGAGTAGTTGATCTGTGAATCGTCGGCTGTTATTGGATGAATTTTTTTTTTCGCATAGTCAGTGTTTCATCGACGGTTATAGATGTATAGAGGTTGATGATTTCTAGTGATAAAAGTCGACTAGGGTCAGCAAATGTTAAAGAAGTGGTAGAATTCGTTGAATCACGGCTATTTTTTAATGTGTATCGGTCGTCCAGGTGCACGAAATCAGCCAATATCCTTGCCAAGTACCGTGTCAATTGGTATGCAGGAGCTGCGCAATAATTGACAACAGGCCGCATAGGGATATTGAGTTTTTGGGGCTTAAATTATGATTTAAAGGAATGTGTGAATGGATTTGAGTTTAACTAGCGGTGCTTAGTGTATATTATGAGGAATGATTAGTGGGGCTTGTATAATAGCAGTTCGTAAGTCTGTTTGGAATTTATTAGTGGGATCTCTGTTTGCCAGTTTGTATTCCTTGGCGTTAATAAGTCTATTATTTTTTAAACGTAGTCCGTTGCATTAAGAATCACCATTGTATGTCCTTTGTTAGCCTTTATGACTGCGACTAGACTACCCGTAAATTTTTTTCTGAATTTGTTTTAATATTTTATGGTCTTCGTGGAAATTCGTTTTGCTTTTGCTATTGGATATTTTTTGTAATATATCTACTGCAGTATGTCTTGCATGTGTTTGTGCTTCCTGCGCCAGTTTGTTAATGGCTAGCTAAGTGCCAATTACTAGTTGATGTAGGTCTTTTTTTTGGTTTGTGACATATAAACTGTCCCTTATCTGCCTGCTCCATCTCTTTTGTCATAAAAGGCGTACCTGATAGATTTATGGTCCGTGGATAGAAGGTTCAGTGAGCTGGTATGGTCACTATGTTTTGATTTTTCATCAATTTGTCAAGTTTCCTTGTCATGGTCTCATATTTCGCTTTGAGCTGAGTATTAATCTTTTGTGTTTCATTCAATAACAACCGATGATTCACGGATCAACCACTCAATCTCATAAAGACCACAATCAACCAGAACTATTAATTAAGTTCAATAAAACACATATATAACGAAGCATGGTCAATAATGTCAATAATGTCAGAAATATTCTTACAAAGTCTTTACACCCAAAATTGTCAAAAGATTCAATGTTATACTTTACAGACGATATGTGGATGACTGTTTCATTGTTACAAACTCAAAAGAAAACAAACAAGACAAACTTTTTACATATACAAATGAAATACACCCAATATATTTTACTATGGGAGAAGAAATAAACGGACAACTCAACCATATGAATATAACCGTGACACGTGAGCAAATATGACTAGAATGCAAAATATACAGAAAACTAACCACGATTGATCATACCATATACGTAACATCTAACTATCCCACACAGCATAAGAAAGCAGTACAGATCAACGGGCAGAGACTTCACTCCATCCCCATGATTCCTACTAACTACTCCAACGAACTATACATCATTTACAGAATAGTTAGTAATAACGGATACAAAAAACGTAACATTGACAAACTTGTTACACAGCACAAACAAAACCAGGAACGCCAACTGATTGAAACTCATAATAATAACTAACAATGGATTTTGTAAACATACGTAGGCAAAGAGATATACAAACTATCAAACTTCCCCAGGCTATAGAAAAGCATTTAAAACTAATAACTGCGAGTACATTGGAAACAAACTAAAACCAAAAGTGAATGACACAGTGGCATATATTTACAAACTGGCATGCAAGGACTGTGACATGATATACTCTTACATAGGAAGGACAACACGGAAAGTAACGACAAGACACAAAGAGCAGTTACGATCTTTCTAAAACAACAAGGCAGACTCCAATTGTACCGCACACCTACAAAATCACGCAATGAGTCTGCCACTATGACAAATTTTATGACATTGGTACACAAATAAAGCAGAGATTTGATATCATAGAAAGGCTTGAAATATATGAATATAGGAAATACAGATGGTAACATTATCAACGTTAACTTATTACAAATTCTGAGCAATTTTCTCAGCACTAGACCATACAGAACAGAATACAGAAGAAACGGACATCAACAATCCAAAAAACAAAAACGTGATATCCCTCTACCTGACCTAATTTAGTATCTAACCCAATTAAGTACCTGACCTAATTTAGCACTACCTGCTTAGCCTGTCCCACGACTATATAAATTCATTCCCTTCAACGCATCAGACACCGAAAATGACTCAAAGGTGTCGAAACGTGTCTGCTCGCACAACAAAGCAAGGCTTGACGGCTTTTTGAGAAAGAAGAGAATTGACCTGCGGATATCAAATAAACAAAATAATTGACTAAAAAACAAAGCTTTAAGTATATAAAGCTTTGATAAGATCTCTGCTATATGGATGTGAAACATGGACTGAAAGGTGGAGACCAGTGGAGAAACCAAGAAAATTCTGGTCTGACTTGGTCGACCAAAGCAGTTCATTGCTGCTTGGATTTTAAAATTGGAGGACGTGGTCAATGGATCGAGACAGTTGGAGGCGCTTGTTGCAGAAAAAAAGGCCTGAGAGGGTGCTAAGAAGAAGAAGCTGATGAATATGAATGTGTTGGAAAAAGCCTGTGTGTACTGAAAGGGTAACAAACCGACGGACAGTACAGATAAATGGGCAGGCAAACAACAAAAAATTTATCTTTAATCATATACACTCCCCGATAGCAGGATAGCCACACTGAAAAATTTTACATAACTTTTCATGTATTGGTTGTATTTTGATTAAATTTTTATAACATTCTTTTGTGTTGCCTGGTATTGAAAAATTTCAAAATAAACATAAGACAACGGTAATTTCAACTGTTTCATTTTTCGACTTTTTGTAAGGGTGACACCAGGATGGACACATCAGTTTGTTGTTAACTTTAAACAATAAAGAGATTGAAATTTATTCAAATTCAATTTTGGTGTTGTTTATTTCTCGGCGAAAATAATTTTTCGTTGTATTTAAAGAAAAAACGTTGACAAAGGAAGAAATAGGTCAAATTGTTGCATATAAGCAAGAAAATTATTCCAATCGGCAAATAGCGATGAAAATCGGTAGAAGAAATAAAGTAATCAGTAGTTATTTAAACAATGCAGAAAATTATGGAAAAAACGAAAAGGATGTACAACAAGAGCAACCACAGAACGAGAGTGTAGGTTAATTTTACGCAAATCGTCGAATTCTGCTGCCACCGCTAGCAAAATAGAGCGTAAAGTTAGAGTTTCTGCCAGTATTTGAACAGTACAATGAGTAATTAAAGCGTGCCCGCATCTTTGACGGAGAAAACTAATGAAAAAACCACATTTACTCCAGCGTCATAAAGATGCTTGATAAGAGTATTACCGGACACATTTTAGTTGGAAGGAAAGATAGCATTAGGTGATATTTTCTGATGAAAATGATTTAATTTGGATGGCCCTCATGGCTTTCCATAATTTGAGAAAATCTGAGCGGTAGGTACCGTCATGGTATAAGCTGCAATGTCATTTCATGGAGTCATCCATTTGGTTATTTTAGAAGGTCGGCAGACCTCAGTGGATTGCATTGAGCTTTTAGAAATCCAGAGTATTCATTTCCAAGAAATGTTTGATGGCCAACAATTGAATCTTCAACAAGATAACGCACCCATCTGTACAACAGGACAAGTTTAACAATGGCTTGCACACAACAATGTGGAATTGCTGCACTGGCTAGCTTTACGTCCTGACCTGAACACGATCGAGAATTTGTGGGGATGATTATCGCGAACAATTTATGTAGAAAGAAGGCATTTTCAAGACAGAGAAGTGCTGATCACAGCAATTGAACACGCTTTTGATCACGTCCTACTAAATTACGTAAAAAACTGTACAATCCACTCCTAAATAGAGTTTTTTAACTTGTACTCAAAAATGGAGGATCCACACATAATTAATAATAAAAAAAATTAAAATTATTCGTTTTATAAAGTATTTTTACATGTGTGTCCATCCTAGTATCGCTGTTACAAAAAAATCGACAAATGTAACAGTTTAAATTATCGTTGCCGTACGTTTTTTTTTTAAATTTTTAGTTGTTAGGCAACATGCATCAACACAAAAGATTGTAAAAAAATTTTCATCAAAATACAACCAATACATGAATAGTTATGTAAAATTTTTCAGTGTGGCCATGCTGCTATCGGGGAGCGTAGTAGTTTAGCTGCCCAAGAAAATTGGCAGTCACGCTCAAAATAAAGAGCCCCGATAATTTCGTCAAAACTGCTTTCTTTCGTCAATTGCTGTTTTTATGAAGAGTATTTTTTAAAGTGCTGCCTTCGGGTGCCTATATTTTAGATAGGGAAGAGTGGTACGCCGTAAAGCTGTAACCAAGGAGCAACCTGGAAACCTTAACTGAATCGGGCTTTTCCCATCACTCCTCAATGCACTTCCCATGTATGGAGAATGTCACAGGCTTGCTTAGAGCTTGACAACAGTTAGTGGTGTGATAGTGCCGTATTATGCAAAGGAAGCCTTGTCTCTGGAAAAGGATATTTCCTGCGAAAATTTGGCCCAGCTTTATTCGATTTACATAAGACATTTTTTCCTCCTCTCCGTATTTCCTTCGCCGAATGCGTTGTAGTATATTTACTACACACCACTCGTTATTGACGCTATCACTCGATTATTTTATCTGTTACGAGAGTTAGACCGAACGTATAAAAATTCAAGTCAACCAAAAAGATTACCGTGGCAGAATAGACGATCGGACATCAAGCCTGGCGCAACAGGAATGATTGGTTCTATGATGAGTGCCAGAATGCGTTGAGTAAGAAGAATTAGGCGTACAAAGAATATGTAGGTAGGAAAACCAGGACGAAGAGAGAACACTATGAAAATCTCAGGAGAGTAGCGAATAAGATAATTGGAATTAAGAAAAGAATATACTATGACGACCAATTGAGAAGCATAGATGTAAGTTTAGCGAGCAACAACACAAGACAAGCATACAAAGTAGTGAAAAGCCTGAAACGTGGTAATCAGCCCAAAACCACGTTTTGTCTTGATGACATCGGCAATATCATAGCTGATGAGACGAAGATTAAGGAAAGATGGGTATCATATTTCAAAAACTTCCTTAATCCTCCGCACAGCTCCAGAACTTCAGAGCCTATAGATGTCTGCGGAGAGCTTCCATTGGCCCCACTAAGTCAGGATGAAGTTTGTTCCATCATCAAAGCCCAAAAGAATAAAATCAGCACCGGGCATCGATGAGATTTCAGTGGAGCTCATCAAATATGGTGGCAGTAGTGTTCATCAAGCTCTTCTCAAAGTCGCCCAGCACATTTGGCAACACGAACACTTACCAAAAGAGTGGAACCAATTAATTATATTCCCTATCCACAAAAAAGGTGACAAGCTACAGTGCGAGAATTATAGAGGCATATCACTACTTTGTAAGGCGTACAAAACATTTTCTAAAATTTTAAAAAAATAAATCGGATCATATGCCAACAGTACTATTGGGGAGTACCAAGGTGGTTTTAGTGCAAGTAGATCATCAATAGAGCAATTATTCACAGCCAAGCAGGTACTTGAAAAGTGCTGGGAGTTCAACATAGACGTTCACCAAATTTTTGTTGAGTTCAAGCAAGCATACGACAGTATTGATCGTAACGTTCTGTACCAAATAATGCTTTGCTTTGGCATCCCAGCAAACTAGTCCGTCCTACCAAAATGACAATGACGTCAACGACCTCCTAAATCCGCATCGATAACCAACTCACCGATGCCTTTGGCACAAATATCGGACTAAAGCAGGGAGATAGGCTGGCCCCATTGCTATTGAATTTGGCTCTAGATGACATGATACGGAAGCTGCCTGTTGATACACGGGGTACATAACTGTACTAATCGAGCCAAGTACTAGCCTATACGGACGATATCAACATTTTGTCACGGTCATCAACAATTGCCAAAGAATACATTCTGAAATTTGACAGCGAAGCAAAACTAGTAGGGCTATGAATCAATGAAAATAAAACAAAGCTCATGACGCAGTCGAGGAAATATACCTCAAATACACAAAATATCACACTTGGCAAATACAAAATTGAGAATGTTAGCGAATTTGTGTAATTAGGCGCTAAAATAACGACAACGGGCAACGAAAGAGATGAAAGACGCCGTAGAATACAGCTCGCAAATAAAATATTTTGTTCAGTTTGACGATCTTGGAGACCAGTTGCACACACAGAAAAACAAAGCTCCAAGTATACAAATCTGTGATAAGACCTGTGTTACGCTATGGGTGTGAAATATGGACCCTAACCCAAGCATCCGCAAATATATTGAACGCCTTTGAGCGACGGGTCCTGAGGCGAATAATCGGAGCAAAGCTAGACGGGGACCAATGGGGAGTCCGATACAACCATGAGCTGTATGAAATTTCTGACGAACCGGAGGTCTCAACGATTGTAAGACTGCGGAAGCTGCAATGGACTGGACACATGAATCGTATGGACGAACAACGGATGTCCAAGAAGGTATTCGTTGGGAGAACTGAAGGCCGGAGGCCAGTGGGGAAGCCGAGGAAACGCTGGTCTGACTCAGTCGACGAAGACAGTTCATCGCTGCGCAGATTCCAAAATTGGGAGACGCGGTCAATGAACCGAGACAGTTGGAGGCGGTGTTTGCAGGAAGCGAACGCCCGAGAGGGGCTGTAGTGCTAAGAGGAAAAAGATTATGGGTTTTCCGCGGTCTTCTTCAATGAGCTTCTGTAAACGTGTGAGCACCTGTCCCTTTGACAATTCGCTGCCCGAAAAGTTGGGTGGTATTGCCAATATTTGATTTATGTGGAACTGACAAAAATAAATTCCAAATTTGAAATTTAATTTACTTAACTTAAACTATTTAAGTGGTACACTCTAATATAAATTGGATGTTCGCTTACTAAATACTCCGTAAGTTCAATTTTGCATTGCCTGTTTACTTGCCAGAATAAGTCATTACTGACAACCGAGCCTTAAAACTGACTTTCTAAATTCAAACTTAGTCTGTTATACATTAGTGATCAATGCAGCAGAAAACACGTAAACAGTATTAGAGCCTGAACGAAAACTGATTAAAATTCTTCCCATGATTTGTGGTTACTCATATTTATTTGTGTTCATTTCCCATAAACTGGAATATCCGTAATCATATCTAGTTGTAACGAACATTTTGCTTATCATAACACGTTTTTGTTTTATTCGTAAATTTTAGAGTTATCTTGTTACGACTAAAATTATGAATACCACAAAAATAGTCCTAGAGAATATACACAGAAACCAATTTATGCAAAAAGTGAAATATTATTCCTGTGGTTTAATGTTCATGTCACGCAGAAATGATATCTGAATACACAGAACTCGTGCCAAGTTTAGTAATGTTAATCCTTTTAGCGTGCTTATTTACTAGTGCTTTTCAGTGGGGTGGTGTTTCCTTTCAGTTGTTCAATGTAAAATATGACGATTAGAAGAACTTATTAAAATCAACTTCCTCAAAATAATTTATGGTTTTTTGAAATGTTATTATAATACGATTTTTTTCGCATGAAAGAACATGCAATTAGGATTGAATTCAATGTCCTTCAGCGATAAAGCTTTTCCAAATTTAACATATCAAACCCATCTCGACGATTTCGTGATAGCCTTCAAGAAATGTTCGTACCAAAAACAAATGCATTCAAGTTCGTCCTGCATAAAAGTCAAGGCCAATTCACTACCCTGAAAATTTCACATTTCCATTTCTTTTCAATGATTATGTTGCTTGTCGTGATGGCACTTTCCCGGTGAAAGCTGTCAGGTTTTTTCATGGAAATTACCTTCAAAGAAAAAGAAAAAAGTCCTTCGCAAACAAGATAAGCAAGCAGATAACAAGTACAAGACAAAATTGTGTTTCCTGCAAATTATCTCCTCTATACAGTTTTATGTTATTCTGATGCACACAGTACGGTAAAGCAGCGAAATTCAAACTCACGATATCCTATACAGACTTGTATTTACGTACAGGATGTTCTGTGTGGAGTGGACCAACTCATAGCAATGCTGGAGCAACATAACATAAGATAGCTTCTAACTGGTTCCAGAGATAATACAATTCAATCGCCACAATTTTCAGGATACCCTTAGAACTTGTATCCGGTCGGACAGCCATTCCCAAGAGCATTGGCTGAACCGTGAAAATGTATTCTATTCCCATGGCTCATAAAACTTCTCGTCGTTAGACCCCAATTTTTATTTTTCTCAGCCATCACCAAAAACATTTGTATATCCTCGATGAATGGATACTGGGGGCGGGGGAGCGAGTGGGTGGGTGATGTTGGGTGCGGATGGAATTCCTGCATGGTGACAAGAAATATGTAGTTGTAGTTGTCGTTGAAATGCTGTTCAATTGCCCATTCCTGGCGAAAACATTTCAATGTGGCACCAGGACAAATTCGTCTCTATTTCCGTCTCAAGATGAGATTGGGGTTCAAGCGGAAAATCTCATAATTTTATAGAATAGTTTTCATATGTTCTGTGTGATGTCATCTGGTTAAATGGAACATACCAAGCCATTTATTTGGTGTAGAATTGCTGGCTACAGTTTATTTACTTACCGGATGGGGTGAATATATACGAGTATTTTTGGGATTGTGGTTTGAGCATTGTTATCGGGTGTCATGTGATATATCTAGTTCATCCCAGATAATTAATTACATATATGAAGAAGCTATTCATTTAAATGACTCGGAAAAGGATATGAATACTCTGCTTGGGTTTGCTATGTTCACACCAGCGCAAATAATGTAATTTTGGGAAAGATTTATACAAATGGTAAACAAATCAAGTTCAAAATTACATAATTTTGCGTACAAATTGACAATTCACAAATTATCTCTTTGTAAAGCAGTGATATGGTCTTACAGCTTTCGCACTGCTGCTTATCGCCATTTTTCTAAATACGAAAAATTGTGTACCAGCTCCACTCCCTCAGCATTTGCTCTGGGTTCCATGTTTCAAGGATAACTTTGTGTATGGGTTTTTGCAAACTGTCATTGCCATATTTGATGAATTCTGGTGGTATATTATTGATCTCCGATGCTTTGTTGACTACTTTTTTATGGTAGTTAAATAATTTTATACAACCCTACTAAACCTGCGATCTATCTGTCAATCTACCCATCAATCCATCCGTGTGTCACAGTAATTTTTCTCGTAAATTGGTATCCTCTCCAATGTTCCACAACAAAAGAAATTTTATAAGGTGCTGAAGGGGGATTTTCACATATACGAGAGTGGCTCCTGAAAAGAAATTTTATCAAAAGTAGCCCAAATGGGCATCAAATGAAATATCTTGAATTGAAGTATTCAAAACAGGTCTTAAACTGGTATTTCTTCTTTTTTTCTTGTTTTGTATCGCCACTCCTTCGCGATTGGTCAGTGATCTGAAAAATCTGAAAAAAAATTATATAGGTAGGTGCTTCTGAGTACAACAACAACAAATATATCAGAAGTCAAAACTCGCTTAGCTTATTTAATAATAGTATGATCTTCAAATTCGACATTCTTCCCAATAAAATTGTATGGATACCCTTAAACTCAATATGTATGTAGTTTTACAAAGGGACCTAAAACAATGTAAGTTTGATAAAAATCGATAAAAATCGAATCATATTCACGGAAGTTATAGCTATTTGAAGTTTCTCTAACAACAATATCTCACAATTTTGTCACTTTATGGACTCTACATCAAATTAGCCACTGCAGTTTTGACTTGACCTTCTTAACATTCTCAGATAGGAACACTGACATAAATATTTTTGGGAATCAATTTTATGAGTGATTTTTGTTACTTTGCAATAAAATGGCGACCGTTAAAATGAAGAAACAATCGATTTTCTTTTAAACGTGCCCATCTTTTTGGCGTGTTTCTTGACTTTATTCATTGTTGGTGACTGCATATCGTAAGTTGAGTACAAAACTCTTCTGACAGGAGCGTGGGTCTTTCTACCTAACTTGTTTCTTTTGTTAGCAGAATATAGTAATCAAGCAGTTGCCTAAACAAACTGCTGGAAAATCGCCATAATACTGATCCGAATTTTAATTGCAGATTCGAAAAATTTAATTATTCAAACCTACAATTAAAATTCAGAAATGGCAACACATTTTCAAGCAGCTCACCAACAATTTGCATTGCCGAAGACAATCTATATAAACGGATGAACGTTGCTCGTGAGTGCGAAATATACCGTTAGTTGACGATTGGCAACAAAACAGAGGCAGTTTGGTTTTGGACCGCAACTGAGTACGTCGGCAGTAGTATGCGCGGTTGTATGTAGTAGTCCCGAGCTGTGAATAATAAGAATTATTCAATTAGAACGTCTCTACCCTCCCTGAAATCTTGCAATTGGTAATCATGTCAGTGTAAACTTGCAGTGTTGATTTATTTCTTTCAGCATCTACACCCCATCCCTAAGGGAAGTTTAACAACCCACATGGGAAACGGAGGGGTTGTGTGTATACGTGCACTTACTGCAATTTGAAACCAAATCCATAGAGTTTTAAAGCACCGTTTCAATTAGGATGACAAGAATCGCCCTTTTTGGATTTAAGTACCCGAAAAGATGTAGGGAAGTACAAATTTCCTCGGACCATAAGTGTAACAAATATAATTCCACCCGCACTACCCTGCATCAATAAAGAATATTCCGTTATTAAAATAGATAACAAAATAGTCACATCAAGTAAACCAACTGTCTTGAATAGTGTTGGTTCAAATGAGACATCAATATTCAGCACCGATCTATCATTTTCCACTTCGACGAAAATGTTCTACGCGGGGCCAAGCACAGAATATAGAAAGCGACGCCAGCAAGTTGCACCTCACAAACTGGAGGTGAAAATCCGTTATTTGCTTTAAATATTCATAGAAGCAAACTGCCTAGCATACTCATTGGTGCTGTCGATTTCATTGTTGGATGCTGCATCAGGATCATTACAAGCTTGCCGACAAATATGTAATAGATTGAAATATATCACACGGTGGAGCTTTCACGAATATTTTGGTTACCGAGCATTTATGATAAAATTTCAACTACAAATAAACTAATTCGATCACTTTGTTACACAGCAAGAATCAATTTTAATTCTAAAACCTGAAATACAAACAACAGCAGCGAATGAAATTTCTGATCGCTATCTTGAGTAAGTAGAACGCGTAAATCCACGAAACATTCGAATGATTCCCGTGAGTATAGTGAAACGAAAACTTCTATACATTCGAAATTAAGTAAAAGGGCTTCCATAGATAAATCTTTACTCTGTGTGGCCTAGTGGTTAGAGCATGAACCCATAAGTCGAAGGCCCCAGGTTCAAACCTCGTTGGGAGCAACGTGATTTAGTTCAGGGGATTTTTTGGACGGACTATGAGTGGTTCACTCAGTGGTGATATGTACTGATTTAATCAGATCATATCATAACTGAGCAGGCACACGGAAGCACGGTGCTGACCAAACCAACTTCCGAAAAAAAATCAATACGGTCATGAAAATGAAATACTCTAACTATCTCTAAGTGAATGCCCGAGAGGGGCTGCAGTACTACAAAGAAGAAGAAGATAAATTTTTGCTCAGCAAGGAACGAATTGTAATTTGATGTAATCAACTGTTGTTTGTAACAAAAAGAGAAGGTGGAAACTGTGTTTTCAATCCTGATTAAATTAAGACTTAATTATAATGAGAAATTACTAAGAACATTATTAAGTACCTAATTCAACTAATAATTGTGTATATTTCGGCTACAAACAAGATTAATTTTTAAACACACATCTGAATTTTTTTTGAAAAGAAAATTATCTTCGGTATTTTGATTGCGTTCGTTCCTTTTACTGTTAAAAGTAGCCACTGCGTTGGTTTGCATGTTAAGTGTGATTTTGGATAGAGTAAAGTCACCGAAATTCTGTTTGCTTCGCTAACTATTCTTACAAGATTCTCCATTTAAAATAGTTAACTTCGGTTTTCTGAATTCAGTCGATAATTTCAGCAATCTTCAGGCATCATCCACATCATCTACGGGCGCTTGTCGAGGATGTTGGGTGAGTACCCTTTTGGTTCCTTTTATATATTTTTCCTATTATTAAGTTTTGAAAATTACCTTTTTTAAATTTTAAATAACAAATTATAAACGTTATTATTTGAAATTTTAAACTTAGCAAACATTTTTTAAATATATTTTTAATTATAACTTAAATTTCTGTTGGTGATAAGTTTAAGAGAAGAAAGAAAGCTTTCTTGTTTGTTTGTGAAGAAAAAAATAGCATATAGCATAGTGGCAAGAATTTCAATTGAAATTAGAACATTAAGAAGCAAACAAACGTATTGTGAGACACATGTTTCATCTATATACTTATTACAAACTACGAGCCTATGCGTATTGTTATCATGGTCTTGCACTTGATAGATACATTGGGAATTAGCGCAAAATTTTGATAGCGATCGTTTAAAAATCGCTCGCTAGAAAACGATTACTTGAATTCTGTATGTGTGAAAGATTTAGGCAAGCCTGTTGAAATTCTGTTGATACCCCACCTACTTAACGTAAATGTTTGTAGTCGTCATCAATGAATGATATAAAAATGTGCAACAGTATAAACACGATCTAATACGAGTGAAAATAAAGAAAATGTGTAATTAAAGACTTACCTTCGGTCTATCTTTCGTTAAACCTGACCGGGTATGGGACCCACCACGTTAGTTGGCCCCGCGACTATAATGAGCTAGCCATTGGGTAAGCTCACCCCTTCCTTATTAATTTACAAGTGCTTTTGCAGGATAGAGTGGCCTTCTGTCCGCGTGCATATTTATGGTGTAGGGTTATGTGATTCCCTTACATAATCCTATAACACAAATTTGCCTCTTTCATATTTTTCATTTAAGGGAATAATTCATGCAAATTATGTTTGCATGAGTTTTTCACTTAAATGGAAAATAGATGGCCATGTCCACATTTGATCTTGATCTGGCTTAAGGGTACGAGGAGCACAGCTTTCACCTGGATGACGTATCCTTGTTTGCGGGCCGTAAGTAACGTCGTTGACGATGAAGTCCTCTCAAGTCCCGTCTATTTTCGCCAGGCCCGGTTTGTCACTTGCGTTAGCAATTCTAACACATAGTAGGATATCTCAGGCTCAACTTCGGTCGATATGAATTCATATCTTTTGAATTTGTGGATGCGAAATTTCTTTTTGTAGTGGGTTCTTGTGCTTGTTTTTGTATTTTAGTACAAAACCCTAAAAAGCACGGGTAGTGATATCCATCCAAGGAGAAGTGGCCTCGGCTATTGATATGAGCTTGATGAGCATCAAAACTCCTTTATTGCTAAGAGCTATGCAATAGCAGTTCAGGTTATTTTCCTGGCCACATGAATGAAATTATTGCTATCAGCATCACTAGATGTGGGACCAGGCTGCTCTAGCGATTGAACTTCACGCTCGAAAGAAGCTTCAAATCTGACCAGAGCGTTGCATATTGATGCAAATCAGGAAGATAATGGCGTCCATTCCAATAGAGGAAGGAAAATAAATTCATTCATATCCTGAGAAACATGAGAATACTGGGGACTCGACCACTAGGTTTAGAGACTTAAGAAAGAATTAAAAAGCAGAGATGCGCTACGCTTTGGTACAAAACTACTCTCAGTGAACAGGAATTCAAGCTTCTGTAACATAATCAAAGAAACTACGCCTCATCTATCCTAAAAAAGCACAGGTAATCACTAGCGACTACAAAACAAGTTACTACTTTAAGTGAAAGAACATGCTGATGAATACCCTGAAAGAGTGCCTTTTGTGTAAGAATAATGGTGGAAAATTTGAGGGGCTGTGAGTTAGACCATACAAAGCTTGCGTAGCAGCTCCTAAGTTCAAATCTTGGTCATAGTATCGAGTTTGAGCTTCTGATGCTACTGTCGGACTATCAGCCCAGGCGGTTGTGATGGGCGCGAATTGGAAAATTATGTAATAATCATATGGTTGAGCATGATAACATATTGACCATATCACCTTGAATTCCGTTACGGTCATGGAATGATATACCCTTACAATAAATTCTACAGCAATGTTCAGATTTGGACGGTTGTGCCATGGATTATTTTTACTATTATCATTAATATTAAATAAAAGATAGTCTTCAGAAAATGTATGTCCTTCTTGGAGTGATTCGAGCATGTTTCATTCTTTTCAGTTGGAAGATGAATGTCATTTACGCACTGAGTGTTGGACTTTATTGCTTGCAAGTGACAGAACTACCCACTAAACACCTCCACTGTCAACCCGGGAACCCAGCCTGGAACCACTTGACACACTACTTCGGGCCAGGTCTCACTTTGCTGCGCCGTGAGGCACCTTCAAGCTGGGGGACTCCTCTTCTAGCTGGAGAGGAGGGAGGAAGAGGAATTGCTAGACAAGCGATCCCTTAGCCCCGATTGTACTGAGTCCCTTTTATCTTTTAGGACTGCCAGAACATCACTAGATGTGGGACCAAGCTGCTATAGTGAGTGAACTTCACGCTCAAAAGAAGCTTCAAACCTGGCCAGAGCGTTGCATATTGATGCAAATCAGGAAGGTTGCGGTGATCCGTTGGCAAATGTGCCACCTGGTTTCATTTGTCAACGTATTACCGCAACTATATGTAACTATCCGGGTGAGCTCTCTCATCTCCCTGTAGAGATTCCGTTACAGCCAGTCCCATTTTTCACAAGTGGAAAATGTGTGGTAGGACTCACCTTCCTTTTGTGGGCTTAACCAACAATTAGGGGACCGAGAATTACCAATTTTGTGCAGGTGAGACTGAAATGCCTACTGAAAAGCAGAGTCAGATAGAAGTTGGTCTCACCATGCCGATCCATGTAACCACGTTCTCACAAACGGGATGGGACGCACAGTCCGCCTTCTCTTCGTGTATATGCAATCCTCAGTGCTCCTCTTCTCTATGTACCTGTGCCAAGCGTTTTCGGTATACCTACTTACTGAGAGCATTGCCCAATATTTCTGCTCCGTACTGTAGTACTAACTCTACAGCACTCATCAAAAGACGTCTTCTTGGTGGGTTGGGTCCTCCTACGTTGGCCATAAGTCAACTCAGACCCGATACTCCCGAAGCAGCTTTCTCAGCCATTTCTCTGATTTACTCCAAAAAACTCATCGAGTTGATCAGTAGCCCAAGGTATTTCACCACTGGCTTTGATTTGATTGGTTTGTCTCGAGTACTGATCATCCTTACTTTTTTCGGTCAAGATGACCACTTTGGTTTTCTCCAGAGCTAAACTGAACCCGCAAGCAATTATACACCCTCGCTCGGCGCTTTAGCATGCCTAGCATAATTTGTGCTTGTTCCAGTAACCAGAGTTGCAACATTATCCACAAAACCGATCAAGCGCGACTTATCTGGCATCTCCAGTTCCAGTATCCCGTCGTATGATAGGTTCCATAGATCTGGGCCAAAGACAAATCCCTGGGCAACCCCCGATATAACTTCCATCCTTCGTTAGCCCTATGTGGTGTCATAAAGCAGGCTTTGGTCCTTCAGGTAGTCCCTCAGTACCGCATGTAATGCAGAAATTGAGAATTTGGAAGTTTTTGACCTACCCGCGGTCTAGCGTACGAAACAAAGCCAATAAAATTTTCGGGACCCAGTGAAGACTAACTCGGATCTGTAATTTGATATTACTTGGAGGAAGTTAAAAGTTTGCTAACTCATCAATATTTAGGATAGAATATAACAAGCATGGTGAAGTGGCCCGATATTCCTTCCACCAGCACGTCGATTTAAAATACATAACAATCACCAACAGGTGTTATTGTAATTCAAAATGATTGAAGTGGCTATACCTCACTTGATAACGATCTAATCTTGATGAAGTTCTGTAGGCACGAGAATTTATCTTAACCAACCTAATTGTGAAATTCTACCGTTCAGATTTTTCAACGAAAAATGTAAAAGTGACAATCAAACTATCGCTAACAAAGTTTTCTCAATTTTGATTTTTAGGGTATTTATTAGGCTTGTGCTCATAAAATTTGGCTTCTGTGATTTTTTTCTCACATTGTTGAGCCCAAAGGAAGAAACAGGAATTTTTCAAACATTATGCTTCCCCTTGGACCCCCTGATACATGAACTGACTTTTTGTTCTCCGAATTTAAATGTTTTACTCAAGTCTTTTCATAATCCCCATTCAACTGCCTTTGATAAAAAATTTCTAAAGTCAATTTATTATCAAAGATTTAATGAGACTTGAATTTTCGAGAGGCTACCACTTTTGGCCTTTTTACAAAGTTGCACCATCATACTTTTTATAGTTTCTGAGAAAACTTACTGTAATGCATGGACAGGTGGATTGACGGACGGACTGATAGACAGACAGAACAACAGATATGATTTCTAGCAGGACCTGAAAATCTGCAAATGCTAATTAACATTGCCTCCAATAGTGATAAAAGCTCTACGCGTTAAACTGGCCACCGTAACCAATACTGGATACCTCAATAGTAACGAAAACCTATAGAAAGAGTAAGATAGAAAAAACTGATTTCCTTATGAAGCTACCAGGATCAGTCTATAAACTGATGATAAGGATATGCACTGGCCTCAACCTCATGTAATGATTTTTATTTCTACGTCCGAACGAGGAACCGACCTCTCATCGGTTCTAGACGTTAAGTCTGAGTAGTGCCAACGGATGGTACCCACCGGTCAACCAATCCGTGCACCGTAATCCATTCACGCGGCGGCTGCTTGTCGGCCAGCAAGATCGGAGAGGATTTTGGTCACGGGTCTCCAAATGGATTACGCTCCTTTACAATCCTCAGCCACCAATACATGCCCGTTTTCAAACGCGTCACCAAAACAAAACCATACGGAGAGGAAACCTATTTTACGTTACTCCGTATTTCTTCATCAATCAGTAAAGAACAAAAATCTAATCTTTACTTCGCGTTTCCGAATTTCCGACACGGTACCGAAAAATATACTACGCTAACTCAACCCGACGAAAGCTACGCTAATAAACAGTCAAAACCAACGAAGGTAGCGTGTACCGCGCGCGACGGGAAACCGACCTCAGCGGATTTTCTCAAACCCTACCCTCGCGACGGCATACTTACCATGCACTCTATTTCCCGCTGAAAGAAAGAACCACTGGAAAGGAAAATCGTGTTTTAGTTAGCAATTCATATTATTATTAAATTCAATAAAATTAGGATTTCTATTCCAAATACTAGTATCTTCCATTTAAAAACGAGAAAATTCTATGATCTACAAATCTGTAACAAAAAAATCGTGAAATTATTTATCTTAGATACTTCTCCTTATCTGACTTGATTTTAGTAGTCTACTTTTTCTTATTTTAAGCTTTAATTTGAGAAAACACAAACTATCTTTCATCTATGTTTTGGATTTAAATTTTGTGTTAAAAAAAATATCACTTTAAGGATTTTTGCATATTCTAAGCATTAAACAAATTTGCTGGTTGCTTGTTTGTTGTAACTTTAGTCATATCGAGCTTGTTTCTCATGGGGAGAGGACTCGAGGGCTAGAAATGTTTTGGAATTTCTAAAACGTTCACATGTATCGTGTTCAAGAAATAAGAGCGATTTATCACTAAAGAAGTGTTAAAACTGATTAAGTTTCAAAAACTAACATTTGCACAATTCAGACATTTCAAAGGAAGTATAGGCTGCCTTTTTGCCTCAAATTTCTTTGTCTCAATTTTTCCGTTTTTTTTTACTTAAATCTTTCAATTGCATGCTTACTTAAATCGAATTAATTTAAATTATTGACATATAAATTGAATATTTTTCCAATAAATAAAAACTCAAAATATGTATGATTGGGCGATTAATTCACTTCGTTAATAAGGAAAGCATCATAATATTGTGAGATGATTAGCAGTACGTTCTCTTCAATATTTCTGACAAAACTTGAAGTTAACCATTTTATCTCTTCTTCCTTATAGTCGGTTACTTATTATAGTATTCAAAACAAAAATTATAACTACATTTAAGTTTTTTTCCTTTATGCTTTCTTCTATTCAAACAAATAAGGCACAACTCTGTACTATACAAAAAAAAAATTTTTTCTTTTCAATTATACTTTACTTCAATTACGAGTCGACGTGTATTTTGAATGCAATCAGCCAGATTTTCTGTTTTTTCTTTGTTTTTAAATAAGGAAATTATTTGTGTTTTTATTTTCAATGGAATATTGTATTTTGTGTAACTTCGCTGATCAATTGTCGCTTACGTTTCTTTTAAAGTTCATAAAAAATATCGCATCTACTATTTTAGGCTGTTTCACAAGGACGGAATAGAATACTTCCAAATGGTTCAGGAATATTTTCTATTTTGGTAATTTTTAGATTGAACGGCAGCAAATTTATTGACTAGTCGAAAAATTACTTCAGAGAATCGTTTTGAAGTGCCATTCGAAATTTCAGTGACAAAGAAAGGAAACTTGTTATCAGAGGCAATTTATACAATAAAAAGCAACCATTTGAAAACAAATGTTTTTTGTTTATGACTTTCATTATCACTAGCGAACTTTAATTTGGTTGGCAGATGGTATTTCCATTTCACGACTGTTACATCAAGCTCATCTTCTAAACGCATGAGAGTTCGCAGCGAATGGTTAAAAACAACATACAGTTTTTCAAATATCGATGTGCAGTTACTTATCAGAGTACTTAATTAAAACTTCGTTTTTTTTTGCGTGACCTTGACCCTGTTGAGTAACATGTTATATATATTGATATTGTTACGACAAAGGTTCAAGTGTTCTTAGTTTTAGAATCTTTGTACTTTGATCCGATCGTTTGCAGTTTATTAGTTGGCCATTGTTAGCTTCTGCGTTTGGCGACATACGAGGTGTGTTCAAAAAATATCGCGAATTTTGTTTTTTTTCAAAAATTATTTATTTATTCATGAATATCTATTTTGTCCCCTTCAAAGTAATCCCCATGAGATATTATACACTTGTGCCAACGGTTTTTCCAATCTTCGAAGCACTTCAAAAAATCATTTTTTTTAATCTTGTTCAGCTCCTCCTTCGATGCCGTCTTTATCTCGTCAAGCGTAGCGTAACGTCATCCTTTCATGGGCCTCTTCAGTTTAGGAAACAAGAAAAAGTCACAGGAGGCCAGATCTGGGGAATACGGTGGCTGCGGCATCATTAGTGTGTTGTTTTTGGCCAAAAAGTCGCGCACAAGCAACGATGTGTGAGCAGGGGCGTTATCGTGGTGCAAAAGCCAATTTTTGTTCTCCCACAAATCCGGGCGTTTCTGGCGGATTGCTTCGCGCAAATTGCGCATTACTTGCAGGTAATATTCCTTATTGACCGTTCTTCCCTGTGGCAAGAACTCATGATGCACCACGCCCCTGCAATCGAAGAAAACTGTCAGCAAAACTTTCACATTCGACCGAACTTGGCGCGCTTTTTTCAGTCTTGGTTCCATTGAGATGATTGAGCTGTGGTTTCCACGTCATAACCATAAACCCACGATTCGTCACCAGCTATGACCCTCTGGAGCAAATTTGGTTCGTCGCGGACAGAGTTTAACATCTCATTAGCAATGTTCATGCGTTGCTGTTTTTGGTCGCAATTGAGCAATTTTGGTACGAATTTCGCGGCGACCCGTCTCATGCCCAAATCGTTGATAAAATCGAATGGCACGAGCCAATCGATATGTTTAGGCCCTCAGCAACTTCTCTAACGGTGATTCGACGATTGGCCAATACCATTTTCTCCACTTCATTAATTTTTTCGTCTGTTGTTGAAGTGCTCGGGCGTCCGGCACGCTCTTCGTCGTTCACATCTTCTCGGCCTTCTAAAAACATTTTGTACCACCGATAAACGTTGCTTTGGTCCAAGGTAGCTTCTCCGTATGCCACAGTCAACATTCGGAATGCATCCGCGCACTTAATTTCGTTTTTCACACAAAATTTGATACACGTTCTTTGATCCATTTTTTTGAATAAGTAAAAATCGAAGACGATTGAAAACACGTGCAAGTAAAGCAGCTATCACCAATTAAGTGAACATTCAAAATGGCCGAGCTTGTCGGCATAAGTGACAGACATGAGTACCAACATAACGCCACAAAAAAATCGAAATTCGAATATACGCAACCCAGGAAAATTCAAAATTCGCGATACTTTTTGAACACACCTCGTACATCTAATCATATTCACTTAAATTTGAAGTATACTTGAATCAATATAGATTGATTGTTAATGATCCCGACTTCATTTAAAAATCTTATGTACTAAATATTTAAATATGATTTAATATTTCCTCAACAATTGGCAAGGCGATTGAAAATCCACCGATATCGCATGCAGATGTAGCCGTTGCAAGCTTGGAACTGCATGAAGGCCGATTTTAAAGTCCCCGATTCTTTCCTTATGGTGAATCTTGGTATATCTACCTTGGGAAGAACGAGAAAATGATGTTTAGCCTTTGGATACTCATCTCGAAACACAAGAGCACAATCAGATGAAATAAGCAACAAATCCGGATCGTTCAAAGATTTGACCAGAACCATATTCCAGGATGGTTTTGCGGGCAATGAAGCTGTTCTCGTAAGTTGAGTTGATCGGATTATATGTGATACGACCATCACGTTTGCAGAATATCTGTAGTCAAAGCCAAATTTACGAGTCAAAAACAGCACAAACTTATTTCAATAGAAACACAACTAAAACTTCTTTCAACGTATGAAAGTGATTTACCTGATCGAAACATCGGCACTTGAGAACAATGTCAATTGTAGAATAACCTCACAAGTATCGTACACGAATATGTGAATGGAGTAAAAAATAAATAATGGAATGCAATCTACTTATATTTGCATTAATTTTCATTCTACCACTATTTTTGTATTGTACTCCCAACACAAAATAGAAAACTTCACTTTTCAATTTTTGTTGACACACACCCGCCATGTGGCTGTGTCCACTCGACTCTTCTTGGGTGACGACCACTACGTGCACACTTCACTGCCATGTGGCTGTCAATTCCTCTTGACATCCCACGACAAAATTCACGTGGGATATGCGCCCGTCGCAACCAACGTGAAATGACAAGCCACCTAGCAGCAAGGTGTGTTAGTAGTGGGCGCCAGCGGCGTCGCATGATTCATTACACCCATATGCAAGCCTCCTCACAAACTGTAAATTGCAGCGATTGACTCGTGTAGAAAATTTGGTGAGCCAAGCAATAAAGGGAGTACCTTCTATGTAGTTACCCAGCTCTTGCTCAGAAGAGATGGAAGGCACTCAGAGAGTTAAGGGGTTAGGGGTTGTCCAAATTTTCAGATACTAATCTTTTCGTTTTGGTATTTCCTTAAAGTATGATATCCTGAAAATATTTTCTGTAAATTTTAAGTCAACCTGAAAAAGAATGGTTAAGGCATCCCAAGGTTACTGAAGGGCTTTCTGGTTTTAAAATCACTCAAAATCCTTAAAAAAAAATTTTCCCTAAATGTTTCTTGCAAATCGTATAAACAATTTGCTATAAACAATTGTTCCTGGGTTTTTGTAAAAAAATAATGCAAAATTCAGGTTCAGTACATGTAAATACATGAAAGAAGCTTTACTTCATCTCTTAATTAAACGAAAAGCTACTACCGCACCTTTACAAATATTTCAAACGCATTTTTCTCGAGACTTTATTTTCCGAGCCAGTGAGAAACGTAACTCGAAAACTGCTGAACGTATTTCGATAAAGCTTTTACAGCTTATTGTGAGCATGAAAACACTTGTTATTGATTGCAAGATTTAATTTTTTTTATTTGATACCCAATCAATAAATTTGTGGATTTTTTTTTGAAAATCAGCGAGCAATGTTTCAGAAGCCACTATTTTGGAAATATTCAAGGAAAATAAGTAAGCTATGGGTAAGGATAAGACTAACTATTGAGTTAATAATTTTCTTGCTTGGATCGACTTCAGATAAACCAGTAAGGTTGTTTGTATGAAAATTTGAATTTATTGAAATCTGAATTTTTTCCGTGGCTTACACTTCGTGACTAGTGAACTACAACTTCACTCAAGATCCCTTTTTTGACAAGTGACAAATCATAAACAGTTTGGTTCAAAAGTAAATTATCATAAATTCATGCAACTTAAATACATTGTGGTTCAATAGTAAAGTATCATCATGGTCGCGAACATATCGGCCCACCTTGGAAGGACCCCTTTCAACCGTCTAAAAATAGTGGACATAGCTTTGATATTGGTCGTTTAAGTACTCCTTCTTTCGTTTGTATGGTTACTACTCGCACAATGCCATCCTTGCCTGGGTATGTCGCAGTTACTCGTCCCATCAGCCAGTGAGAAGGTGGAATATTTTCGTCTTTGATGAGGACCATGTTATCAACCTCCAAATTCTGCATCCTTTGTAACCATTTTGACTTCTTTTGTAATTGAGTTAAATATTCTGATGACCGCTTTGCCCAAAAATGTTGTACTAGTTTTTGCATGTACTGCCATCTAGTGAGGCAATTTGGGTTGACATCAATTAACCTTTGATCGGGTAACGAATTCATCGGACGTAGGATTAAGAAATGTGCTGGTGTTAAAGGATCCATGTCACCCTCAAACTTGAGACACAACGGACGTGAGTTCAGGCAACACTCAATCTGGCATAATAGTGTTTTAAGCTCTTCGTAAGTGGCCGATAAGCTCCCCAAAACACATTTAAGATGATATTTAATAGACTTGACGCTTGCCTCCCAGACGCCGCCAAAGTGTGGGGCTGATGGTGGAATGAAATGCCATTGAACTTCACATCTGGACATTTCCCTGTAGATATTGTTTTGCTCAGTTGACAAGAATTCGTAGAGCTCCTTTAACTCTTGTTTGCATCCAATGAAGTTGGTGCCGTTGTCTAAATAGATGTGGAGTGGCGTTCCTCGTCTTGATGTGAATCGCCGAAGTGATGCTAAAAATGCTGCTGTAGAAAGTTCTGTGACCACCTCCAGATGAATCGCTTTGGTACTGAGACAAACAAATATAGCTATCCAGCATTTATAAGCACGTGCGCCACGCCCTTTCCATGATCTGATGAGCATTGGGCCAGCAAAGTCCACTCCTACATTATGAAATGTAGAGCTTGGTTGGAGACGTTAGCTTGGGAGATTTCCCATACGTTGTTGATAAGACTGTTGTCGAAAACGCATGCATGATGTACAATGGTACACTGTTCGTTTTATAACTTGAGTCACCTCTGGTATCCAATATTTCAATCCTAATAAGTATTGCAATTGACGCGTGCCTGCATGCAGATATTTGTAGTGATAATCGTTGACTATGACCTGTGTTAAGTAGCAGTGCTTATGTAGAATGTATTGGTGTTTTTGGTCATAAGCAATATCAGCATTTTCAAGACGCCCTTCAACACGCATTAAGCCTTCATCATCGATGAACGGAGTCAAAGAAGCGAGTTGGTTTTTTGATGAAAGATGTTTACCAGCCGTTAGGGATTGGATTTCTGGAACGTAAAACATATGTTGAGATTTTCGGACAAGAATGTGATGAGCGTTTTTAAGTTCTGTCGTACTAATAAATTATATTTGTCGCTCATGACTAGTTTTGCAATTGTTTGCAAATCGTAGAAGTAGTGCCGTAATTCTGAGCAGTTTGTTGAAACTCGAGTAACGTTGTAGTAAATCAGGAGGATCAACGCAAACAGCTATTGCCACTACTCTGCGCTCTTCCAGGTCCACATAATCAGGAACTAACACTGCTCTTTGAGGTGTGATGCTGGTGTTTTGAAGAATCTGTGGACCCTCCCACCATAAGGTGCTTGAACTAAGCTCACTGGAGGATAGACCTCTTGTAGCCAAATCAGCTGAGTTTTGCTTGGGTTGAATGTTGTGCCGGTTACAAGCAGGAATGTGATTTATGATGAATGATGTTCGGTTAGCAACAAAAGTTTTCCATCGCCTTGGATGATCACTGATCCATGACAAAACCACGGTGGAATCAGTCCATCCATATGTTGGAACATCTTCGAATTGTAGGGCATCCTTTACTTTGCATATAAGTTTTACCATGAGTTGAGCTGCACAGAGTTCTAGGCGAGGCTGCGTAATTTGCTTGATTGGAGCTACCCTGGTTCTTGCAGCCAGAAGCGTTGTTGAAATAACTCCATTGGGTTTTATAATGCGTATGAAAATAGCAGCTGCGTAGGCCAACTCAGATGCATCTGAAAACCCGTGCAGTTCAACCTGATCTCCAATGTTGAACTGATACCATCTTAGAATCTTCAGCGTCTTTATATCCATTACATTTGCTTGCAACCGAAACGATTCGTTTCTCAGATCAATAGGAAGATCTTCGTCCCAGGATATACCCTTGAACCACAGCCGCTGCATAAATATTTTTAAGGAAATCACCACGGGTGAGAGCCAGCCAATAGGTTTTCCGTTTCAAAGCTGCTGATCTTGATTTGCCAAGTTCCACCACATCATGTTTGAATGGTAGTTTAACCATGTACCTACCGTCAGACAATCGTTGAGTGTTCTTCTTGAAATGTTCCTCAGCTTTTTCCTCGTCTGGACTTAGATATTTGGTTGGATACAGACACTCTTCGGACTCCCAAAAACGTTGTAATTGATCTTCCAAGTTTGTATGAATATGCGCCACGAACGTTGACCGAGCTGATCGAGTCTCGGTGTTTCCTATCATCACCCATCCCAATATTGTTTCAAAAGCTGTTGGGGAGCCTGAAGGGTGAACTATTTTTCCTTGTAGCATACAGTGTCCGAAAACATCAGCGCCCAAAATAACATCAATATGGTTTCTTTTGTTATACTCTACATCGGCAAGTTGCAATGTTTCAAAATATTTGAGTTTTTCATTGTTGGTTGTTTGTGGTGGTAAGAATTGTGTAAGATTTGACAGACAGTGAGCTTGTACGATGATTGAACTTTGATTGTTGGCAGAAATCTTCAATAGAATCTTTCTCCTTGTAGCGGTAGGTCTGTCACCTCCAACACCGTACAGCAAGATTTTGTTTTTAGATCGAGATAAACCCAACCTCTGTACACAGGCTTCTGTGATGAGACTTGACTGCGCTCCGGAATCTTTTAGTACTCTGCATGGCTGCAAGCTGTTTGTTTTATCAACGATCATTACGATTGCTGTAGGCAAAATTGTTGTTTGATGGTTTTTGTCTTGACTGGAATGAATGTTGATTGCCAACTCATCTCCTCTATTTGAATATTGATCATTGTTTTGTGTTAATATCGTATTATTAGCGAAGTGCAATAGGGTATTGTGCCTTTGTCCACAAATCTTGCATGAACTGATCTTACATTCAGTTGAAAAGTGTCCACGTCTAAGACAGTTGAAACAATACTTACAGTTACGCACGATTTCTCTTCGTTTTATGATAGCCATTGCATTGAATTGTTGACAGCTGAATAAAAGATGGTTTTCGTTACATACAGGGCAAGTCTGAATAGTTGTAGCCAATATATTGCGTTGCCTATGAAATTGCGGTGTAAGATTGGTTTTATTTTTGCTTTCCAGTTCGATGACTCGCCATTCCAAAAACTTCAAAAAATCATCAACTGATGGCGATTTGTCTTCATTTATGCTTCGGTACTAAAGGCTGCTAGTATCTTGGTCGAGTTTCTTGCACATCAAAAACAATAAAACGAAATCCCACGATTCAACCGACTTATCTAACACTTTAAGCCCATTGTAACATTCATTTATGTTGTCGTAAAATCTTTTGACATCTGTCAATGAATTGTTTTTAATTGATGGTTGGTTGCATAGCAACTCTAAATATGTCTCCTTGATTTTATTTGGCTTGTCATATCTTGTCCTGATGAGGCTCCAGGCAATTTTATAATTGTCATTCGTAGGCGTGACATGCTTGATAGTTGACGAAGCCTCTCCTTTGAGTTTTGTTTGTAGATACTCAAGCTTCTCTACATTAGATAAACTTGATTTACTGTCAACAAGAGACTTGAACAGGCCTCTAAATCTTATCCATTCTCTTATGTTTCCATCAAAATCAAGAATTTGTATTGGGGGCAGCTTTATATGAGAATTGTCAACGCTCGAAGTTTCAGCCGATCGTAACTTTGTGACACCCGACAGCATTGCAGACATTGTCTCTAGCAGAGATGTTGTGGTCGCCTGTTGCTGCATCAACGCCTGAATTGTAGCACTTATCTCCGTATTAACCTGTGTCGTGTGGCCTGAAGTGCCTTCAATTACGGTGTTATCCAGACTGGTCTGCTCCATTGAAACCCAAGCTGATTTTATATCGAAGTACATATCATCTTCGCGAACAAAGGTACTGTTTTGATCACCGCAAAACTTGGAACCGGGTCCAATAAAGATGCCGATAACTTTCTTAAAAATACTTTTTTCCTATTTGCATTTTGATGAAAAAGCTTAAATATAATGTAACGAATCCACATAATTAGTTTTTTTAAATACTTTTAATGACTACAAAAGAAATTTCAAAATGGTCATTTTTCACGCCTCTTACTACCTAACTCCTTTAGTTTCGTTTTGTGCCAAAAATGAATAACTTGAGCTCAATCAGCCTCTTTACTCCTAATGCCTTGCACCCTGCCATTTTTCTTGTTTCATGATTGCATTTTGATCAGTTTGCCAGGCTCGAGATGTTTAAAAGTTATTGGTGATCATGATGATTTATAATTAGTTTCGATTTGTTGAATGGTGTTTGTTGTCGCTGCTTTGGATGATATAATTCTTATTAATGTAGAAAATTGTGAAAGTCATTCATGAGATTGCTACACGCCTACTTGACGCCGAAGTTGTTAGTCAGCTCCATGAAAAAGTGTACGTTAGTACATTCATCAGGTGAGTATGAAACATACATTGGGGTGAAGAACTTTGGTATTTGTGTTTTAACCTCATGGACGAGAATGTCCCTAATTTCCAAAGGGAGTACTAAGCATTGAAGAAAACAAGCTAACAGTAACGTCATGTTAAGCTCCATTATAATCAAGTTTTACATACGATTTATGGTCACCCGATTCATTCAAGCCCATTCTCCGCTACTACTCATCCAACTGTTGAGTTCTCGCTACCATTCATACAATCAAGATGGCAAATGAAAACAACAATCTTAAAAAAAAGTTGGAATTGAAAAAAAGATGAGAGAAAAATTCATAGAAGTTTTCCCCTCGTTTGGAGCGATGAACAAAATAAAGGAAATCATTATTGGACCATCCTATCACCACTTTCTCCGGAAGATTGCTCGGACATTTCCGAGCTTTAATGTCCCATTTGATATCTATTCCATTTTTATCCCAGAGGAGCTTAAAATTGTCATTGACGATAGTTGTCCGATAAGAATAAAAGCATGATTTCTTTTCAGGACATTTGAATGAAATTGGAAACAATGCCACAGTTATCAAAGACGAATTGAATGTACCACAGAACATCTTATTTTCCGATGGAATGGGCGCAATTTTCACGGCGTAAGGAGTTGAAACTAGAAAATCAATTTCAATTTAAAATAAGTACGAGTAGAATGAATTAAGAAGAACGAATATTTTCAGCTCTATTTGGCATTTTCTACTGAAACCTTTTTATTTTCCATATTTTACTGCTAACTCTGCACTAAACCCATTGCATCCCGAACTCGAGCTCACAGATACTGAGTATCTGTATCAATCTTCTTAAATACCGACCTGAAATGAAAAGCTGCCATATAACAGGTCTATATCCCTCCCAGCTAACGGTTTTTCCTTGTGTGTGCTTTTCATAAAAAAGCTGAAATTGCTGATCGTAATCAAGAATGTTTTTTAGTGTTGCCAGAAATCACTTAGGGGCTCTTAATATCCCAATCCCGTGAAAATACGTACGTCTACGTACGTTAGGTAACCGTTCGATGTCGTCATCGTCGGATGGTCGGCTAGGGCTATAGAAATTTTGTTAGAGGATTTGTTGCGTTTGTTTTTTTTTCTGGCGTCGTTTTCTTTTTTGTCAGTTTTATGGCGGAAACCCCTGAGTGGGAATTCGTTGCGGGAGATGCGATACTTCATCAGGCTTAAATGCTATCGGCCATAACGGCCCCCGTTTATGGTGGTGCGGTTTTAGCTAACGAAAAACTCAATTTCTGATAGCCCAAGCAATCTCGAAAGCATTTCAGCTGTAAAGAGTCGAAGTGAACGTTAAGTCAAAAAGTAGAGAAGCAAAGTTTCTCCAAAGGGAGTCATGAGCGTGGATGAACAATTTTTGCCAATGATATATGAAACAGTAAAAGTTGCCTTAACACATTTACCGATACACGAACTTTTGGTTTCATTGGTTTTCCGGAAACGTTTGGGATAGACAGGTGTGAGGAATGTTTGAAAAGCTGTGATGGCTTTGTGTTCTCTTTTTGATGTTGGTAAGTTATTGCTTTGAATCTTAGTTTATATTAGAGAGTTTTTCAAATGAAAGCCAACTCCCGTTTGGCGACATATTACAATTGGTACAGGAAGTCAACCAAGAGTAGTCCGAGGATAGACAATCAGATGGATATAAATTAAACAAAATCATTTTAAACTTTTGAGAAACATTTCTTTCATAAAAACATTCTAAAAAATAAGGAAAAACTGAATTTCAGTCAGTGAACCTGTTTTTAGGTAAATTTCTCGAGAGAAATTTCCCTATTTTTATATATATATATATATATATATATATATATATATATATATATATATATATATATATATATATATATATATATCTATGGGATATAACGAAATTTGTGACCACGCTAGAGGTTGCAATTTTGCTCCGGTTTTCACCAAATTGTCAGAAAAGGTGTATTAGGTTAATATCTCGGTTAAGTTCGTGAACCAGCTATATCGGCTGGGCAAAAACGAAATGGCGGCCATTTTAGACGACAAATCGTGATTTCTGTTCTGATCAAAATATAGCTCCGATTTGGATGAAATTTCGTACAAAGGTTCATTGATGTATGTGATGAATCTCATAATAAAAAATCCAAAGTCGGTACGGCAAAGGTCGGAAAACGTGCAAAATTTTGTTGTTGAAATAGTGGTCAAATCTTTCAACAGATGTTCATGAAATTCGGCATTTAGATAGAAATTATGAGTATCTAAAGTATTGCGTGAAAAATTTGGAGGTCAGGTAAAAAAAAAACAAAATGGCGACCAGTTAAAACTCAAAACTTCAAAGGCTTTTTAAAGTCGCAATTTTAGTCTGATATATATATAAACTTGGTTTCAAGATAGGCATTACTTAGATCTACAGTTTTTACTATTTTTGTGATCATGCATGTGCAAATTTCAAAATGGCGGCGTTTTAAATATGGTTTTTTTTTTTAGGTTTTTGAGGCGCTCTAGCGGTCACATATTCCAGTGGATTTTGATGTAACTTAAGATTATGGATTTCTGTACTATGCTCTTGTATTATGCAGAAAATCATTAAAATTGAATGAAAAGTAAAAAAGTAGAAAACTTAAAACCCAATATTTTTAAGCTGCCATTTTCACTAAAAATTAAATTTTTTTGCCCTGTCTAGGGTGAAACTCCGATTTGAACGAGATTTGGCACATTAATTGATGAGGTCCTAGCCCACAGAGATTTAAAATTGCCCAAAATCAAATGCATGCATTCAAAATGGCGGCCCCCAAAGGTCAGGAACAAGCGCAATTCGCTATTTTAGTAGCAACTGAAATAATGAATTTTTTTCATCGAAACGTTTTAAATGACTTATCTTGAACGTATTTATAAATCAGAATATTTTTTAAATATTGTCAAATATTTTTAACAATACCCTTAAAAAATTATAAAATCGCGACTTGTCTGTCCGTCCGTCCGTTTGTTCGTGCGTCACAAGTTTTCTCGCAAACCACATGAGCTAGGATGAGGAAATATTTTCTACGTAGATCAAAAGTGGTGCCTCTTAAAATTTGCAGTGTTAGAACATATTTTAAAGTGTTTAAGAGGGTCTCTCCATACAGGGGGGTGACATAAACCTTTTTTTTTTAATTTCTGTAGCCCTCTAGCAGCCAAGTTTCTCAACAGATTCCGATAAAACTTGAAATTATAAGTTGTTAAGGCAAGTTAATTTAATTAAATTATGCAAATCGAATGACCAATAAAAAATTCGAAAATTCACAGCTTAATGATTTTAACAGCCGTTTTTAATAAAAATTCAAAAAAACGGCCCCTGATGATTCAGAAAAGAATCGAAAATGTATATATTAATGGCAATGCAAGTGCTGATTAAACTTTTATGGAAATCTTTTGAAATTAACTATTTGAGCTATTTAAGCCAACAAGTTATCACCTTTGTGTGGTAACCACTGTGAAATGTATAAACAGCAAATGTGAGAAGGGCGAAACGAGTATAAATATGTTTATAACAATTTATTACCCGCCGATTTTCAATATGTGATCCATACGTGTGCAACTCAATATAATTAGCAAAATATTTGCGCCTCTATGAAGGGTCTCCAAATACGAACGGCGACAGATCCTTTCTGATAATAAATACCCATGTAGTGCTACTAAAATTGCAATAAGAAGTCCAGTAGTAGATAAGCCAATTTTTTTTTCAAAACCTTACGCTACAAACGAGAAATTTACCTAAATCGATATGTTTTTGATTCTGACGGCGTCCCAATCATATATCACATATACCGACGGGCCACCGATAAGAAGATAAAATATCCTCCGAATCTGAGTTCACGAGACCAACAATTCCAATGGAGATACTCATTTGCTAGATTCGTTGAGGCTGGTCGAGCTGAGATGGAACAATCTAGGTATTGGTGGCTGAATGACAATGTCTAAATTATTCGTGTTTATTTTCTGTTTTTGTGCTTTTTCTCGATACTTAGTTTTTTAAAATTCATCTCATTATTGCTTCATCTAGTATTGTTGTTTATTTGTATTATAAATTAGGTGTAGGTTTCAATATAAGGTAACGTTTTTTTATTTTTTTGATTGAACTTATTTAGGATTAGGGTGTAACATATTAGGTATAGGATATAAGTTCATTGTTGTGTTAGTAGTATAAGTAATTTTTGAATAATGCTGGTTGGTTTTTTCTCCTTTTTCCAATTGAATCAAAAAATATCTCATAATCTTAATTAATTTAAATTTGCAAGTGTATTTTTTTCATTAAATGTGTTTAACTAATAACGTATAAATTTAGAGAGCCATTCGGGCCATTAAGTTTTTTATAGTTTTATTGTTTGGAATTTGCTTTATGTTCTTTTAAAAATTTATAACGATTAGTATTAAATAAAGCGCTTTTGATCTTGACTTTGACTTTGAGAAATTTACCTTTCCGGCTGGTGCTGCCAACGGGAATTTTTTTCTTTTTAGAGGTCACAATTTTATTACAAATTGCATCAAATTTTCGGAGAAACGATATCAGGCTATAATCTCGGTTACGTTAATTACTCAGATATGATTACGTTAATTACTCAGATATGTATGTGAAGGTTTGACTATATAAAATGTGCATTGAGTATACAGTGTAAATGAAGCATTAGGCGAATACTAAGATACAAATTTTTGGCTCTTTGCGAATCAAATAATTTTTGATATTTTTGGGCAGCTATGTTTCCCAACAGGTATAAATTAAATTGAATATGCACTTGACTCGAATGTGGAAAAACCAGAGAAAAAGGAAAAATTTTTAAAATTTAAGCCTCGAAACTGGCATTGGTTTGTAAAAAAAAATTACTTAATTTACATAAATATCGAATAAAAAAATTATTCTTAACTCCCCAAAAAAAATGTTTTTTAAATTAAGGACATTCATATAAAACTTGGAGTGTTTCAGCGCAGGAATGGATAGAGTCTGGTTGAAAAGTCGTCAAGGCAGCACAGATCAAGCACCAAAAGATTTTGGGAGGATTTATATGAATATTAGAATTTGGACGAAAGTGGAAATTCCAGGAGTTGCGGAATTTTCAAAGAACTTTGGAAGAATTTTGGAGGAAAAATTCTTTTTGGAAATTGTGGAAAATGGAAGGGGTTTTAACACCTGGCCAAGGCGCGTAGTGCGAGCACAAGCAGAATGAACGGAGTGGCGAATAGGAGTTGAATTTAAAATTGGAGAAATTGGGAACAAACGAAAACATTATTATTAAGGCTTTTTTAGGTGTAACTGTTTTTCTTCCTAGTATGATCATTTTGCTATTTAGTCTGTCAACTGATAGAGAATAAGGGTCATAGTTTTCGCCTTCTTTTATTTCTCTTCGTCACTAAATCTAGCTTCACGTGGAAAGCGAGGAAAACTTGCTGTGTTTCTGCGAGAAATACGGGGAAGACATAAAGGAGGAGTTTATTCTGGACTTGCTTGCTAATTACAAGATACAACTGCAAGTACCGGAAGTTCTCTAATGACATGGAAATGGACAAGGGTGGAAGTTCCACGGATAGTGGTGACGAGGTGGATGCTATCGTAAAGCCGGAAGCCAGAAGAGGCCAATAGGATCTCCAACGGAGGAGTCTACTTTAAAGGTATGGAAGACCCTTGAAGAGAGTCAAGTCAAAGTCAAAAGCACTTTATGCAATACTTATCGTTATAAATTTTAAATGAATATAAAAGCAAATTCCAAACAATAACAATAAAAAACTTAATAGCCCAAATGGCTCTTTAAATTGATACGTTATCATTAAACACATGTTAGCAAAAAAAGTATAGCAAATTAAAACTAATTAAGATTATTACATATTTCAAGACTTTATTGCAAACAGGAGAAAAAACCAATATACACTATTCAAATATTATTTATAATTTAAACACAACAGTGAACTTTGACCTTACCGTATGTCATAACCTAACTCTAAAAAAAATTCAATTAAAAAACTTAATTTTATGCTAAAAAATTCTATCACATCTATCTTAACATACGCGTTTAACCTTATCCCTAAACCTAATAAAATAAACATAACATATACCTAACCTATCCTTTATCCTTAACACATATAAACAAATACACTAAATGTAGCAATAATGAGCTGAAACTCAAAAACCAAATTACGAAAAAACACCAAAACTAAAAATAAACACAAATAATTTAGTTGTTGTCATTCAGCCAGCAATACCTGCAACGCTTGACCAGCCTCAACAAATCTAGCAATTGAGTATCTTCATTGGAATTGTTGGTCTCGTGAACTGAGGTTTGGAGGAAATTTTATCTTCTTATCGGTGACCATCTTTATATGTGATGTGTGGGTGGGACACCGTCAGAGTCAAAAACATATAGATTCATGTCCAAATACATGTATGTTTCTGGAGGAATGAAGCGAGTAGTGAGACAAGTTTCAATATACCCATCTCTAGGGTGGAACGGCTGTGAAATCTTGGGGTTTTCACTCACAGTTACAGATCTTACGATATGATTTCGAAGAAGTTTCAGTATGCATATATCGACTCTCGTCACTTTAGCAGTTTGATAAATTCTTCTATTCGATATATAATGCTTTTAATCCGTCTCAGGCTTTCTGTACATACCAGTACATGCACGAAGATATTTCCTTTCGAAAACTCTTAATTTTTGCATAGTACTAGCCCTCTGGTTGTACCGCATCTGACATCCATATGTCAAATCTGGTCCATCCAGGGTCTTATAACAGATAAATTTGATCTTTTGATCGATGTATCTGGAATAAAAACGTTGTCGAAGGGCCATGACCTCTCTGAGTGCTTTAGTGAGCATGATTTTAACATGTTCAGTATAGTATAGATACTGATCGAGATGAACCCCAAGGTATCGAACACAGGATTTATGCGGAACCTTTTCTGAACTACTCTCACCAGCCATAATATGAAAATCCTTCTATTTATGTTTCAGGTCTTGACTGGCCCACTGCAGCGTTGTCCGTAATAAAATTGTTTCGCACTTCGGCGCATTGATTTTCATTCGCCAATTGTCGATGTAGAACTGCACATCATTGAACATTTGTGGAAGATTGCTCTGAACTATTGTAGCTTTTCGGTCTGCCGTATAGATGATCACATCATCAGCAAACGCTACGAATGACCTCGTTACCGAGACGTTAAACTCAAAGCCGTTCAATAGCTTGCGAATGAATATTGAGAAGAGCAGAGGCGCAGTAACTGTTCTCTGCTCTTGACCATTCAAGACCTTGAAGTCGCGCATTGTCTTCAGATTTTCATCAATAACAAAAAATTATTTCGCGTATAACATATTGTACATCATGACGACAAGGTGTCTGGGGAACCTACTCTGAAGGAGTTTAAAAACTTGTCCATCAAACCACACCGTATCGAAGGCTTTCTCCATATCAATGAGACACGCTCCAACACATTCTCTATCATTTAGTTTCCAACAGATGTCTGAAGTTACTTTCGTTGTCGCGTGTATGGTCGAATGCTTGGCACAAAGACCAAATTGACAATTCGGCATCAACTCATATTTCTCAATGCGGGCATTTAATGCTTTATTCAGTATCACTTCGAACACTTTGCTGATGTTAGGCAACAAGGTGATTGGGTGATAGCTTTTCTTCAATATTGGGAATACCTTAGTCTTTTTCCACTTACTTGGGAAATATGAATTACTCAACATAATGTTGAAAAATATGCAATAATTCCTAATAGCAACCTCAGGCAAATGTTTAGGAACTATATTTGGAACACAGTCGATACCACATTATTTCTTGTTGTTTATCTTGCCAATTATGTAACACAAGTCTTCATAGCTGACAAATATTCAATAAGATTCAAGCTCGGTTTGAGGCCAGATGTTAATGTTTCATTGAGATGAAGAAGAGATTCGCCGTTCAGGCTTGATTTGAAATCAGAAACTAACGATGAAGAACGAAATTAATTTTTTGATCTTACTTATTTATTTTTTCTGCAAGAGATTCAAGTTGTTGGTAAATTTTGAGAAGCAGCTCATTATTGTCACTTGCATTATTTACATTATTTACATTATTTATTTTATTTACATTGTTGTCTGCCGGTACTCTAGCAGCAAGTGCAAATAATACTCCGGGTAGTACATTGCGATGTACTTGGCTTTGTTTTGGGGAAAATGTAACTTTTGCACTTTGATACCGAAGGCATCCTCGATATGATGCTGGATGACCGAATATACCGCAGTTAATACAGTATAATTGTTCTTTTGGCTCCTTCTGAGCCAATTGGCATTCACCGGGGGGCATGAATACCTTTACATTTAGGGTAGCAATAGTGCATGGTACAATTAGCAGCCAAGTGACCGCAAATTTGGTTCCTGTAACACTGGCTGGCGTCAGTTTTTTGGAGACGCTCCCACCTCATAACTCTAAAGTTCAAACACCTTCCCTGTTGGAGGGAATATGGGCTGCTGTCGTTTAAAATTTGTACCAAATAGAATGGTAGTATTTTGCTTTCAACAGTTGATATCCTGGTAGCAAAATTTTTCACACTAAAGAATTTGACAGCTGGTGCTATTTCCTGTAACACTTCAAGGAGATCAACTGTATTCTCCCCACAGACCAAGCCCTTTAACAGGAAGGTCTGATATTTTTCTTCCTTTGCTGTGTATGTGAAGTGGGGAGCTTGTACACTATTAAGAGCATTTTTCGCTAGCTTGAAATCAGGCAGTGTTTTTGTTTTAAATATAAGTTTATCCGCGGTCACTCTCAACTTCGAAATTATTGACCTTATGTTCGGGTACCAATAGCCAAACCATATCCCCTCCCCACTGCCCGAAGACATTAATCGGAGGCACTTTCTCAGTTATCTTATTATTTTTAATAGGAGAACCAGCAGACATGCCGGATGACTTCTTTTCTGTCTCCTTATATTTGATTTTAAGTATTCAATAAAATTATCACTAGAATCATCAATACTCCTTATGCTTTCTTTACACTCCATCTCTGTGTCCATATCGTCACTCATTGCAACAAGTACCGCATAGTAATTTACGCTGTCGTTTGTTCCTCGCGCGCTTAGTATGATATCAGCATCATGAATTGTTGACTTTTTTGTATCTTGTAATAATGCTTTATTTGTTTTTTGAGCCTTTTTCGTGGCTGTTTTTTTTTTGTTCTTCCTACTTGTTGTTGCTTGTCCAGACGTATTTTGTGGCTTCATCACTTTTGCTTTGCTGACGTTTGTTAATTGTCAGAGCGTTTTCTTCAAATTTGTAATTCGAAGTTTCATCTCTTCATTTTCTCTAGTAACTTTTGCGTTTTCTTTGGTTACTCTTTCCAATTCTTCACTTGGAATACGCTCAAAGCTTTCTTGGTTGTTCCATGATTTTTTTAATTTGTAGCGTTTGCTATGCCTGGCCGCGGGTCCCCTAGCAGTGGAAAGGCGTCGGGCTCCTCACTGCCGCCGGCGAAAAAACGTTTCTTCGTTTTTGAAGTTTTTGAGACTTCCTCGCAAGTAAAATCCAGACACCCGATAAATTGTTCGAATAATTTGGCGACTTAATATGTTTTTCAAAAAATTAACTGTGAGTTGACGTTTTGAAAATTTATTTAATTTTTGAAAATTATTGACAGGAGTGATTCAAAACATGAGTCGTTTCAGTGATCTAAGACCAGATGTATGCGACTCATCAGAGCTATTTTGCAGGTAGGGCTATCACAGCAGCCACAATTCAAAAAAATATGGAGAACTATGACACAGATAGTAGCATTTTTCAAAGAAGCTTTGAACCACTTCGTTTGGTGTGTGGTAGAAAAATGGTATGGTGAAATCACTAGAAGAAATTAAGCATGTTAAAAATGCCATTAACGCCCGACAAAAAACAAAAGTTTTACTGGAGGAAAAGTCATATTCTGTAAAACATACTATGATGCTTACAATGGTAGACGCAAAAGTATGTAACGCCGCCACACAGACCAGGTCAACAATGAGGTGCTGCATTTATAGAGCCGCATGGAAAGAATTCAACGATTTCACCATCAAAAACGGTATTGATACAGACCCACTTCTATCCGGTTTCCCCACTTTGCACGCCAGAATTCGTCTGTTTGAGAGCATATCGCATCTCTCATACAAACTCATTGTAAAAAAGTAGCAGTTAAGATATGACGTTAACAAAATTATTGTTAAAGAGAGGAAAAAAATCATTCAAGGGAAATTTAGGCATGAAACTGGTCCAATAGTGGATATACCAAAAACTGGGTTTGGAAATACCAATGAAAGTAACACAAGTAGTCGATTTTTTCTAATCCTGAATTAGTAGCGGAAATAACTGAAGTTGATTATCATTTCATTTACCGACTCAAAGTCATCCTTGAAGTCATATCACAACGTGTATTGGAAGAAGTTTGCAGATTATTGCATAGACACTGCAAAATTTTATATAAGTTTCCATCCAGAGGTATTCATGGATTCCCTCAGTCTTCCTATACTATTTCATGCCATGTTTACAATATTTAGTTGAAGTTATGTAATTTAAAGTAAATGTAAAGTTGACTAATTAATTAAAACTTTTATAGGTTCGCTCGGTGATGTTTGATTCTAAGAACGCTTGATTGTGCGGTAGTGTTTAGTTCATTTAATCCTCACTTCCTGTTACTACTCTCCGTAACAACATGTCAACATCGAAATCATTTTGAAGTACTTTGGCCACATCTGGACAGCTTTTGCTTCCATCTTTTCTCAGCTGAATAAGACATCGTACAGCTGTACCGTAACATTGTTCAACCGATACTAAATAATAGTTTGTGTTTTATCATCTTTCAAAATGATCCTGTGATAGACTTTATCTTGGCCTGAGAGAATTATTTCCCGGAATATCTTTCCAATATCCGCAGTATGAACATATTTATGTTTTCTTTATCGTAGTAAAATCTGGGCTAAGTCTTGTTGTAGCTTAGCTCTACTATACAGCAGGTCATTCAGACTGGGTCCCTGTGACGATCAAATACGCATCAAATACGACTCCAAGTTTTGTCGCAGTGCTATCTTCCTTAAATACTGGGTGATGTCGCAAGTAAAAAACGCTTTTGGTGTACCGATGTATGGACTTATTTTTTCCATGTAGGTGAATCCATGATATTCTTATAGAAACGTTTGGCACTGTTTTTTCAATTCTGGATCCTTTTACAACCTTTCCTCGACTTGTTTTTATCCTATCAAAGCTTTCATTCTAGATTCTTCAAGTAGTCATGCGTTGTTTTTGACTTTTAATAGAAGTTGGGCCACATAGATATGTGGCCAAGGAAGATCCTTGGTTGTTTCTTTTTGGGAGTCGCTTGGAAATGTTCTTCGCATCTGACTTCAAAGGCAAAGGCTCTCTTTTGCTAATATCGTTGTCTATCTCAAAGAACTTTTCCACCGATTTATGGAACTCAGTCATCGAGATGCATGATATTATATTAGTGGTACTTCTTTAAGTCTTGGACATGGTTTTACCTGATTAATCCAGCCATGCTTCAACTTTTGGATTGATCAGGGACCTTCCTTCTTTAAACCTTCTTCCATTATCTGTTCAAGGATCTTTTTTTGTAGCACTACCGCCCCTTTTGTTCGTTCGCTTAGAGATAGTTAGAGTATCTCATTATCATGGTCGAGTATGTCGGCACTCCACAAGGTGATATGGTCAATATCACGCTTTTGCCGTATATATGCCCACCCACCTCGATAAGTTCTGATTTTAAATCGAGACGTATCATAACTGAACGGGTTTTAAGTCCGTCCCAAGAGCCACTTGAACTGAATCTCGTTTCCGCCAACGGAAGTCGAGCCTAAGACCTTCGGCTTACGGGATGAGTGTTCTAACCACTAAACTTCGCAGGTTCAAGGATATTTGCTCCAAGTATTATATATATCGGCCAGGAGAGTCGAAACTGGGATCCGTCAACTTAAGTTCTGGGACTTTGCTCCATCTAGGTAGATCCACTGGGTCTTTCGGTAAGGTTGTTGTGAGCCTTGAAATAATTAATCGACATGTATACTTTTCCACCGATACCAGTAACAGTCATCAGGACACTGTGAGTTTCTAAATGTAGCCTCTTTGCTGCCTTTGAGGTTATGAAATATGACTGAGATCATTGATCGATGAGAGCTTGCAACCGAATCCTTTCACTATTGCTTGATATTAGATTTATCAGAGGAAGTAGTATCGTTGGGCTACTAGCAACATTGGAAGTAACCCTTTTAATTTTGGGGAAATGTAGAAAAAAATGGTGTGGTTCATTGCACTTGAAGCATCTATGTGCTTTTACATTTTACGCTTTTGGCGTGAGTCAAGCAATTATAGCATAATTTAATCGATGATTATAGCGATCGTCAGCGGAAAGTTCTTTAAATTTTTCGTAGTGGTATATAAAATGTTGCTGTTTGCGAAGCAGACATGCTGGCTTTGTCGTCATACTGAATGCTCGTTTCTTAACATGCTGGTCCTGGACTTGTGATTTGATTGTTGTTAAGGCTTCATGTCATTTTAATAGGATATTATAGGGCTTTTGTGGTTATGACATTTCCTCATTGTTGGGTAATGTATCTTTAACCATACGAACGCTCTCAAAATCGAGCTTACATACAGCAATTTGATGATTATGTAACAAATTTTTCAGCGTAGCCAGACATAAACCATGGCCATTCTTTGGCTGTTTGAAAAGGGTTCTTGTAATATCATGATAGCTGCCTCACCTTCTAGGAATCCAAAAAGATATTGCATCTTTAAGATCGGCCATAGGCTGTAGTTATTATGTATAACTGTCTTGAATAGTTCGAAAAACCTTCTCAATTCCTTGAAGTCACCATTAAACATCGGAATGGTTACAGCCAGTAGTCTTGGGAGCTCAGATGAATAAGAACTGGATGGGCTAAGCTCATATAAAATGCATGAGAGAGCATGCGACCAGTTTCTGCTCTCTTCCAAGCGATCTGTCTGTCATTTCCTCCCCGTCTGCCTCTTGCTAGTCACTTTCTTGTTCCAAAAGCTGACTAGATGCGTACTGTCTGTCAAGTTGACTGATGCAAATTGGGCGCCAAATTGGCCTATTTGCAAGTTTCGTCGCAAATTTCATCCAATATTAAAACTGTGGAAAGTGTTCGCGATCTAAATTCGTTCCAAGGGTTTAAAGATTGGATTGTGGTTTGTGATTTAAGTAACTTTAGCGTGAGACACTGTGAAATTACTTTACTATTTCAAAGTGAAATGTGTAGTGCCTTCGTGTAAAAATTATAGTCGAAAAGTATCGGTAGATGCTTCCTTTCACAGATAAGTTAAGTATATGTTAATATTTTGCATGTTTTCCTCATAATGGTGAAGGTTTTTCAAATAGAAAACAAGTTTTTAGGATAGCATGAAAATTTGTTTACATTGAGCAGCAGCCATGTTTGCTTGTGCAATTTTGCTCTCTCTAACGTTGTAAACAAGAGCGTAGCAGTAGGAAAAGTGGTCGCAGGGGTTGTTGCGACCACATTGTGTCGTGGTTGTCCACTCCAGTATTATTTAATTACTCAATGCTTGGGAGATTGTTTCGTTGAAAATGATATCGGTAGGCATTCGTTGACATCAATTCAGTTGAATCGTTAGAAATGAACACTAGAATGTTTGGAGCCATCGGGAGGGATACTGCCATCGCTCTAGGAGTTGACGTTATTGGAATTAGCATTTTAGCTAATTTTCCATTTTGGGAATAAGCTTTGGTGTAAACGTTCTTGGCTTTGTCATATTGTAGCCTTGTTGGTTCATATAAATGTTTCTCAAAATATTGGTCGGAGGGATCAAGTTTTGATTGTAAATCGACGTGATTTATCTTGAATCTTTCAAAGAGGCTGTCAATGACCTTGGTATCATATCCAAATAAATTGGCACTATGTCCTTCACTGTCCATACAATTGTCATTTAAATCAATCATTTCAAGAGTTCAAAAAACAAAAAAGCTAAGAGATGCTTTGAGACAGGTAAACGCTCAAACCTGATCTGAATAATATTGTGCACTAACTGTTAAGACTGAGGTGGGGCACAGATCATTATATTGAAAATATATGGGTAGTGGATTGAGATCTGGGCATGTGAGCAATTGAACGTCATGATACCTTAGGCTAAATTGGCTAAAGTAAACAACATTTTTATGAGACTGAAACTAAAATAAATAAACTACAAACAAAAGTAAACAAAATTTTTGGCTCAAGCAAAGACATATAAAGTAATAGACGCGAAATGAGCTTATTTTGATCCACACGTGAGTGAAGGACTTTTACTACGTACATGCCTTCCTCTTCCATACGAATTGAAATCCCCTACCTCTCACGCCGCTAGAACATCCACACACTCAAGTGGTTCTCTAGTTGCTTTCATGAAAATCCCACTTCTCTTGTACTTTAACCCCCAAATTGTCAACGAAAAATCAATCATATGATTGAAAACATACGATTCGTGAAAATTCAACAATGATGGGAAACATCTAATCAAGTTGAATTTGAAATTGTACACGAAACTATTCTTTTAAGATAAAACGCGTTGAATCTAGTGCAAAAATATTGCAAAAGTGATAATTAATCGAGCTGAAAAGTTTGTTACGGATCGCGAGTGTTGTTGTTTCGGAGAACAAAAAATTTTGTGATGTGTGTGGGATAGTAAAAACAGCTATAGGAAGAGTTTCAGGGACGTATCTTGTGTAGGGTAAATCAAGTTGAATCTTTTATATCGTTCAAGTAAGAATACCCGCACGGGAAATTGATTTAGTTCAAGAAGTGAAAATTAGTGGGAGACGTCACGTCAAATTTATTTGAAATTCGAATCAACAGCTGATTACGCGCTTACTTCACGCTACATCATAAAGTGCTTCAATTTCCGCGATGCATTTCGTATCCATTCTCTCTGACATCTATGGGCTCAAGCCATCGCATCATTTGAGTAGGAGTAAGAACAAATTTGACAAAAATCGATTACTTAAAGACAAGAATCGATTATAAAGTTGACAAGAATCAATTATTTTTAGGCAAAAATTGACAGTTTGCTGAAAAAATTGATTATAAACTTGACAAGAATTGATTATTTAATCTTTGGACCCTGTTTCTTCTTCCTCGTGAACGTATGGACTCTGATCTTTTTTCTGCAAAACATTGCCCTTATCTTCAAAACTATGAGCTACAAGATAACATTACCAACTCAAAATCGAGAAAAAAACTGGACTCTGATTGTTATTAGCTGGAATCGTTCAAAAAATAACGTGAAAGCATATATTTTTTCGATAGTAGATTTTTTTTGTTAGTAGTTAGTGATTAGTTCTAATTTTCAAGTCCAAATTCCAGTACCACGCAAGCTTTTTTGTTTATTAGAATCTAATTTTACATAGAAGGTATTCACGTTTCTAATTCGCGGTACCAAGAGAGAGTGCGAGTTGATTTTAAGATAACTAGTCACAAATCTTTTTAAGTTTCGTTGAATTTAATTTTTAATCAAAAATTTTTAAAATTTTGGTTGGTTCTAAGAGATTTGATAATGAGCAAATCCTAAATAAGAATATTTTAAACTTGATGAGAAAAGGAAAGCTTAACCAAGAATGTTTTTTGTTGTGTCTCAGCTGTTTTCACTCCACTTTGACGATACTAAATAAACGGAAAATCTCTCTTTTAATTAGGTGTAAAAGAACGTTCTTTCTTCTTCAATGCTTTATTTACAAGTGCTTCTTATAAACAATCTACAGTTATTTTCTACATCTAAGTTTTTTCCCACAGGGAATAATACTTCAGTGTTAAATGATCTATTAAGTGGTTCAACAATTATAGGTAATTACCCTAGCTACAAATTCTCTAAACTTAAGCAAGTGATCCTTTAAGAGGATTAAGCGGGAAAGGGATTACCGGTAGTTAGAGAAGTTAACAAAATGATCCTTTAGGAGGGTTAAGCTAAATAAAGTTGATTAGCATAATTAGGAACTTTACAGTTCTTTTGAATGGCTTATTGAGAAATTAAAGAATATAAAGATGATTGGCAGCTACCTATGCCTACATTCATTCTTTTTTCTTGTGATTCGTTGTAAATATACCAGCTTCCATATGCGTCGAGCTTCCGCTGTTTTGACACCTCCTTCAACACTCCAACGTTGTCCTTGATTATTCCGTGGTTTTCTTCTTTTGCGTGCCTCGCCACCATTGATTTCATTTCTGAAAGTGATGTATTCCTTTTTCGTGCGATCATGACTTCCCTGATGTGTTCCTGGACCCTGAACCCTATTAGCCACTTTGTTTGCCCGATATATGTTTTTCTGCAATCCGTGCATGTTGTCCTATATATCCCATTCTTCTCCCATAGGATATTTGGATCTGTGGCGCTTCGGAGAATTGTTTTAAGCTGTGTTGTCCTGCTTATCCTCACGATTCTGACGCGTTTGCTTTTCAAGATGCTTTTGATTTTATAAAAAGCTGCTGGAAAAGTTACTGCTGCTATTGTAGTGCTATCGAGTGCCTTCGCCTGATGAAATAATGTGGTCTGGCTGCATATATTATTACGTTGTAATTGTTTGCTGATCATTTGTAGTATCATGTTCAAGCTCTAGCGTACGTTCTATATACGGTAATTCCTTGTCGTATCTCTGTGCATTAACTGGTACTATGATGAGGCAATTTAGCATGTAGTCGAACGCTACTAATTTGTGTTGTATGGTAGACTGAAACGAAGCACGTATTGTTCTCTGTATTGTTGTTGACTTGCGGTAAATATTGAATGGAATTCTCACATTTTCTTCAATGATCCATAAGTCCAGGAACGGCTTCTTACCATCTTCCTCTATTTCCGTGCTAATATGGATACTTATTTTTATCTCATTTATTTCGTTTAATGTTTTTTTTCGATTTTTTCAGTTTGATGATGTCGTCTACGTATTGTTATCATATTCTCCGCATTGAACCTTTTCCCTCTATTTCCGCTAGCACTTGTGGCAATGGGCTTCCCACTGCTATCACTCTCATTGTTTTATAATACTTACCCCCTAAACGTGAAGTAGTTCTCTTGCATGCATAGTGCTTGAAGTTTTACATACTTTTTTCTCCATTCACCGATTTCTCATCCCTTGTGAGCCACTGTTCTAATTCGTACAGTGCCATCTTGATCGGTATACACGGGAACAGTGCTTTTATATAAAAGTATAATATCTTTTCATCTTAGTTGATAGCACCGCCACTCTGTAGTTTATTAATTAATTCCTGGGAGTTTTTAATTGATATATACCAGTAAATATTCCCTATTTTTTCAATTCTTCGATGAGCCACTTTGCAATCTTGCGCGTAAGGGAGCAGATGTCTGCAATTATTATCGCATTTCGTTCCCTTACTTATGAGGCTTCCTTTATTCTGAATATTATCTTTGCACTCTTTTAGCGTTTTTTCCACGCGCTTAATTGATTCGGGTTGCGGGTCTTTTCTTAATTCGAAGAATCTGTACTACTTTAAGGCCGATAAAGGCAACACCGTAGTAATAATAGATAAAGAAAATACAATACCAATATGAGCAGAATTCTTAGTAGCTCCAGATTTTTCGGATTAAGAAAAGACCCACTATCCAAACTCAAGCCCAAACTTTGGCACAAACAAGCGAGTAGGTGGACTATGAGCAAACTCTATACTGCTCAGTGTCTCTAATTGTTTTGAACTACAAGTTGCCTTCCAAAATGAAAGAGACTTTTGTCATCTGTGAATCAGATAGTGCGTTAAAAAGTTATATCCCTCCCTGACTTCCAGTGAAAGCTTGGTGACATTCGGTACAGTGGAAGCGAAGTTATTGCGTCTAAAGTGACAGTAAGTTTGTGTCATCGGTACAAAAATAAGTTTCGAACAAAGAGCTAATATCAAATTTTGTTTTAAAATCGTTAAAACGTTTACCGAAACATTTGAATTGATGGAAAAAGTTTAAGGCGATGATTGTCTACCTCGTGCCAGAGTTCATGAGTGGTTTACACTTGGTCTTGAGAACATAAATGACGATGAACATATGGGCCGCCCAAAACCAGTGATCACCGAAAACTATATTGAAATTGTGCGGGGACTAATCAAAAATGAGCCGTTGAAATTCATGAAATCTGAGTTTTGTTCCGCATAAGTTAACTGACGACCAAAAATTGCTCAGAATTTAACATTTGAAAGACATGATTTGTTGACTAGAAATCGCATTTTAACCATGAATCACTCACCGTATTTACCTGATATGGCTCCCTGTGACTTTTACCTATTCGGAAAATTAAATTTGGCCATAAAAAGAAAACGCTTTGCGTCCGTAGAAGGCATCCAAAAGGCTTGTACCGACATCCTGAAGGACATTCCGGTCAATCACCTGAAACACTCTTTCGAAAAGATTTTGGATCGCGCAAAATAGTGCATCGAGGCCAGAGGAGACTATTTTGAATAAATAAACTCGAATTTATCAGAACAAAGCTCCTATCATTTCTATTTTAGTACGGTCTCGTTTATTTTGGAACACACCTTGTAGCCTGGTCTTGAATTCAACATTCAAAAGACATGATTTTTTGACGAGAAAACGCATTTTAACCATCAATCACTCACTGATATGGCTCCCTGTGACTTTTATCTATGCGGAAAATTACATTTGGCCATAAAAGGAAAACGCTTTGCGTCTGTAGAAGGCATCCAAAAGGCTTGTACCGACATCCTGAAGGACATTCCGGTCAATGACCTGAAACGTTCTTTCCAAAAGATTTTGGATCGCGCAAAATAGTGTATCGAGGCCAGAGGAGACTATTTTAAATAAATAAACTCGAATTTATCAGAACAAAGCTCCTGTCGTTTCTATTTTAGCTCAGTCTCGTTTATTTTGGAACACACCTTGTAACCTGGTCTTGAAAGCTTAAAGAATAGTAGTTTTAAACTTATTGAGATCCAGGGGATGATATGTAGGTCCTAAAGAAGTGCGAATAAAATTGTTTTCAATTTGATAAGGTCTAAGTGAAAGCGAAGCCTTCAATATTTTCAATTTGGTAAGATTAAAGTGGTTTCGTTAGTGGTGGACAAATTCTATTAGGATTACGATGGCGAATTGATTCGAACTTGGCGAGGTCTACTACATGAAGTGGATACTGGGAAAAACCTTTAGAGATTAAGTGCAAATGCATTTAAACTCTTGATGAAATTGAACTGGACTGGTAAGTATTGGCCCAAGCCCTTAAGATTCGGCTTTATTGTAGTGACGGGTGATTTTAGCAGCATAACTATATAAGTAAGTTGCTTTACATAGTCCAGAATCTCTTTAGGGTCCGACTTGTGTTCCATTTGTCGAAGAAGTTTCAAATAATCAGAGGATTAAACCTTTCATTTCATTTCTTTTTTTGTACCGAGTGTGACTCGAATTCACTATTTTTTAAGCAATCAGACCAAACTGAACAAGTTCAATATTAGATGAAGTATTTGAAATCTTCACAAGCTTAAAATTATGGAAGCTTCAAAAAGCTGTATGCTTAGTACTCATAGTCAAATAATAGGTACGTTTGAAGACATTTGATGCAAATCTAAGGGATGGAGGCCAATGGGGAAGTATAGGATATATTGGCTCAAGTCTGTAAGCAGAGACGTTTGTACTTGGAATCGGAGGAGCGGTGGATGCATTGATATGGCTGATTATGATGTTTTTGTGAAACCAAGGCTCTGAAGGGTTTGCCAAAAATTGCCAAAAATATTCAATTGAGAATTTTATTTATCTAGTCATGTAAATTTTCTATCCAGATATGCCTTAGTCTAATATAATATGGCACAAACCCAAATAATTATTACGTTTTAAAATTGAAATCATTTTACGCGTAGTTAAGATTTTAGTTAATCTGGTCAAAATCATCTTTTTTTTCGGATACTTATGATTATTTAACCACTTGGCTAACCTTTCTGACACGCAAAACTTATTCCAAAAAATCTCCATCAGTTTAAGCATTCCACGTCCCTTAACTTAATCAGGCGCCTGATACACGATTCGTTAATACTTTGTTTCTGACTTTATTACCCTTGCAGTCACTTACATACTTACTCGTAATTCCATAATAATAACTTCTTTGGAGTGAACTTCCTATTTATGACCATGAAATTACTTTCGTGTCTGGAAACCATTAAACGCTCAACAATCCAGTAGTTGAAAAGCTAAAATTAGGTGGAGGTGGATGTAAGGAAGGAAAAGGCAAGACCTTTTACTGAAAAAGGTAAATGGACAAGTAAGCAAAAAATGTCGCGCTTAAAATTCCTTTTCCTATTGCTTGAATGTTGGAATGAATGGAGGAACGTTTTAAGGATGTGTTTTCTACAGTTCAGTGTGGGCATCAGAATTAAAGGATAAATTGCTTAAACAGGGTGCTTAAATAATACAAAAATTTGTATTACAATTGAAAATTGTGGATGGTCTTTTATTATTGGATAGTACAAATAAATTTGAATTGTTTGACTTTTCCTCTTTGAGGGATTCTGATGAAATTTTTTTCTATAATTGTGATAAGCTTTTAATTATTGCAAAAAATAGTTAATCGCAAGATTGGACAGCTGCTATGTTGCTAAGCTTAATTATTTTGAATCCATCCTTTGAAGTCTGTAGAAGCTATTTGCATGCTCAGACAACTGTCATTAGAATGAAATAAAAATTTCATAATCGATGAACAAATCATTTTACCGAGGAGTAAACACGTTCAGGATATGTTAAAGCAAAACCCGAGATGGATTCGGAAGAGGACCATATCGATAAAAGTTGGCATTGGAGAATGTATATATACTCAGCTAGCAGATTTAAGAGTAAAACACTGCAGTAAAGTTGCAAACCAGCGTAAAGGTGGAGACCGACTAAATGTTTTGCATGCTTTGCTAACTTTTCTTTGCTGAAGGTTTGAAAGCAAGCAAAGTAGGCAAACCAATCCCAAACGCTTTATCATATATTAGCAGTATGGTGTTCTCTTTTGATACGTGAGACTAATTTGGCTAAGAAAATAATTTTCGTAGCAATCTTTGCGTACAGATATAATTATTTCAAATCACTCCCGTCAAAAGTTTTCAAAAATTAAATTAATTTTCACAAAAACGCCAGGCAGAAGTTAATTTTTATCGGAAAAAGCTTATATTGTCAAAGCAATCGACTCAGGGAATTTCTATTGAATGTTATTTCTATTGAATATTATTTTACTTCAGGACCGCTGGTATGCAGGGGTCCGACTCCGCAGATAGTGGGTACAAGCTACAAATCAGCGGACAATCAACAAATAATCAATGCAAAAAGAAAACGATGAACTAAGGCTAGAGATACAGTCCCTCAAAGATCTATTCAAGAAAAGGATGAATCCTCAAAGACGCAGCCGCAAAATCAAAGGCAATGGGTAACAAGGGTGAAGAAAAGTGTAAAGCAAGCAATTCTAGAAGAAGTTCTAAGTACTGAAGTCACCAACGCGAGACAAAACTATTTGCAGCGCTAGAGGGATCAACCGAAGAAATGGGAGTTGAAGAAAACATCGAAAGTAGTTCTCATTAAGATAATGATGTAAACTTTATTTAGTATTTAAAAAATAAAAATAAGGAGAAGAAACCAGCCTACGGTTCTGCTGGTTCCTCTAAAAAGGCTTCCAAAAAAGCAAAAAAAGTTCCGCCAAATAAACGCATTCGGACAAAGCGGAAAGACATCGTTCGGCTATTGGCAGCCGAAAATAAACAAACCAATTTCGAGATCAAAAGAGTTAATGTTGAAAAATTAACAATTAGAATAAAATGACTGGTTGATTTCAAGTCAGCCAAAGATATGCTGAATTCTGGGGAGGTTCCACACTTCACATTTGTTGAAGGGTTTGGACTGCTGAGAGGATACGGTCAATCTTCTTCAAGTGCTCAAAGAAGCTGCACCAGGAATTGAATTTATTTTAGTCAAAGCCTTTGCGACAAGAAGGTTGACCATAAAAATTAAGAATTTACCACTTTACCGGGTACAAATTACCAACTAGAGCAGTCCAAGTGCCCTTCAACAAATATGGTACTGCGCCATGCACTATTGGTGCGTCAAATGCAAAGACATAGATGCTCTCGGTGAGTGCAAATTGGCTCAGATGGAGCCTATAGAAAAATTATACTACGTTAACTACGGCGTTTTAGGTCATGCAACATCATATCGAGGATACTCCTGATATCAAGATGCCAAAGTAAAATTTCCACAAAGCAAACACAAGTACACCGTAGTGTCATACATCCCAAATTCGTCAAGGCTGGAGTATCATTGCACCCGCCGCTAGAGGACCAGCAAATAATGTAAATAATGTAAGTGGTAATAACAAGCTGCTTCTGTACAAGATTAAAAAACTAACTTTGTTTTTCAGCGTTTAGGACTTTCCAATGCCTCAAAATAACTTATCATCCAATTATATTCCCATGGATAGGCTTCACCTCATCTCAATCAACGTCAACCCTACTGTTGTTCTACATCAACGTGACTATCTCCTTGAATTCATTGTTACGCAAAAGCCTGACATCATGCTTCTAACTGAAACCCACCTCAATTCATGGTACTCCATGACATTCAAGGGTTTTGAATTCGTAAGAAACGAAGGATGAACGGTCATGGGCTAGGTGGCATCGGGATATTGGTTAGAAGACCCTATTATTTCAAAAATATTAAAAAGTCGAATTCGAAAACTTTGAATTTCTCGAAGTGGCCGTTATCAAAATTTTACTGCCAGATGGAGAAATATTTAAAAAAAAATTTAGTTGGGATCACCAGAGGCAGCGTCCTCCTTCTGATGATGGCAACACTTGCTCAATGTTCCCCAATGACAAGAATCTTGCAAACGATGAAATAGATCTCTATTTATCGAAGTAAGAGATGCTGACGCTGGAAATGATTGAGAAAGTAGTTCCCAAGATCAAACATCGAAGCAACATGAAAATATATGAAACATCACCCATAGTAATGTTTACACGCGTCAACATTGGCGATTTTTGCACTACAATTATCCCTCACTGGCCTTGTTGAAATTACACGTGAAGAATGTCTGAAACTTAATCCGTTCATACTTCAGGAGTGAGGTCAACAATCAATGAGTGGAAAAACTGCGGGGCATTAGCCCCTCATTTATGAAAGTGAATAGCTTATTCCACAGGAGGCCTTGAGTGAAGGTATCAAATATTGAAGTCGCTAGTGATGAGATAAATCTTCTCGATAAGGCTGGTATCGAAATCGATAGTACGACTCCGGATAGAAATGAGAACAGGATTATATGTGGTGGATCGCAGAAACTTGCCCTGATGGAAATTACTTTGAGTTGATTCATCTAAGAAGCCCTGAGAGAGGGAATGAAATACTTTCAGAGGTCGTTAAAGCAAAAGTTTACAATTTCAAATCAAGCCTGAACGGTGAATCAAGTCCCCATTTCAACGAAAAATCAACATCTGACCTCATCCCGAGCTTGAGTCTTATTGATTATTTTGTCAGCATGAAGACTTGTGTTTCATATTTCGAAGGATAAACAGCAAGAAATCGTGTGGTTCTGACGGTATTGCACCAATTCATATTTCCCAAATGAGTGGAGACCGGCTAAGGTATTTTCGATCTTGAAGATAAGAAAAGAATCTTTAAGCCCTAAAAGGCATCATACAATAAGCTTGTTGCCTAACATCAGCAAGGTGATTGAAGTTATTTTAAAAAATGCATTAAACGTCCACACTGAGAAATAAGAATTGATGCCAAATTGCGAATTTGGTTGTCGTATCAGACATGCGACCATACATGCGATAACAAAAGTAACCTCAGACATCTCTTGGAAACTGAACAACAAAGAATGTGTTGAGGCGCGTCTCATTGATATCGAGAATACCTTCGATACGGTGTAATTAGATGGACCAATTTTTGAACTTCTTTAGATTGCTTCCCCAGACGCTTTGTCGCGATGATGCGCAATATGTTATATGGGAAATCATATGGTGTTACTGATGAAAATCTGACGATAATGCGCAAACTCAAGGTCTTGAATGGTCTGCAGCAGGGAAAAATTACTGCGCCTCTGCTTATCTTAATATTCATTCACAAGCTATTGAATGGCTTTGATTTTAACGTCTCGCCAACGCGGTCATTGGTAGCCTTTGCTAGTGATCTTATCATATATATGCGGCAAACCGATGAAATATAACAGTTAAGAGCAATCTTCAAAAATTGTTAAATTATGTGCAGCTCTACACCGACAATTGGCGAATGAAAATCAATGCGCAGAAATGCGAAACAATCTTGTTTTGAACAACGCTGCAGGGGGTCAGTCAGGACCTGAAACGTTATTGGAAATATTTCCACATCATGGCTGGCGACTGTAGTTCAGAACGGGTTCCACATAAATCCTGTGTTCATCTCGATCAGTATCTGTACTGTACTGAACATGTCAAAATTATGCTCAGTAAAGCACAAAAAGCAGTTATAGACTTCCACGAATCTTTCATTCCAGATACATTGATCAGATGGTCGAAATGATCTGTTTCAAGAACCTGGTAAGACTGGTTTTGAAATATGGATGTCAAATTTGGTAAAACCAGAGTGCAAGTACTAGGGAAAGATTAAGTGTTTTTGAAAGGAATGTCTTTGCGCGTGTTTTGGTCTGTACAAAAAGTCTGACACAGATTGGAAGCACTATGTATCGAATAGAAAAAGTTATTAAACTGCTAAAGAGACAAAAGTTGATATCGCCATACTGAAACTTCTTCAGAATCATATCGCAGGATCTGTGAATGTGAGTGAAAATCCCTGGATCTCACAGCCGTTCCACCCTACAGACAGGTTTATTGCGACTTCTTTCACTACTGGCTTCGTTTCCCCAGAAGCTTCGTGTATTTCGACATGAATCTATTTGTTTTTGGTACTGACGGTGTCCCAATCATATATCACATATATAGACGGGTCACCGATAAAAAGATAAAATATCCTCCGGGTTTGAGTTCACGAGATCAACGATTCCCATGGAGATACTCATTTGCTAGATGCGTTGAAGCTGGTCGAGCTGAGACGGAGCAACCTAGCTCTTGGTGGCTGAGTGACAATGTCTAAATTATTCATGTCTATTTTCTGTTTTTGTGTTTTTCGTTACTTAGTTTTTAATTACATTTCATTATTGCTATGAATAGTGTTATTGTTTACTATTGTTAAAAATTAGGAATAGATTTCGTTATAAGATAAAATTTATCTTTGATTGAATTTGTTTAGAATAAGGGTGTATCATACTAGGTATAGGATAAAAGATCTGTATTGTGTTAGCATTATAAATAATTTTTGAATAGTTTGGTTGGTTTTTTCCTTCTTTTTCCAATTGAATGAAAATATATTAAATAATTTGAATTCGCTATTGTTTTTTTAGGTAAATTTCTCGAGAGAAATTTACCTATTGCGGAGAGTATCTTATATATATATATATATATATATATATATATATATATATATATATATATATATATATATATATATATATATATATATATATATATATACTTATATTTATATATATATATATCCATTTATATAAATATATATATATATATATATATATATATATATATATATATATATATATATATATATATATATGTGTGTGTGTGTGTGTATATATATGGGATATAACGAAATTTTTGACCACGCTAGAGGTTGCAATTTTACTCCGATTTTCACCAAATTTTCAGGAAAGTTGTATTGGGTAAATATCTCAGTTAAGCTCTTGAACCAGCTATATCGGCCGGGCAAAAACAAAATGGCGGCCATTTTAGAAGAAAAATCGTGATTTCTATTCTGACCAAAGTATAGCTCCGATTTGGATGAAATTTCGTAAAGAGGTTCACTGATGTAAGTGATGAATCACAACAAAAAATCATAAGTCGGTACGGCAGAAAAAAAATGGCGGCCGCTCAAAAGTCAAAAAACGCGCAAAATTTTGTTGTTGTAATAGTGGTCAAAGCTTAGAACTGATTTTCATGAAATTCTGGAATTTGATAGAAATTGTAAGTGTCTAAAGAATTGCGTAAAAAAATGGAGGTCAAGTCACAAAAACAAAATGGCGGCCAGTTGAAGAACAAAACGTCAAAGGTTTCTAAAAGTCACAACTTTAATACGACATCTATGAAACTAAGTTTAAAGACAGTCATTACTTAGATCAACAGCCTTTGATATTTTGGTGGTCATGGCTGTGCAAATTTCAAAATGGGGGCGGTTTAAATATGCGTTTTTTTCAGGACTTTGTGGCCCTCTAGCGGTCACATTTTCCAACGAATTTTGATGAAACTTGAGATTGTGGATCCCTGTACTATGTTCTTGTACTTTGTTTGAAATTATTAAAATTGAATGAAAAATAAAAAAAGTCGAAAATTTAAAGCCTAATATTTTTAGCTGCCATTTTCACTAAAAATTGAATTATTTTGCCCTGTTTAGAGTGAAACTCTGATTTGAACGAGATGGTACATTCATTGATGAGGTCCTAGCATACAAAGATTTGAAATAATCCAAAATCAAATGCATGCATTCAAAATGGCGGCCCCCAAAGGTCTGAAGGCAAGCGCAATTCGCTATTTTAGTGCCAACTGAAATAATGAATATTTTTCATGGAAACGTTTTAAGTGACTTTACTTGGAAGTATTTATAAACCAGGCCATTTTTAAGATATTTTAAAATATTTTTAACAATACCCTAAAAAATTATAAAATCGTGATATGTCTGTCTGGCCGTCCGCCCGTTTGTTCGTGCGTCATAACAAGTTTTCTCGCAAACCACATCAGCTAGAATGGGGAAATTTTCTACGTAGGTCAAAAGTGGTGCCTCTTGAAATTTGTAGAGCAAGAAAATATTTTAAGATATTTAAGGGGGGTCGCCCCGTACAGGGGGTTCTCTCCATACAGGGGGTAACATACAATTTTTTTATTTCTGTAGCCCTCTAGCAGCCAAAATTTTTAAAAGACTCCGTTGAGACTTGAAACTATAAGTTATTAAGGCAAGTTAGTTTAATTTAATTATGCAAATCGAATGACAAATAAAAAATTCGAAAATTTATAGGTTAATATTTTTAGCAGCCGATTTCAATACAAATCGAAATCACGGCCCCTCAAAGTTCAGAAAAAAATGAAAATGTATATATTAATGGCAACGCAAGTGCTGATTAAACTTTTATGGAAATCTTTTGAAATTAACTATTCGAGCTATTTAAGCCTTTGTGTGGTTACCACTGTGAAATGTGTAAACAGCCAATGCGAGAAGGGCAAACCCGGTATTTATATGTTTACAACAATTTATTATCCACCGATTTTCAATATGTGATCCATACGTGTGCAACTCAATTTAATTAGCAAAATATTTGCGCCCCGATAAAGGGTCTCTAAGGATGAACGGGGCAGATTCTTTTTATGTTAATAAATACCCATGAGGTACTACAAAAATTGCAGAAAGAAGTCCAGTGGTAGGCAAGCCAAATTCTTTTTCGAAACTTTACGCTACATACGAGAAATTTACCTTTCCGGCTGGTGCTGCCAACGGGGATTTTTTTTCATTAAAAGTGTTTCATTGATAACGTGTAAATTTAGGGAGTTATTTAGGCTTTTAAGTTTTCGTTGCTTAATTGTTTGGAATTTGCTGTATATTCTATTAAAATTTATAACGATTAATCTGGAATAAAGCACCTTTTACTTTAACTAATTTGGTTAATGAATAAAAAAAAAAAAAACAAATAATGGGTGGCCCAATCATAATGCGCGATGTTATATGCGAGTCACACCTTAACGTCAAGTTTTTTGCCCAGTTTACTTTAACATATGTTTATTTCAGTGGTTGACAAATTCAACCATGGAGAGGTACATAATTGAGCAGTGGGTTAAGGTTGTGAAGCCTTATACGAAAATGGGTATTCAAATCAAAATGCATTTCATGCACTTCATGATTTTTTTTGTCAATATAATCTCCCAAATGTGTCCACAATCGGGAGAATTGTGAACGAATTTCAGCAAACCGGGTCTATAGGAGATGCAAAATCACCTGTGGATAATTGCCCAACTCGTTCTGCTGAAAACATTGCTGTTGTTCAGATAGTATGGCACAAGCGCCGTCAGCCTCGACTCGTCTTCTTACCCAACAATTGAACATCTCACGAACATCAGTGATGCGGATTTTGAATGAATATTTTGAGGCATTCTGATCACTTCAAGCGTTGGCAATACGCCAAATGATTGGTTGAATAGACAGAAGAGAATAGTGACTTCAAAAAGAAAATCATCTACAGCGACGGGGCGCTCTTTCATCTCACTAGATTCGTTAACAAGCGAGACTGCTGCATTTGGGCGAATGTGAATCCACGAGTGATTGTTAACCCTTAATTAACCACCCCCCTTAAAATTCCACTAAGCACCAGCATGAGTCCTAGGGACTCATACTTTAACTTTTTAAATAAATACTAACTAAAATATTTTATTCATATTTTTTTAAGCATTCAACATAAAGCTTATAGTATATTTCTTATATAATAATCGACATTATAAAATAAATTCAACGTTCAATGCACTTTTTTTTTAAATTCACTTATATGTTCTAGTTAACAGTTTTCAAAAATAATGTTTCAAGCTTTATTAAAAAAAACATAAAAATTTGCAATTATTTAATAAAAAACAAAGTTTTTCTGCAAAATAACATTGTAAGGTAAATAGAAATTCAATAAACTAACAATGGCTTAGTGTAAAATTTTAAAACGTGCAACGGGTTAATATACTAATGCGCTACACATATTTGGCATATCTTTTTTGCACAAGTAAGGCAAATTGGTTTCTTACAGGCAATACAAAGGTAAGAAGTTTTTTTTCGTTTCTTATAATTACAAGTAAAGCAATATTTACGTCGATCCCTTGGTAAAGTGTCATCTGTTTGCGAAGAACTTGGATCATTAGGCAAGTCTATTTTAGTAATACGGGATATACATGTACGAATTTCTCGAGGAACGAATGTATTGTACGGACGACTTTTCAAATTTATTTCATTGATACTTTCGGCAACCGCTTTCAGAAATTGTAGTCTTGTAAGCTTTTTTACATTCGACTGCTGATTGTAAATGACATGCGCATTAACTCCTGACATATCGACAATACGATAAAATACAGCCATAGGCCATCGAGATGTTCGTCGACTGCATGTTTACACGGAGCATTTCTGATCAACCGAGTCAACGCCTCCTTTAGTACGATTATTTCAGGTTTTTTCGAAGTTTCATTTACTGTATCATCGTGATGCATAGTTGAGTATAAAATTACAGCTCGATTTTTTTTGGAACGTAGCTAACTATAGTAATATCTTTCGTGAATGCAAAAATAGAGGAAGCCGCAGCTCTATTTTTGTTCGGTAAGAACTCTTTTGGTATTTCAGCCTTATTTTTTCGTAATGTTCCAACAGTTGTAAGACCTTTAGTTCGCAAAAGAGTTGCTAGTTCTATGGAAGAGTACCAATTATCTGTAGTGATGTTCCGGCTAGATGCAAAAATTGGTTCGCATAATCGCAGTACTGCTTGTGTTGGTACAGGTCGTCTCCGATCTTCAGCCGACAAAGAGAAGCCATCCGATGCTTTGCCAGTATAGAGATACAAGTTGTTAGTAAAGAAAGTCTCGGAGTCTACCAGCAACTGCATTTTCAGGCCATACTTTCCTGGCTTACTTGGCATATAAATTTTGAATTTCGATCGGCTGCGAAATTTTATCAACATCTCGTCAATGGTCACATTGACACCCAGTGTATAATTAGCTTGAGCATTGAATACACACATTGATAGAAGATCAGTAATTGCGTATCCAGGATTTTCTAATATACGCTGTGCACGATCTTCAAAATTATCAAAACGTAAAGCTAGAAGTAAAGCTTTGAACCTGTTCTTAGACATAGTAGCTCTAATAATTTCTCTGCCCGTGCCATCAGTAGCGAAAAGTGATAAGACACTTTCATGGCTGGACTTGAAAACCGATGTGTAAAGCAAAATAGCAATAAAACCTTTCGTTTCGATTTGGTCTGTTTCTCTAAAATGTTTCCTAGATGATGGATGCTTTTCGCGTAGCTGTTCCAATTTTTTATTTTTCCATAAAATAATAGTTTCCAACATGGCAAAATCAAAAATTAGTTCAAAAGCATCAACAGGATTTACGTTTTCAACTAGTGGTCGAGATGGCAGTTGTAACATATTATGAGAAGCCGTTCGTACATTACGCGACGGAGGAGTCACTGACCACTTGAATCTATTTTTACCATATAAATATTTACCTGATGTTGATGGTTAATTTTCCATTTCCCTTTTCTCTTCTTCATTCTCGGAACAATCAGATTCGGTGTCATGCTCACTTATAGCAAAATCAGCGTCGTCATCGTCAGAATGTGGCTCCCCAAAAACTTCTATTGCACGACAGCTGCCAGTGCCTTCATCTTCGCCCCGTTCATCATCTTCTTGAAGCCAATTATTTATGGTGTCTGAGAAGGAATGCTGTGCTGGCTTTACAGAATCTATCTTTTGACGTTTATATGCCATGTTTGAAGCCTAAAACATAACAAAAACAAATAAAAGTAACCAAAACCATTTTTGTACCGGAAAACAACATCATGAGTCCCGGGGACTCACATTCGATCAGAACTTACCTCCACGAAACAAGACCACACACGACCACTCAGCCACACGTTAAGCACTTTACTGCAGAAAGGTGCTGGAGCGCACAATCCCATACACTACAAAATTAATTTAATTTTCGATGCTAAAAGTAGAGGTGAGTCCCGTGGACTCAGGGTGGTTAACTAAGGGTTAAAAAGCCAATCCATGCATGAAGAGTGACTGTTTGGTACAGAATTCTCTGTAAACTTTTTGTTTTATTTACAATTAACATCGTGCGTCTTGTTTGGACCACCCTTGCATTATGTATATATATATATATATATATATATATATATATATATATATATATATATATATATATATATATATATATATTTATATATATATATATATATATATATATATATATATATATATACATATTTATACATATATATATATATATATATATATATATATATATATATATATATATATACATATATATATATATATATATATATATATATATATATTTATTGTGTACAGGATATAACGAAATTCGCGACTATGCTATAAGTCACAATTTTGCTCCAATTTTCACAAAATTTTTAGGAAAATTGTACTGGTAAATATCTCAGTTAAGTTCTTTAACCAGCTAAATTGGTCAAGGGAAAACAAAATGGCGGCCATTTTAGACGAAAATTCATGATTTCTGTTCTGACGAGGCCATGGCTTCGATTTGGATAAAATTTGGTATAGAGGTTTACTGAAGTGTGCGATGGATCTCAAAATAAAAAATTCAAAGTCGAACTTGTTAAAATAAAATGCCGGCCGCTCAAACGTCGAACAACGTGCAAACATTGGTTGTTGTTGTTGTTGTTACTAAAATTTTCAACTGATGTTAATGAAATTTGGTATGTTACTTTGGTAAAGACTATAAGTATCTAAAGAACTATCTAGTCAAACTAGATATTAAGTCTCAGAAAACAAAATGGTGGCTAGTTGAAGCTCAAAATTTCTAAGGCTTTTGAAAACCCCGATTTTAAATAGATGTGAATGAAATTTATTTTGAAATAAATTAAAATTAAATCTAAATACTTTGCTATTTTGTGGAGCATATATGCGAAATTTCAAAATGGCGGCGGTTCAAATATGTGACTTTTTCAGATTTTTGTGACCCTCTAGTGGTCACATTTTCCGAAGGATTTTGATGAAACTTGAGATTATGGATAATTGTTCTTGAACAGCTTATTAAAATCAGATGAGAAATAAAGAAGTTGTAAATTTAAAACCTAATATTTGTAGCTGCTATTTTCACTAACAATATAATACTTTTGCCCAGTCTAGAGGGAAACTACGATTATAATTGGACTTGGCGGACTGTTTGATGAGGCTTTAAGATAGAAATATTTTATAAAATCCAAAATTAACTACATGCATTCAAAATGGGGCTCCAAAGGTCAGAAGGTAAGCGGAGTTCGCTATTTTAGTAGCAACTGAAGCAATGAATATTTTTTTGGAAACGTTTTAAATGTCTTGACTTGTAAGTGTTTATACAACAGATCATTTTAGGGGATTGATAAAATATTTTTACAATGCCCTATTAAAGTCGTGATCGGTCTTTTCGTCCGTCTGTCCGGCAGTCTATCCATCCGTCCGTGCGTCCTAGCAAGTTTTCTCGTAAACTACTCAAGCTAGAGTGATGACATTTTCTACTTAGGTCAAACGTAGTGCCTTTGCAAGAAAACTCCACCAAAATAATAATATCAGCATATATGACAATTTTTTGTTCATTTTTTGTAGTAAACAATTAATTTGCAAACGCTGAATTCTCATAGTTTATCGCCAAGAATATGATAAACCTCATCATATGATGAACAAAATTGTGACCCAAATTTCGAAATAGCTTCGAGCCTATGCGAGTTATTACAACAGCAAAGGCAAAAGCTCGTGGCTTCATGAATTTGATCTTTCGCCGTCTCCTGTATGTACCTCTATGGAGCTGGCGGATCGCTTGTATGGCAATTCCTCTTCCCCTCTCCCGTCCCGCTAGAAAAAGGATCCCCAGCTTGAAGGCGCCTCACGGCGTAACAGAACGAGACCTGGCCCGAAGTAATGGGTCAATCGGTTTCAGGCTGGGTTCTTGGGTTGACAGGGAAGTTGTTTAGCGGCAAGTCCACTCACTTACGAGCATAGGAGTCCTACACTCAGTACGTAAATAACGTTCACCTCCCAACCACAAACAAAGAAACTATCTCTGACTTTCGGTAGACGTAAGACCTCATAATGATACTGGTGGATACAAAAGATGGAAAGATAGCTCCGCTCCTCCTTTCACCTCAGGCTTTACCAACTACAGACTTAAATACAGCTGCTGACTGAGGAAGTCAGTATAATCTGTGATGTCATCGTATAGGGTTTTCCAATAAGAGGTTTCATTTTGAATAGCCCGCTATTTCGGTAGATGTCACTTTTGAAGCTTTTATTTTTAAACATTTGACAAGTAGAAAGTATAAACAAGTAGAAAGTATAAAAAATCCCCGTTGGCAGCACCAGCCGGAAAGGTAAATTTCTCGAATGTAGCGTAAGTTTTCGAAAAAGAATTTGGCTTGCCTACTACTGGACTTCTTACTGCAATTTTTGTAGCACCATATGCCGCCATGCGTATTTGGAGACTCTTCATAGAGGCAAAAATATTTTGCCAATTAAATTAAGTTGCACATGTATGGATCACATATTGAAAATCGGCAAAATTCTGCAAAATTTCCTCTCAAGAAATTTACCTAAAAATGAAACGATACACGCTTCAACAATGCATTGAAATTATTAAAATTCACTATAACAATGGTGAAAATTTGGCAGAGACGGTTCGTTAAACTCGAACATTTTTGGGTCGTCGTCCATCACCTTGTCAGACCGCAATACAGAAATTGGAGGAAAAATTCAAGTTGTTGGGACAACCTAGTAATATGAAGAATAAAATCCGTGCACGTTACTCAAGAACAGCCGAGAATATTGCTGCTGTAGCCGGAAGTGTTGAAGAAAACCCAGGTTTGTCCATTCCTCGTCGTTTTTTGGAATCAGGCATTCCACAAACATCATTACACCGTATATTGCATAAGGATTTGGGTCTTAAGGCTTGTAAAGTTTAGTTAACACAAGAACTCAAGCCTGTCTATCATCAACAACGTCGTGTCTTTGCTGGTTGGGTCTATCAAATGCATGAAAATGATCCGGAATTCCATCAAAAAATCATCTTGAGTAATGAGGTCCATTTCCACCTCGGTGGCTTCGTCAACAAGCAAAATTGTCGCCTCTTGGGCTCGAAAAACCCAAGAGTTATTATTGAAAAGCCTCTCTATCCTCATTATGTAACTGTTTGGTGCAGTTTATGGTCCGGCGGAGTCATTGGACCTTACTTTTTCGGAAATGAGGCTGGAGCAACAGTTGCGGTGTATTGACTGCGCTATCGAGAGATGATCATTGATTTTTTATGGCCGGGATTGGATAGTATTATCCAATCGCGGCCCAGATATAACTGCCCAAAATATCGTTTTATTGGATGTTTGTGTCTCTACTGCAAAAATCTTATCTTTCTGCATGCAAAATTGAGAAGACATCCGATGGTTCGCAATGGCAACGGCTAAGCTACTTCAACTAGTGGCTCTACACGTTCCCAGAGGAAGCCGTCATAACTGCAATGCGTGAGGGCCATACTTCACACCATCCTATCTGTAAAGTAAACATCATCAACATCCTCGTTGCCTGCACCAGCAACACTCTTTCCAAGGAGGAACCTAAGTGAGGTTCAATCTCAATTAACCTGAAACCAAATCGAGGCGATAGCAATGTTGCAGATCAACATTTCATCTGAGATTAAGGATCTTTACGTTTGTATCAACGAATTAAAGAAGCCACAATACTAGGCACTAGCGTCTCAAGTCACAATGTCAACCAATATTGCATGAAGATGACTCAAAGGAGTCGAAACGTGTGTGCTGACTCAAAGAAGCAAGATCTGACGGCTTTTCAAGAAAAAATTATTCTTATGATGATCATGTGTTAGAATAATACAATACATAAAAAATTTGCAATTGCAAGAAACCTCATAATAATCAAGTCGCCAAGCTATTACTTTGATATCTGCTACTCATTTCAAACTCAATTCTTTCCTTCACGCTGAAAAGGCAATTCAGTAAATAGTCACCAATTTTCTAACACCCTGCTTTTTCGCAAATAAAAACAATAAATATCTGAATAGCAAACAACTTTATTAAAGGAAAACAAACGAAATTTTACGAGCCAAATGATGCATGCTACAGAAAATGCAGACAAAAAAGGATGAAGAAGGTTTAACGGGTGGCCTGTGTAGTTGTAGGAAAACCAAATAATATAAATTCATGAAATTCATTTGGGTGTTAAAAGTATTAAAAATGAGAAGCCACACCTTGACAATTTTATTACCGGAGAATTGTATAAATCGTCCTTTTATATTTGTTACGACCTGCTACTGTTGGCATTTCATGTTTGTTTGTTTGTTCGTTTGCTTGGAATAGTCTCACGACAATGGCAGTAAACGCTGTGGGTGCTTACAACGCTAAAAGACGGCTGTAAGCATGCAAGTAAGCACACCAAAATTCTATGGAAAGGAAAATGGAAAATACTCTGTCGTAAAAGGACTGCTCGAGAGCACCACATGGCTAGGAAAAGAGTATTGAAATAAATTTTGAAGAAAATGTTACGTATTTGCTACATACTGACTTCATAAATAAAAGATGAGTTAAAATGTACATAAGGATATGAAGGAGAGCATTTATACAAAGCTGTCATGTATTTCAATGCAAATACCATCCTGGTTGATGTATTCACTTCTAAGTGCGTCGGTTTTCATAATAGTAATGTTTGCGGTTTTTTATGAATTTGGGTAGAAGCAGGTATAGCTTTTGACTGGAGAAGCATGTTTGAGGTTGTGGAAGCAAATGTGGTTACATTGACAAATAACATTGTTATATGCTAATAGGAAATATTCTCTGAATGGTGGGGAAAGTAAGGAGTGACTTAAGTGATTTCTTGATGTTCCTTGAAGATTGTGATCATTTTTAGCATGAAAGTAGCAATACGAGACTTCAGTGAACTAAGCTAAGATCTATGGGCTAAAGTACTTTTTGATGCTCAAAAATCGGTCTCTTCGGACGAATATTTTCATCCATAATAAAGTATAAAACTATGAAAACAAGTTTTGTAGACAGAGCTACGCTCATGTCAGAAGGGGTCTTTACTCAGCCTACGCTATACAGACACCAATAATGAATAAATTCAAGAAAAACTTTAACAACATCTACAAGAATACATACTTGTTTAATAAGCGAAACCATAATTATACCATTTTAACTTGCTGCCGTATTGTTGTAATACCGTTAACAACAATTGACTGAGTGAAATCGTAAAAAAAATTTTAATTTTTCACTGTATCTAAAATTAGAAGATCCAATTAAAAGTGTAGTATCTGCTTCCATGGAAAGCTCAAATAGTAGAAAAATCGCACATTGTTTTTGAAATTACCAGACTACAGTAAAAGCTCTTTATTCGCGGGGTATATGTTCAATAAATATGCCGCGAATACAGAAACCGTGAGTACAGAATGGTAATTTATATGGAATAATAGGAGATACGTTCCTAAGTGACAAAATAAGAAAAGCTGAATTATAAAAAAATCAATTTAATTCAAGTTTTTGTTTAATTATTTTGATTAATTATAATTTTGACCATTTTGATTATTAATGGAACATTTTGATTAATTATTTTGAGTAAGGCTTAGGCAATGGTTTGAAGAATTTTGTAATTTTCTCTTGCTTGGCAGTTTCTAAAAGTTCCTTCAATTTAGACTGATACGCAGCAGTTGCAATAGCGATTTGCCTCTTAAAAATAACACATCGTTCCATAGACGGGTCAATCTTTAGAAAGAAATTGCAAAGCTCATTTGCCATTCTTAAACCTTCACTAAGATTTTTCAAATTAAATGTCCGTTTCCAGTGCTTGTCGAAGCCTCTTCTTCAATTGGCTGTGAATTTAACATTTCCTCCAAGTCGGTGTCAGTCAAATCTTCATTTTGCGATTCAAGCAATTCCTGAATGTCACTTGATTCTATCTGTTCGAACCCATCTCGACCTATTCTATTCGCAATTTCGGCTATGTTTGCAGTCAAACTTTGAGCTTGCACAGATTCTTCGTCATTTTCCGCAGTCAGAGCAGGCCACAGTTTTTTCCAACATGATTTCAACGTGTGTGGCTTCAGTTTTTCCAATGATTCTTTTATGTTTACGATGCATTTTGCTTTGCCAAATTTTTTCCAGCATTCCATTACATTCATATCAGGACTACATTCCATATCATCCAATATGATTTTGAAGGTTCGTCTGATGTAGTAGAGCTTAAAGGCCTGAATTATTCCTTGATCCATAGGTTGAAGCAAAGCTGTCGTGTTGGGGGGCAAAAATTCCACTTTTATATATGGATGCATAGTTTCAAGTTTGCGAGGATGACCTGGTGCATTGCTCAAAACGAGAAGTGCTTTAAAGTGTAAATTCTGTTCTTTTAAATAAGTTTCAACTTCATAAACAAAGCAATTCCGGAGCCAGTCACAAAAAATGCCCCTTGTAACCCACGCTTTCTTATTAGCAAGCCAAAATACTGGCAGGTTGTCCTTGTTTTGATTTTTTAAAGCCCGAGGATCGATCTGTAAAGCATCAGTCGCTTAATGACACAATCTCCAGATGCATTAGAACATAGCAACAGTGTAACTCTATCCTTTGCTGCTTTAAATCCAGGAGCAGACTTTTCGCTTTTAGAAATGAATGTTTTGTTTGGCATTCTCTTCCAAAACAAAGCAGTTTTGTCTGCATTAAATATTTGCTCAGGTTTGTATCCTCCATCAGCTACTAGGTTTGCAAATTCTTCTGGATATTGTTCTGCTGCAGCAGTGTCTGCAGATGCTGCTTCTCCAACGATTTTAATGTTATGCAGTGATTGTCTCACCTTAAATTTATTGAACCATCCTTCCGATGCTTGAAATCCTCCATCTGTACATTTACCACTACAACTACTATCAGGTTCTTTAAAATGAGCGTAAAGACGCTTTGCCTTCTCCCGGATCATTGGACCGCTCAGGGGCACCCTTTTTTGGTTACGGCCATCGATCCATAATGACAACGCCACTTCCATTTTTTCTATTGCCGGATCACGAACAATTTTCGCTGACAGTGAAGTTGTAGCTACAAACGACCTTATTTTATCTTCGGATTTTTTTATCGATCGTACAGTTGATTCGTTGATATTGAATGACCGTGATATGGATGCAAACGATTCTCCGAGGCGTAAACGATCAAGCATTTCTATTTTCACTTTAAGGGGTAACACAGATTTTTTTCGTGTCGAAACTCGTTTCTTACTTTTTTTGGTTGACATTATAAATTAGAAAAAAAACGGTAGCGACGTGTTACTCGATCACAATTTTTGTAACGAATGTTAAAGACCAAACAATAAAACACGCAGAGCGAAGAAACAATAAAACACGCAAATATACTTTATTCATTGAGTAATAAGGTTGCTTTCATTCTGTTTGTTTACATTCTCAAAAACACCAATCGCGGCGAATGTTGAAGACAAAACAATGAAACACGCAAAACGACGAATCAATAAAACATGCAAATACTTGTATACGTTATCCATTGAGTAATAAGATTACTTTCATTCTGTTTGCTTACATTCTCAAAAACAGCGATCGCGGCGAATGCAGCTTATGAAAAAGCCCTTGGCGACATCATTTAACACCATACTTTAGGCAAAGTTGTAATAAAATCCATTTTACTTTGTTTAGTAGTCTATTTGACGGCATTTACAATGGATATTGGGTTGGATGTTTATTGGAATCCTTTTATTATTATGTATGTACTTTTTAGATCCGCGAATAAAGAAATTTTTAGTCGCGAATAAAGGAATTGGGTCGCATTTTTTTTACCCGCGAATAGGAAAAACGCGAATGAACGAAGCGCGAATAAGGAGCTTTTACTGTATTTTAATTTATATTTAATGATATTCGTAATAATTTACAGTAGATAAATGTTTTGTTTGCGAATTCAACTAATATTTCAACATTTAAGGGCTTGTTATTGTTGTACTCATCAAAGCCGGTTTGTTTTGTGCTTTAGCACTACAGCCTCTTTTGGGCCCTTGCTAAGAGATAGTTGGAGTATCTCACTATCTTGATCAAATATACAGGTACTTCAGAAGGTGATATAGTCAGTACCACGCTTTGGTCTGGTGTGCATCTAGCCAGCTGCGATACGTTCTGATATAAACTGTACGAGTTTATAGTTTGTCCGCAGAATCGCTCACACAAAATTTCTTTAGCGCCAACGAGACTTGAACGAGAGACCTTCAGCTTACGGGTTGAGTACTCTGACCACTACAACACACGGACTACTCATGAAAACCAATCACCATGAATTTTTCATCTTTAAAATGTATATTTTCATCAAGAGTTAATAGCCTGTACTTTAAATCCTGAAGTTGGGGAAAAGTTACTTAAGTTTACTCAATATTCTCGTTTAAAGCGGCCACCATTCTGATTTACGGTAACTAATACCACTCGTTGAACGGATTCTCAAAGATGTGCATGATATACGTTGTTCCTGAAATGTTCATGCAAGTTTCAACAAATCGGTAGTGTCTGAGTCGATTTGAAGCACATATTGCACAATAGCCTTGTATTGTTGTTGTTGTAACACCGAAAATTTAAACCACCATAACATCGTTAAATACTAAACGATTCTTTATCAGCCTTATAAATGGCCATATACATATATGTCATATTCTATTGAATTTAAGGTTCCCCTTACGTTTTAAACAAGGAAATGTAAAATTGACAAATCATACTATTACGAGCAAAGATTAGCGAATTTGAACTTCTCAGGTATTTGTCGTTGTTTTGCTCATAGAGAACTAACTATTTCCATGAATTTTCAGATTTTTGGTACACGTGTGTCCAATCGCGTGGGGGGACACAATTTTTTCGTGTTCTTCTGTTGCTTCTGCCTACACCATCATAGATATTGCAATGTTTATAACAAATATGAAAAGATCTCATCAATACCTTTCATTTGATATCCTACTCGATTATCTGTGATGAAGATCGTTTGCTTGACATGATGACCTCGTTCTTGGTCACACAGAGATGGCGGTTCAAAAAAACATATTTGTAGCGGACCTGAAAGTAGCAAAGATGGCACTTTGCTTTGCCAATGGTGACCGCTGGCGAATCATCAACACCCGGAGAAAGAAACATTACTACGGAAACTCCGAAAACTTTGCTGAATCTCGCACATGAATTGTGGCCCGGTAGTAACCCCCTCGACTAGAAGCCGTGCGTGATGTAAAATCACCACCATTTTGGGGGTCGCAAGTCGAACTTTGGTTTTCCCAAATTGAATCCGCTTTCAGACATTATAAAATATATTCAGACATGGCAAAATTCAACGCGATAGTCACATCCCTGGATATTACCATCCTCAAGCAAGTTGCGGAGGTAGTAAAGCATCCACCGGTCAGAAACAAATATGAGGAGCTAAAAACGCAGTTGATCGCTGCCTCTCCTGAGCAGCACCTAACGCAAGTGCTAACGAAGCTTGAATTGTGCGACCAAAAACCATCGCATCTGTTTCGTCAGATGCAAAACTTGGCAGGCTTGTAGCTGCCAGAAGATGCTCTACTTGCCTTATGGCTACGACGTTTACCAGTGCATGTACGTGCCATCATGTTCGTGTCAACTGAAAGGAACAGATGCAAAACATGGCAGACTTGCAGCTGCCCCAAGATGCTCTACGTGCCTTATGGTTGCGTCGTTTACCAGTGTATGCACGCGCCATCATGTCCGTGCCAACTGAAAGGGACATTAGAAAACTACTCGAAATGGCAGACATTAATGTTGAGGGACTCAACGCTGCCCCAGCTGTAATAGCATCGACGTCAAAAACTCCTGCTCCGAGGTCAGATCCAGATCTCGTGGAAATACTAAATTGACTTGACAGATTAGAAGTGAACGCAAGAAATCAAGATCCACATTCTAAAATTGATCCCGTTCACGTGCTGGAAAGGTGTATCGAGTGAATATCTCGGTTAAGTTCGTGAACCAGCTATATCGGCCAGACGAAAGCAAAATGGCGGCCATTTTAGACGAAAAATCGTGATATCTGTTCTGACCAAAGCATAGCTCCGATTTAGATGAAATTTGGTACAAGTTCGAAAAACGTACAAAATTTTGTTGTTGTAGTTTTGGCAGAGCTTTCAACCAATAACAATAAAATTCGGTTGTTTGATAGAAACTATAAGTATCTAAAGAGTTATGTAAATAAACTGGAGGTCAAGTCTCAAAAAACAAGATGGCGGCCAGGTGAAACTCAAAATTTCATAGTCTTCTAAAAGTCGCAATTTTGATCCAATGTATATAAAAGTTGATTTTAAGATAGAAATCAATTAGATTTAGAAACTTTGATATTTTGGTGATCATACATGTGCAATTTGGCGGCTTAAATATGCGATTTTTCAGGTTTTCGTGGCCTTCTAGAGGTCACATTTGCCAGTGGATTTTGATGAAACTTGAGATTATGAATCCTTGTGCTAAGTTCTTGTATTATGCAGAAAAATTTTCAATTCGAATGAAAAATAAAAAGTCGAAATTTTAAAACCTAATATTATTAACTGTCATTTTCACTAAAATTTGAATAATTTTGCCCTGTCTATAGTGAAACTCTGGTTTGAACGAGATTTGCGCATTGATTGATAAGGTCCTAGCACATAAAGGTTTACAATAATCCAAAATCAAATGCATGCATTCAAAATGCCAGCCCCCAAAGGTCAGAAGGTAAGCTCAATTCGCTATTTTAATAGCAACTGATATAAAGAATAATTTTCATGGAAACGATTTAAATTACTTAACTTGGAAGTATTTATAAAGCAGACCATTTTTAGGATATTGTAAAATATTTTTACAATATTCTAAAACATTATGAAACCGTGACTTGTCTGTCTGTCCGTCCTTCCGTCCGTTTGTTCGTGCGTTTCAGTGAGTTTCCTTGCAAACTACATGAGCTAGAATGAAGAAATTTTCTACGTAGGTCAAAAGTGGTGCCTCTTGAAATTTGCAGTGCAAGAATATATTTTAAAATGTTCAAGGGCAGCCGTTTTCAATAAAAATTCAAAACGGTGGTCCCTGATGGTTCAGAAAAAAAAATAATATAATAATATTTATATTAATAGCAATGCAAGTGCTGTTTAAACTTTAATGGAAATCTTTTGAAATTACCTATTTGAGCTATTTAAGCCGACAAGCTATCACCTTTGTGTGTTAATCACAGTGAAATGTATAAACAGCAAATGTGAGAAGGACAGCACCTGTATTTATATGTTTATAACAATTTATTATCTGCCAATTTCAATATGTGATCCATAAATGTGCAACTCAATTGAATGAGCAAAATATTTGCGCCTCTATAAAGGGTCTTTAAATACTAGCGTCGGCAGATTCTTTTCATGTCAATAAATACCCATGTGGTGTTACGAAAATTGCAGTAAAAATTTTAGTAGTACGCAAGCAAAATTCCTTTCCGAAATCTTACGCTACAAACGAGAAATTTAGCTTTCCGGCTTGTGCTGCCAGCGGGGATTTTTTCCTACTCTCCAGTTGAGACGTGTACATGTATCAGCTGAATTTTGTAGAATTTTGCTTTTATTTTGTTCGTTGCTGGCCTGAATTTCAAACGCGCGTAGTTTGATCTCTATATTCACAATAAGGCCACTACAAATTCACACTTTTCAGCAGGCTCCCTACTTTTGAATACTGTTTGTGATCTCATATCTTGAATATCACTTCCAGCCCAGTTCGTTCTCTGAATTGCCAATATGTTTAACTTGTATTGACTGGTTTTTGTTGGAGGTCCTTCACAACGCTAAGGTTGTTCAGTGATCTGATATTCCAGGATTAATTGCCACAGTCTTTTTTCGGTTGCGCCTGCATTCTCCCGTCATGGTTATTACTTTTAATTTTGTTTTCAGGCACGGAAGACTTGCCTTCGTCCACTTGCGCCACCACGTTTAAGTAGGATTTATTAGCGATGCTGTACGTGTATTTGCAATTGTTGATTTTTCTTGGCATTTCATTTCCCACCATTCGCGAACCAGTAAACCCAATGTACGACGCCGAGACCATTTACTACCATTTGGTCCTGGGGCTTAGGGTAAGGAATCATGGAAGCCGTAAGTAGGGGAAACAAAAAGATTCCTCCTCCTTTCTCAAAAGAGCTTGTGACCTACTACATTGCAGTTGAATTGTAACTCGTCTGGTCTTGCCATCCAGACCTTCATGGATGTGAAATTTGCCTTGCTATCTAGGACTTTACTTTGTAGTCTAGCAATCGGGCTGTAAACCCTTTTAAGTCGTTGCAGGGGCTTTTGCCAGAGATGGGAAGTTATCGCATTCATATTCATGCCATTTTTATCCTTGGTTCAGTTAAGAAGGATGTAAGGGAGAGTCAATCTCATCGAAATACCCCACTTTTTTCATGGGCCATTATTTCTCTCGTCAAGGATCAGTTCACTCTTGATTACGTGCATGTTTGCAATGGGAGGGATGGGAAGTTCAGATAATTAGATCGCTCTTTTGTTAAAATCATAATTTGAATTTCGCGCCTTTATTCAACTCTGTCAACTCTCTACGTTCTGTAACTTTGACATGCAAGTGATAATCGCGCCTTGATACTGAAAAAGAAGACTTTTCCTTGCAAAGTAGAAATATATTTTCAATTATTTCATCAGGTTATGGGCCCAGTAAAGTCCAAAGATAGAATCAGTGCAAAAACGTTCAGTGGGATAAACATTACAGTGAAAAGTAGTGAACATAACCTAAAACGCAAAAACGTGACTTCTCATTTAACAATTGCAAAGTGTTCTTGAAAATGACAGCAAATAATCAATTGGCCTTAATTGAAAAGTTAACCGGTCGAAATAATTATGCAACCTGGCAATTTGCTGTAAAAACATATCTACAGCATGAAGAGCTGTGGCACTGCATAGAACCCGCCGCAGATGTCGAAGTGGACACAAAATGAGATACAAGGGCAAAAACTAAGATAATTCTACTAGTTGACCCAATAAATTATGTGCACATACAAGAGGCTAGCACTGCACAGCAAGTATGAGACAAGTTATCGAAAGTATTCGATGACTCTGGGCTGGCACGCCGTGTTGGGCTGCTGCGTGATCTCTGTAATACCTCGCTTACTGCATGTCAAAACGTAGAGGAATATGTGAGCAAAATTATGTGCACTGCTCACAAGCTCAGAAACATTGGTTTCCAAGTAGACGACGAATGGCTGGGTACACTGCTGCTCTCCGGTCTACGAGAATCCTATCAACCAATGATAATTGCTATTGAAAGCTCAGGCGTGAAGATAACCTCAGACTCTGTAAAATCAAAACAATTGCAAGACGTTAGACAAACAGAAAGTGACTCAAAAGTGTTCTCAGTCACTAAGAAATTTAAACACAATTATAAGAAGCAAACTAAGGGTCTGAGGTGCTACTCTTGTAACAAGTATGGCCATAAAAGCTCTGAATGCAAATCCAAGACGAAGGATATTCAACGAAAAACAAGCAGTTCTTCCTATGCTGCTGTGTTTGTGGCAACACCCAGCCAAGATGACGCCTGGTACGTGGATTCCGGTGCATCCTCACACATGACAAGACATAAGAATATGCTTGAAAATTTGACGGCTCCTGCCATACAGAAAATTAGAGTCCCAGACAACAAAGTACTACCCGAGCAATGCTCAGGAGAAGTGAACTTAGATGTTTATGACGACGAAGGTCAAAACAAGAAGGTGCTTTTTACAAAAGTATTATGTGTTCCTGAACTTGCAACAAATTTATTGTCCGTAAGTCAAATTATTCGCAGTGGTGGCCAAGTTAAGTTTGACAAAACCGGCTGTATATTATGAACAGAAGACATGAGACAGTAGCAATAGCAAGTATCATCAACAACATTTACCGACTGAATATGCCTGGAAAAGCTATGCATGCATGTCTGATGTCGAAGAACCAGACTTTTACCTGTGGCAACAACGAATGGGACCCTTGGATCTTAATAGTCTACGGAAGATGACAGAAAACACTGACCATGTCGTTTTCTCAACAAAAGCACCTGCAATCACATGTGTAACATATACAGAAAGCAAGCAAACAAGACTACCTTTCAAAAGTGAAGGCTCCAAGGCAAGAAATTTTCTCGAAACGGTTCACTCCGACGTATGTGGGCCAATGGAAACTTAGACTATGGGCGGTGCCCGATATTTTATAACATTTCTTGATGACTATTTAAAGAAGGTGTTCGTGTACTTTCTCCGAAACAAGTCTGACGCTCTGAAGAAGTTCAAGGAATTCAGAAATGAAGTCGAAAACCAGCTAGGTGCTCGTATAAAAATCCTTCGGACAGATAACGGCTTGGAATACGTCAACAAGGAATTCTCAGATTATTTAGAAGGCGCTGGCCTCGTACATCAAACGACTACAGCGTATACACCTGAACAAAATGGGACAGCAGAACGCATGAACAGAACTCTAGTAGAGGGAGCAAAGTGTATGCTCCTAAATGCCAATCTACCCAGGATGTACTGGGCTGATGCCATACATACTGCGGCACATGCAATACATCGTTCTCCAAAGAAGTCCTTATCTTTTAAAACGCCAGAAGAAATGTGGTCTGGTGAAAAGCCAAAGGTGAACCATATGCGTATATTTGGATGTGAAGCTATGGTACACTTGCCCAAAGAGAAACGCAAGAAATTGGATCCAAAGGCACAACAGATGATCTTTATTGGATACTGCGATCATACCAAAGGCTACCGATTCATAATACCAAATACAAGAAAAGTGTCAAACAGATGAGATGCTACATTCCTTGAATCTACCGTGAAGAGGGACTTTGTTCCTGTAGAAATATCTGAGAAGAAACCTGAAACAAATAAAGAAGAAGTTAATAGTTACAACTCTGAATCAAAGATGGATTCAACTACAAGTACTAATGGCACTGTATGCGAAAACCCGTCTACTTCAGACAGTGAATACATTCCGGACACCAGCATTGATCTTGATAGTCTTCCAGTCAGCAAAATCACCCTGAGACCAAGAAAGAAAAATAAGGAAAAGACTAATCTAGATGATTCCGTAGAAAAAACTTACCTGTGTCATCACGAAGAGGTACTGTCAGATATGCCTACGACTCACACCGACGCTATAAAATCGGTAAACAAAGAAAAATGGAGAAAATATATCACTGAAGAACTGGATGCTCTACAGAAGAACAACACATGGACATTGGTAGAAAAACCCCCAAATGCCAAAGCAATTGGATACAAATGGGTACTCCGTATAAAAGAAGAACCAACTGGTCCACGTTATAAATCACGTCTATGTGCAAAAGGATATGCACAAACTGTAGGTATTGTTTACCAAGAAACTTTTGCTCCAACAGTCAAGTATGATTCTATACGATTGTTACTATCTGTAGCTGTACAAAATAATCTCAAAATCATGCAACTAGACGTTAAGACAGCTTTTTTAGATAGGGAACTTGAAGAGACCATATTTATGACTCCACCAGAAGGGTTGGACCATGGTGAAAATATGGTATGTAAACTGAACAAGTCACTATACGGGTTAAAACAAGCCCCTCGCTGCTGGAATGCCAAATTTGACTCTACACTGAAAACATTTGGTTTTGTAAATAGTAAAGTCGATCAATATGTGTACATTGGTCAAGTCAATAAGAAAAAATGCTATCTGTGTCTCTATGTTGATGATGGTCTCCTATTCTCAATTGATGAATCAGCATTGAATGAATTTATAAGAGAACTGAAAAACATATTTGAGATTAAAATATTGGAAACTCCAAGTAATTTTGTGGGAATGCAAATAGAAAGATTTAGTAACTGCATATTCATACATCAGACTTAATACATAGACCAAATATTAAACAGATTTGAAATGAATAATGCTAATCCTAATACTGTTCCAGTCGACTCTCACATGAAGTTACAGAAGGGAGATGGAGAGTACGAGAAGATCGTTCCATACAGAGAAGCTGTGGGTGCTCTTATGCATCTGGCTACAGTGAGTCGGCCCGACATAATGTTCGCAGTCAGTTTGGTGGGCAGACTCCTCAATTGCTACAACCGGAGTCACTGGAACGCAGTCAAACGGATCTTTAAATATTTAAAAGATTCTAAAAAGTATGGACTATGCTACCCACATACACCAGAAGCTTCTGAAGTCATTGGCTACAGCGATTCTGACTATGCAAACGATCTGGACACACGTCGTTTCGTCACTGGCTATGTTTTCTTCATGAAAGGGGCAGCCGTGTCTTGGTCGAGTCAAAGACAACAAACTGGGGCTCTGTCGACAGCTGAAGCTGAACTCATGGCAGGTTGTGCCGCCACCAAAGAAGCAATGTGGATAAAACAATTGCTAAGTGATATTGGTGAATATAAACAGGACTCAATATGTCTTCATTTAGACAATCAAAGTGCCATCAGTGTTATTAAAAATATAAATTTTCACAAGAGGTGCAAGCACATTGACATTAAATATCACTTCATTAAGGAAAAATATTTTTTAAAAATAATCATATTAAAGTTTGTAAACAGTGACTCTCAGTTTGCCGATATATTCACAAAAGGATTGTCAAAAGATAAATTTAATTTTATAAGGTCTAAACTTGGCATGTACTTGAATAACTCATTGTTATAAATAATCATTAATCTATATCATGTATGCTATTATGTAATTAATGAAATAAGGCTTGAATTCAGGGCGAATGTTAAAATCATAATTTGAATTTCGCGCCTTTATTCAACTCTGTCTTGACTTTTTCCGAGCTTGACCGCTCCCTATCAACTTCAACTCTCTACGTTCTGTGACTTTGACATGCAAGTGTTAATCGCGCCTTAATACTGAAATAAAAGACTTTTCCTTGCAAAATAGAAATATATTTTCAATTATTTCATCATCTTTATCTTCGATTCGAACCTAGGGCTTAAACATTTTTTTGGAGTCAGCCTTACGCTGGGAAAAAGGACCTACCCTATGACCCGGCAGATAGCTGGCCGCCAGCAACCGTACGTATCTCTAGCCCAGTGATTTTCAATTTTTTTGTATACGCGACCCCTTTACAGGATGAAAAATTCTCACGACCCCCTTAAGACATATACTAACAAAACTTTATTAATTTAAATGAGTATGTTTACGATTTTCTCTATTTTGATACCTACCTACAAGTGGAAAGAAGCAGTCTACCCCTACGGGAAAGAGGCGTAATTTATATGTATGTATATATATGACGGCCTCTGTGGTGCAGTGGGCGAAGGCCCGGCTGCGATGCAGAAGGCTGTGGGTTTGATTCCCGCCGGGTGCAAGTATTTATGCTTAAGAAATAAATATTTGTGTTGGGCCTGGGTGTCATATGTATGTATTTACAAAAAAATGTATGATATCAACACCTGCAAGGAATAACATCGTAACTCAGTTTTAGGCAATTTTAAGTTCCAATCATATTCGTGCTCGAATATGATTGGAACTTAAAATTGCCTGCGACACCTGCAAGGAATAACTCCTTGATGGTGTCGATATGTAGTATATCCGTTGTCTGGTACCCATAGTACAAGTCTAGTGCTTAGTTTGGTGCTAAATTGCACTGTGTAGAACGTTGCGTAATATTTATTTATTTATTTATTTATATATGACTAGCTGCGCCCCGCGGTTTCACCCGCGTAAGTCCCGATCCCGCAGGAATATCGGAATAAAAAGTAGCCCACGTCTACGTACAAAATTTTATGGTAATCGGTCTAGTGGCTTTTACGTGATTGAGTAACATACACACATACGTGTACAGAAACTTTCAGCTTTATAATATTAGTAGGATACCTATCTATTAATTATTTATTTGTATGCAAGCGAGCCGCGAAAGCTTTGGAAGTAAGTAGCTACGAGCAAACTTGGTAGGCTGAGTGCGGATCTGACTTGAACGCGGGCGAAATTTTGCGACTTTCCCACACCGCATCGTTGCGCCAGTGCGAGCGATAGGCACGTATCGCGCCACCCGCACACTAGCACAGAATGTTATTTTGTTTCAACTCTTTCTCACTTCGCGGCAGGTCAGCGTTGAGTTTAGACGTTAAACATTACCGTGTTTTAGTTTTGTTTTTAACACTTGCTTGGCCCAGTTATAAAATGGATAAGTTTCTCAAAAGATCGCAGCCTTCAACATCTGGTGCAAATGTTAGTGGTGGAGGTGAATCAAAACCGAAAAAAAACATTATGACGAGAATTACTTAAAATACGGGTTTACAGTCATAAATAGTAAACCTCAATGTGTAATTTGCGGCGATGTTTTATCTCGTGAGAGTATGAAACTGTCAAAACTTCTGCAGCATCTTACGAGCAAGCATCAAAAAGAAGCTGATAAGCCGTTGGAATTCTTTGAACGAAAATTGAAAGCTGTTAGTCAGCAGCAAAATACTATGGTCAAGGTAATAAAATAGTGTTGTCCTAGTCTTGAACAAAACAGTAGAGTTGTAAAAACGATAAATAAAATATTAAAATTTTATTCCTCGAAGCGCATCTACGTTTAAATTTTGAATAAAGATGGATACTAATTGAAACTATCGTATCAAGTAATTCTCATTATTTTTTTACCCGGCTGCAGCAAAGCCCAAAAAGGGGTTATGAATTTAATTAAAGGTTTTATTTATTTATTTTAAAAAACTAAAAAGAATAGTTTGGTTGCGTCTCAAAATGGATGCGCTTCGTGGAATACCCCATTTTTCCAATATCTTTATTTTTTTAAATGTTTGCATACTCCTGAAATTAATTGCAACTCAATGTTAGTGTGCAAGGCTTGTGCGCTTTTTATTTGTTCGTCATGTATTTTTTTTATATATTATATTTTTTTATTTGTTTTAGGTATCCAGCGTAAACGACTCAGCATTAATAGCTAGCTACAAAGTCGCATATCGAGTTGCTAAAGCAGGGAAGCCACACACAATTGCAGAAAATCATATTTTGCCAGCTGCTCTGGATATGGTCGAAATTATGGTCAGCAAGCAGGAGGCAAACAAGTTAAAAAGCATACCGCTTTCTGATAATACTATTTCACGCAGAATAAACGATATGGCCAATGATATTCGAGATCAAATGATCGAAAATTTAAAGAAGAGTCCACATTTTGCTTTGCAGTTCGACGAATCTACAGATGTATCCGATTGTGCTCAGTTTGTAGTATTTGTGCGCTTTGAAGCAGATGAAACAAGTTGGGTAGACAGACCTATGCTCATGTCAGAAGGGTTTTGTTCTCAACTTACAAAATGCCGTAACCAGCAACGAATAAAATTAAGAAATACGTCATGTTCGGGGATCATACTATTATTAACTAAGTTGAAAGAATTTTGAATTCTGAGGTACTTGTTAAAGTTATACCCATAAATATCTCGCTTGATAATTTTTCCAGATTTTTTTAGATCACGGGTGTCCATTCGTGAGGGAGAAAACACATTTTTCATGTATTCCCCCCCCCCCCCCCCCCCTCTGTGCCCCCACTGAAGCAAAAACTGTCAGTTTAAGAACTGTTTTGAAAAGCTCTCATAGAGAACTTTCATTTGATACTCATATCGGCTACCTTTCATGAAATTTTTTTCAGGGGCCACTCGTCTGTACTGTAAGCATCGATTCATGGCCTATTTTTTCGAATCCTAGAATGGCTACAAAGCCCTTTTGCTAGGAGCTCTCTCCTGCCTCTTCGACTTGTATAATTGTATGTACTCATCCTCCTGATATCTATCATGCCTGAAATTTTCATGCAAATCCTAGCAAAGCTGTAGTGTCTAAGTCGGTAAAAAGCGCATATGGCTCCATAGCCATATGTTTCCATAGTAATACAGGGCACACTGTTCCATAGTAATACAGGAAAATTCAAATCGCTATAACTTCGTTAAATACCATTCGATCTTTATGAAACTTTCAAAAAAAATCAATCTTATAAATAGTCATCTGTTTGCTAAATTTTATTGAATTTAAGGGTACCATTTAGATTTTATTCAAGAAAACATAAAATCGATATATCATGCTATTACTAACAAAGTTGGGTGAATTTCGACTTCTCATGTATTTGTTGTGTTGTACTCATTAAGGCCTACATTCATGATTTTTTTCAGATTTTTCGGATGGAAGGTGTTCAATCGCGAGGGGGGGGGGTACGTGAAAAGTTCGTACATTTTCCCTTCCCCTGCCCCCTTCAGTACTCATTAGGCAATTTTAAGACCTGTTTTGAAAAGATCTCATTCAGACCTTTCCAATGACACCCTACACGACTACCAATGGTGAAAAATTTTTTTTGAGGGGTCAACTCCCTATATGGGAAGACCCCCCTTAAACCCCTTTGAAAAATGTTTCCACCCTTGAACTTTCAAGAGGTCACCACTTCTGACCTTTCCACAAAGTTTCATGGCTGTAGCCTCTATAGTTTGGGAGAAAAAGTGCTGTGACATACAGACGGACGGACGGACGGACAGACGGCCACAGGTCGTGATTGCAATAGGGTTTTGTATTTTAGTACAAAACCCTAAAAAACATAGAAAAAATATTGTTTTGCAAAGCATTTCCTGCAAATACTTCTGGCCAGTGTTTGTACGATATGTTTTTAGAAAGCACTTGTAACTACGACATTGATTGGAAAAAATGTATCGCTATTTGCAGCGATGGAGCGAAAGCCATGACTGGTAAAACAAGTTGGGTAAACAGACCTACGCTCATGTCAGAAGGGTTTTGTATTCAATTTACAAAATGCAGTCACCAGATCGAATCAAATCAAGAAACATGTCAAAGACGATTTTATTGGAGGAAATAGGAAATACGAAGATCATACTATTTTTAACAAAGTTGAACGAATTTCGACTTCTGAGGTTTTTGTTTTTGTTATACTCATAAATATCTCCCTTGATAATTAATATCAGATGTCCATCCGCGAGGGAGGAAACACAATTTGTTCGAATCCTAGAATGATTACAAAACCCTTTTGCTAGGAGCTCTCTCCCGCCTCCTTGACTTGTTTCACTTATGAGCATCAATTGTAGGTACTCATTTTCAGTCATTCATTAAATTGAATCAAGTGTTCAAAGCATGCACCTTAAACGTTGAAATTGGGAAAAATAACTCAAAATTATTCAATCTTCGCATTTAAAACAGCCGATTTTTGGTTTTACGATTACTGATACCACTAGCTGAACCGATTCTCAAAGACATACATGACACCTATCATTCCTGAAATTTTCATGCAAATCCTAGCAAAACTGTAGTGTCTATGTCGTTAAAAAGCGCATTTTGCTCCATAGCCATATGTTGCCATAGTAATAAATGCAGCGCATATTGTTCCATAGTAATACAGGAAATTTCAAACGGCTTTAACTTCGCTAAATATGATTCAATCTTTATGAAACTGTCAGGATAGATCAATCTTATAAATAGTCATCTGCATACTGATTTAAGGGTACCGTTAAGATTTTATTCAAGAAAACATAAAATCGATAAATCATACTATTACTAACAAAGTTGAGTGAATTGTGACTTCTCATGTATTTGTTGTTGTTGTACTCACCAAGACCTATATTCCTGATTTTTTTCAGATTTTTCGGATCACAGGTGTCCAATCGCGAGGGGGGGGGGGGGGACACAATTTTTTCGTGTATTTCCCCTCCCTGTGCGCCCCTTGAAGCAAACTTTGCAAACTAAGACCTGTTTTGAAAAGTTCTCATCAAGACCTTTCATTTGATACCCATATCGGCTACCTTTGATGAAATTTTTTTTTTCGGGGGCCACTCCCCTATATGGGGAAACCCCTCCTCAAATACCTTACAAAAATTTTGTTGTAATTGAACTTTGAAGAGAGCACCACTTTGCACAAACATACAAAATTTGATGTTTCTAGCTTAAGTAGTTTCCGAGAAAAACTGCTGTGACACACGGACGGACGGACGGACGGACGGACGGACGGACAGACAGACAGACGGACAGACGGACAGACAGGACGCGATTTTAGAAGGGTTTTGTAAAATTATTTTACAAAACCCTAAAAAGCGGACTCGTTGCGAGATTAAAATCAATAATGCCAAACGCATCATGGACACATTGTTTTCTTCATCGTCAAGCTCTAGCAGCTAAAGTTTTACCGTCTGATTTAAATGACGTGCTTACGAAGGTAATAAAAATTGTGAATTCTATCAAAGTTAAAGCCTTACAAACCCGGCTGTTCAGAATTATTTGCGAAGACATGGGTTCGCTTCATCACAATCTCCTTTATCACACAGAGGTCAGGTGGCTTTCCAAAGGAAAGGTATTGACAAGAGTTCTAGAACTAAAAGCTGAACTGTTAATGTTCTTACAAGATTCTAAATCTGAATATGCTAATCATTCATCTGAGCCTATTTGGCACTTGAAGTTAGCATTTCTGGCAGATCTTTTTAGCCATCTTTACAACTTAAACAAAAGCCTTCAAGGGAGAGAAGAAAATATCTTAACAGCTAAAGATAAAGTGAAAGCATTTCATGTAAAACTTCGTATGTGGTCATCTTCTCTGCAAAACAATATATTTGAGTCTTTTCCGTGTGTTCAGAAGACTGTTGATGATAATGCAACAACCCAATCACTTGTAGTTAAAGCTCACATTCCTTCTATGATACAGAGCTTACATAATTTGCAAGAGAAATTATCAACATACTTTCCAGACTTGCACTCTGAAGCTGGCAATGGACGTACGTGGATTTTGGTCTCTTTCCTGGATATGTCAATAGAATTAGCAGATCTCGCTATAAATCTGTAGACTTAGCTTCTGACGGCGTGCTGAAAATGGAATATCATTCGCAAAGTATTGACGTGTTTTGGATGAAAAGAAAACAAGAATATCCAGAGCTGGCAAGGGAAGCTCTAAAATCATTAGTGCCATTTGCCACCTCATACTTGTGCGAATTAACATTCTCCTCAATGGTGGACATTAAAACTAAAAAGAGAAACAGACTACTACTAGAAAATGATTTAATCATAAACGTTTCTAAAATAGCACCACGCTTTGAGATTTTTTTTGAAAAATAAACAAGCACATCCTTCTCACTGATATTGTATTTTTATTGTGGTGTAAAACCTTGTCATTTCTCTTTTGCCGTCGATCACCCGAATAAGGCTTCGTGACCCCCTTAGCAAGGCTTCGCGACCCCCCTAGGGGTCGCGACCCACAGATTGAAAAACACTGCTCTAGCCAATGCCATTTCCAATGGAGCTTATTATTCTAGCTCACTAAGGCAGCATTTGACCTATGATTTATTTACGGATGATCTAACATCTTTAGAAGTATTACAGCTGCTATAGATTTTTTAAGAAATAACAAGGTTGTTCTCCATGTCGAATGTATAATTGCATCCATGGCGAGGGCTATTTGATATTAATGTTGGCACTACAGTTTTAAAGTTAGCACTGTCATTTTGTTTTCGCATTTTGACATAATTGTAGTCTTATTAAAATTATCGTTGCTAATGTAAATTTACGATAAATTAAATGATTAAAAATAATTAACTTAAATTTTACAATTTTCTTTAAAAATCAGTACTGATTTTTTTTTTTAATTTACTTGAATTTAAATCGTTGGAAAGTATTCAGGCAAGTATATCAAAATATTTAATAAAATCTTTTCACTTTTATTGGATATGTTTTTCCAGCTTCAAATCATTCGTTTTATTGAATTTCACAATAATTTAGTACAACATATTTTTTTCAAGCTATCTCGAAGCAAAAAGGTATATTCTCTAAGGAATAAATCAGCAATATGTAAGCCAAGTTTCGACTTTCAACCAAAATCCAATAAAATATTGGCTTTGCTGAATCAGACGTTGCCATTAAGATAATGTTTTGGCCACCATACCAAGCAAACAAATCAACGCAATACAAACCAACAGTACATTGACATTGCTTGTGCGAATATTCAACAGGCTATACTTACTGACCTATGTTTATTCCTGCCATTTAAACAGCACACCTCAATCCACTCCTTATTTCGCTAATACATGAAACTGGCAACTGTTCGTGCAAATCAGGACACTAACGACCTGAGTGCCATTAATATTCATTAGGTCACGACGACAGTTTCCAAAGCCCTCGGAGGTTTCCATTCTGATTTATTAAATTACCAAGAAAAACGTGAAGGAAAATAAAATCGAGTTTCAGTAAATCTACTAATGGTCTTAGATTCGTTATTCCATACTTGTTACGTACGGTCTGGTCTTTTTGCCTTTTCCCTAACAGGTTGATGTCATTGTGCCACTTCTGCCCGTAATGTTTTCATCCTTAGTCCTTCGATCCAACCAACCTAGCAGTCATCCATCCACTCATTCAACCTTGTTCGTTTGTTCATTCATTTATTCTTTGGTCGTCGTTTCGATTTTCTTGATGAATTCGAAAAGTACTTACCTAATCACCTCATCATCTAATTGCGAAATTATTCAAACCGACAGGAGTCTAAGTGAACTGAATTGCGAGAGCGAGAAAACCTAATTTGAATTTGAATGAAATTGCGTGTGCTTGCAATTTTTTTTTTAATTTGATGCTAGAATACCTGGACAACGACTTAAGGCCGTAAGGATTGTCCTGTGAGTAGGAGTGACATACCGACAAATTAATTTCAAAACTGAACAAATCAATATTGATGGCTAAATAATTGTGGGCGAAGCGACGGTTAGGCAATCGACGTGAATAGGGATCTAATGTTCTAATTTTGTCGAAGAAACATTGCAAATGCGAAAAATTTTATTTGGTTTCTCTTTTGTAGAGATGATGATATTAAAAATGAAATTTGTATCATTTTGAAAATGAGTTAGGTATTCGAAAGCATCAACCAGGGTTATAAAAAGAAAAGCTAAATATAAATGAAGGTACCACAAAGACTGGAAAGAAAAGGGCTCCAACGGACTTCTAGTTCTACAAAAAGAAAACCAATGATCAATCCAGGGTAACCAATGAAAAACGAATATTGTCACCGAGCGGGTATTCTCACACCCAAACAGAAACATCTTCTCTTCTTATTTTCATTGGCTGTCTTCTTTAATTTTAATATTATGCACTTCTTGTCCCTTTATTTCTAAGTAATTTTCTTTTGCTTAATTTCATGCCAATCACTTTACGGACACAAATAATAAAAAAAACGTTTAGAAAAAAAAGAAAACCGACTTCGAAATGCCCTAAAAAGGATGAAATAAATTTTTTGGAAGGGGTGCCATATCATATTTTCCCCCATTCTATTGTGATGGTGCAGATGTTGGAAGTATCTATGTTGAAATGGGGAAATTGATCTGGCACCGCTTCCAAAAAATTTATTTCATCCTTTTTAGGGCATTCCGAAGTCGGTTTTCTTTTTTTTCTAAAAGTTTTTTATTTCACCCTTTTTAGTGGCAAATTTTTTCATTTCAAACCATTCAAAACTCTGTTTCTTGAATACATTGTATCATGTTTTCGTGTATTAAAATATAATTTTTTACTGCAATGCAAAAACCACTGTGGCTAAAATCTGCAGCGTTCATATGAATCGAAATTAACTCTGGTACATTTAATCCATGATCTCATCAAAGTCTACCTTGAATTTAGATTTCATAATAATCCAATATGAATTGAAGCTTTGAGAAATTTTCGAATTTTGAACTTTGCATAGCCCGCCATTTTTATATTCTGGCCTGACCCTGAAGTGCTTTTTTATCGTTCAACTTTTTTCGACCTTTGAGCGACCGCCATTTCGTTTCAAATTGTTCAAGCTTGGATTTTTTATTGTGAGCTTTATCACTCAATCGAATAAATCGTTGTACTAGTTTTGGTACGAGCTGGAGCTATACTTTGGCCAGAACAGAAATATTGCTGAAAATTTGGAAAAAATCGAAGCAAAAGCACACACATACACACACATAGCCATATATATAGATATAATACACACACACACACACACACACACACATATATATATATATATATATATATATATATATATATATATATATATATATATATATATATATATATATATATGTACATATATATACATATATATATAGACATATATATATATATATATATATATATATATATATATATATATATATATATATATATATTTATATTCATATATATATATATATATATATATATATATATATTTATTTATATATATATATATATATATATATATATATATATATATATATAAATATATTGTCGCGTGTTTTCGGTTCGCGGCCAATAATTTAATGTTCCAGGAAAGTGAAAATGCAATGTCTTTTAAATTAAATTAAAAGTGTTTATTTAATTTGTCATAAAAATGCACAATCACTTCACTAACAATTTAACAACTTTAATTTTCACTATTAAAATTCGACCTTCCACTTGTCCATAAATTTCTATCGCAATTGTCTACTAAAATCACTTCATACTCAAACAATCAATATCGCCTGTACTTCGCGTATCGCAGTTTTCTATCGCGGTTGTAATGTATGATCCCCCCATTCATTCAGCTCGCCTTTATATAGGGTCTCTAATCATTCAACTTAGTTCTCGTACATTGGTGAATAAGCGGGAACATTCCAGCATGAATGAATGGGCAGTGACTCACTTTTAGATGTTGATAATGCTTGTTGGGTTCTCGTGGTTTCGAGTAAATTCATTTGTTGATGTTCTTAATGATTGTGAAAACAATTGCGACAGTAGCTCGCAGAATTACTTGTACATGTAACAATATGTATTATATATTTAAATATATATATATATATATATATATATATATATATATATATATATATATATATATATATATATATATATATATATATATATATATATATTTAAATATGTATATATAGATACATATATATATATATATATATATATAATATATATATATATATATATATATATATATATATATATATATATATATATATATATATATATATATCTATATATATATATGTATATATATAAATATATATATATATATATATATATATATATATATATATACATATATATATATATATATATATAAATATATATATATATATATATATATATATATATATATATATATATATATATATATACATATATATTTATATATCTATGTGTGTGTGTGTAAACATGTGTATTTATATATATATAAACATAAAATTTCACTCCACAATCAATCTTATGATATTGACTTAAAAATATCCTTCTTAACCGCATCATTCGTTCACATTTACTTGATACCCATCGCCTTCGTTTTCAGTTAACTATGGCACATAATTTTCATGAAAGTTTCAAGAAAATCATACCATATAGTTCAATGAAAACTCGGCTATGCATTTTCATCTTCATCTGTACAGTTATGATCAATTATAGCAGTAAATGTATCCCTTTTTAGGTTGCGATTAGCGTCGGTTTTTAGTATGGTAATCACTAATTTTAGATTTCTGGGTATATGTTGTAATGTAGATATAATATTAACTGGAAAGTGACAATTCAACTCTATAATTTGCAATCACTTACTCCTAATTTTTTTTTTCGGGGAAAGAATGAATGCGGAAGAGAAAAGCATCCTGAAATGTTCCCCCTTTTTGTTTTTTTTTTGTGGTAGGGAGGTGAAGGCATTTACGCCCGCCGAGTCTGGCAGTGTCGGACTCCCATGGAGGATACCCTTGGACTACCCACTAAACACCTCCCCTGTCAATCTGAGAACCTAGCCTGGAACTGTTTGACACATTACTTCGAGCCAGGAATCGTTTTGTTACGCCGTGGGGCGCCTTCAAGCTGGGGAGTCCCTTTCCTAGCGGGAGGGGAGAGGGGAAGAGGAAATGCCAGAAGAGCAGTTCCCCAGCTCCAGCACCTCCGGCTGCTGTGAGTCCCTTTTATCTTTTAGGACTGCCCGAGCATAATGTGCCTCCTGGTTCCATTTGTCAACCGATTCGAGCATCACCGCAACTATATTATCCGGGGTGAGCTCTCCCGTCTCCCTGTAGAGTTCCCTTCGCAGCCTGGCCCATTCGGTACACGCAAAAAATGTGTGACAGGCATTGTCCTCCTCTCCTGGGCAAAACCGACAATCGGGAGACCGTGACTTACCGATCTTGTGCAGGCAGGACTGAAAACACCCGTGCCCGCTCAAAAGCTGGGTCAGATAGAAGTCAGTCTGACCATGCCTTCAATTGAGCCATGGTCTCACATCCGGGATGAGGTGCGCAGTCCACCTTCCCTTCGTGCGATTCCTCCAAGACTGCTGCCAATCGTTGAGCGAGGGTTGTCTCTCCTCGCGGACAACCATCTCCCTCGCATCCTCGTTTCGGCGCAGGTAAATAGCGCGGCGCTCTCTAGCAAGGAGGGCGATAGGTATCACGCCTGCAATCACTCTCACCGCCGAGTCGGAGACTGTTGGATACGAAGATGCAATTCTCAGTGCTCCTCTTCTCTGTACCTGTGCCAATCGCTTTCGGTATACCTCCTTGCTGAGAGCGTCGCCCCATACCTCTGCTCCGTACAGTAGCACTGACCCTACAGCACTCATCAAGAGGCGTCTTCTTGATGGGCTGGGTCCCCCTACGTTGACCATAAGTCGACTCAGGGCCGATATTCCCGAAGCAGCCTTCTCAGCCGTTGCCCTGATTTGCTCAGAGAAACTCATCTTCGAGTCGATAAGTAGCCCCAGGTACTTCACCGCTGGCTTCGATTCGACCTGTATATCTCCAATACTGATCATCCTTGCTCTAGGGATTCTCTTTTTTGTCAAGATGTTCCCTTTAACTGTTGTATATATGCCACACCTAGAATTAATTTATTGGTTATTTGATGGACTAACATATACCATTTATGCTAAAAATTAAGGATACTGGAAATTTTTATCATCCGTCACCAAAAGACTCGGTATCTCCAACAAATCCTTGCAGAGTGCCAACTAATTGACACTTTTCGTACGAATTATCATTTAAATTTAATTTCTTGAAATCAATCTATCATATTTAACTGTTAATATCTATAGAGTCCTTGGAAGGATTTGAATTCTGTTCCGATTCATTTTAGATCAATATGTTGTCCTTCATTTGAAACCCCTACAATCAAAATCCTTACACGCGTCGATCATTTATGCTGAAAAATCGGGGTGAAAGTTGTAATTTTTTTAGTTTTAACGGTAAAAGTCCTTTACCGTTACTTGAATTTCTTATCCTTTAAACGGGATCTAACTGGAAGAAAGACGTATCGTTTGCCAAAAATAGAACTCTGCTATCTATCTCTGTTTAAAAGTTATGCGTGAACATACAAAAAAAAATAAGCAAATAAAAAATATACGCAATGAATTGATAACCTTCTTTCTTTTGGAAGTCGGTTAAAAATAAAATTATGGTTCTCATATTATATCACATATTTCATTCAATGTATGAGAGATATGCAGGAGATAGAAAACAACCACTTGAAGACATCGTGATCTTAGGTGGACGGCCAAGTTGTGGCAACATACTTACTGATCGAGAGTAGTCTAGGCTGTAATGCAATTACAAAAGGATGGATCAAACTGAATCCCGAAGTGTAGTATTCAATGTCCAGCATTCAAGACCGAGCCACCAAAATACTTCTCTGAAGAGGAAGACGTTGGTTAATCTAGTGACTTTTATGTTATGATATATGGGCTACAATTATTCATATCATTATATGGCCTTCATGTCTAGCGCAAAAATGTTTTGAAGATACTGTACAAGTATTTGCTGTAGCAGAATTTTTGTAAATCCTGTGAAAGAAGCGATTTCTTTTACTTAATTTCTGATTCCCTGCCTATTTGTGTGGTGTTGGTTTTTTATTGCCGTTGGAAGATGAATGCTATTTGCGCCCACTCAAGTGTAGCAGTAACTATAGAATACCCACTCAAAACCTCTCTTTTCAATTGAAAGCTTATCCTGGAACCGTTTCACACATTACTTCGGACTAGGCCTCATTTTCTTTCGCTTCGATGCGTCTTCTTGACCCAGAAATCTCCTTTCTAGCTGGATGGAATGGAAGAAAAGAAATTGGTAGAAAAGAGATCTCTTACCTAAATGCCTCCTGATGCTCAAGTATTCATTTTTCTACTCCAGGATGACCCATAGATAATGTTCTCATTGGGCATCTCCAGTCTTAGTTGCTCGTCATAAGACATGTTCCACAGGCCAGGACCAAGAATAAATTCTTCTATCCTTCATTGACCTTATGTCATGTCATGAAGCAAGCTGCAGCCCTTCAGGTAGTTCCTCAAAAGCCTCATCAGATATTCTGGAACTTGAAATGGGTTTTCCAACGTTTTCAGAATATCCACACATCTAGCGGAGTTAAAGACATTTCTAACATTCAAGTGTCACCAAGAGAACGATCCATCGCTTGGTGCCGCTATATGCCTCTACCTTTGAGACAGCACTCATCATCTCTGCAATCACATCAATGGTGAAAGCTCCTGCTCTAAAGCGGTACTACCTAGGAGATTGGTCCTCAGCAGCACGAATTGCGTCAGTGAGTCTTCCCTTGATGAGTTTCTCTAGCACTTTCCCAGCAGTGTCTAGCATGTATAATGGATGGTATGCAGACCACAATCTAGAATTTCCCTTCCACTTGCTGATCGGCACAAGCTTTGCCACTTTGCATCGTACCAGGGAAACCTTAGACATTGACAAGTTGCAACACCTCAGCTGGAATACTGGTGTTCCTCACCCTCAATAAAAGGACTGGCTCTTTCAGTTCCTGCTATATGAGGAGTGGGCGCTCAGTTGCTCTTTCACCGTGAACCGCGGCAATATGGACGAGTTGGGCGGCAAAGAGTGCCTAGGTCTCACAAATCCTTAGTCACATTGTCCACTAGATCTTGCCAGCAGCGAACTTGCTGTTGTTAATCAATTGGCGAAGGCATTCTCTGGTCAATTTATATGCTGTTGCCCGGTGACATGCCTCATGACGGTTCCGTCTCCGTTGAGTCTCACGTCGAAGCTTGTAACACTCTCTTCACATTTCAACGATTTCATCTGACCACCAGTACACTGCGTGCTTTCCGTGCCGGAGTTTTTGACAGGGCATAGAAACATTTCGAGCAGTCGTGATGATGCTCATAGTTGGGTTCACCACGTCTTGAGCTTCCAGTTCTTCCATCCCTTGCGAAGCATCTGCCGTGAGCATCTTGACGAACCTCCCGACGTCCATCCTTCCAATATTTCACCCAATTTTAGAACGTCAAGAGTATCGACATCAGAAGACAACATCACTAATATCAAGCAGAATGCACTGATGATCACTGGCTGGATAGTCCTCTAATACTCTCCAATTGTGTCTTTTCCGTACAAAGGACTCCAGTATGGTTCTTTTGCTGCCAATCCGGTGGAAAGGCAGTGTTTTTTTGCTGTTTTTCTATGCGACAAGTCCCGTCTTTGCCGCCATTTCTTGAATTCATTTTCCGCGCAAACCTGCTTTAGGTATGCTCTATTCAATGGCTATAGCGTCAAAATCTTCTCTGATGAGCAGATTGCCGTCTGCGTTCAAGATAGTGCCCTCTAAAGCATTAAGATCACCGTTGTTTGTCCGTCGCAGCCTTTGTCACTATTAGTAGGTTATCCGTAAGCTTTTTCTGAATGTGTCTTAATATCTTATGGTCTTCGTGGAAATCCGTTTTGTTAATGCTAGTGCGTATTTTTTGTAGTTGTCTACTGTAGTATGTCTATCATGTATCTGTTGTTCCTACGGCAGATTGTTAATGGCTAATTCAGCGTCAATTACTAGTTGTTCTACGTCTTTGTTGCGGTTTGTATTATATAAGTTGTGTTTCAGTCCCTTATTTAACAGCTTCATTTCTTGTGTGGTATTAAGACACATTCAGAAAAAGCTTACGGATAACCTACTTACAGTGACAAAGGCGGACAAAGGACATGTAACGGTGATCTTAAAAACAACGAACTACGTACAAAAAACAATTGACTTCATTAACGCCAACGGAAACAAACTGGGAAATAAAGACCCCAACAATAAGTTCCAAGTGGACTTACATACTGCCATTACACAATCCCCACTAATTATTCCTCCTAACACTAAGCAACGCTACATAAACCCAAACCCATGCACACCACCCCTTAAGGGACAACACAAGCTCCACAAACCCAATATTCCTATCCGCCCTGTCATCAACTACCACCCAGCTCCTGGATACCAATTATCACGGTATTTGGCAACAATAATGGCTGATGTCATGCTCCTTGACGACAAATACGCATTAAAGAACAGCCGCGAGCTGGCAAACTTTACCATTTCTTTAAAATTGACTGAAACTTGACGACTTTTATCATCAGACATTACATCTTTACCCGTCGATGAAACACTGGCCATACTAAAAGAAAAACTTTCATTCAACAACAGCCACAGATCAAATGCTCAATCTCATAAAGACCACAATGAAGCAGAACTATTTTAAGTTCAATAGCAACACATACATTGCCAAGGACGGTCTGGGTATGGGACATCAAATATCCTCAATAATGTCAGAAATATTCTTACAACCTTTGAAAGAATTCTTTGTACCCAAAGTTGTCAAAAGATTCAATGTAATATTTTACAGACGATATTTGAACAACTGTTTCATCGTTATTGACTCACAAGAAAATAAAAAAGGCGAACTACTTGCCTTTATGAATGAAATTCACCCGAATATAAATTTCACTATGGGATAAGAAACAAACGGACAACTCAACTGTTTGAACATAACTGTGACGTGTAAACAAACACGATTGGACTATAAAATAAACAGAAAACCAACCACAACTGATCATACCATACATGAAACATCTAACCACTCCGCATAACATAAGCTAGCAGCGTACAGATCTATGGTGTAGAGGCTTCACTCCATCCCCATGACTAACTACTCCAACGAACTAAACAACATTTACAGAATAGCTAATAATAACAGATACAAACAATGCGACATTGACAAACTTGTCACACAGTACAAACAAAAACAGAAACGCCAACCGACTGAAACTCATAAGAACGGCCAACAGTGGGTTTCGTTAACATACGTAGGTAAAGAGACATACAAACTATCAAACTTCCTTAGAAAATACAAATTGCAAACTGCATTTAAAACGAACAACAACATTGGAAACAAACTGAAACCAAAACTGAATGACACATCAAAATAAGAAAACAGCGGCATATACAAACTGACATGAGAGGATTTCGAAATAGTATATATAGGAAGGACAACACGAAAACTAACGACAAGATACAAAGAGCACTTACAATCTGTCTTACACAACAAGGCAGACTCCAATTACGCGCCGGACCTACAAACCACGCACATGAGCCTGGCGCTATGGCAAACTCTATGAAATTGCTACACAAACAAAGCAAAGGGCCAAAAGGCTTGAAATTTATAAACATAGAAAGACAGACGGTGACATTATCAACGAACAACTTTTTACCAATTCCGATGCAATTTTCTTAGACGAAAATGGGAACGAGATGAAACAGAACAAACAGACATCCAACAGGCAAAAAAACAAAAACTTAATATCCCTCTGCCTGCTATAATTGAGTATTTGACTACTTCCTGACCTAATCACCCATCCGCTAACTACCCATCCGCTAATTACCCATCCGCTAATTACCCATCGGCTAATTACCGATTCGCTAATTACCCATCTACTTAACCCATCCTACGGCCATATAAAGTCGTTCTCTTCAACACATCCTTTAGACACTGAAGATGACTCGAAGTAGTCAAAACGTGTCTGCTCACACAACAAAGCAAGGCCCGACGGCTTTTAAAGAAAAAAGAGAATTGGCCTGCGGATATCAAATAAACAAAATTATTGACTAATTTAGAAATAGTTTGAATCAGAAGACGAAGACACCACCAGTGATGTTTCATCGGGGTAATTTGGTTCAAATAGAGCGTGCTGAGCGAAACTGTGCTAGGGAGCTTAACAGTGTACAGACTCTTTGAATACTTAAATGTGAGATGAAATCAGGATGTTTGGGAGGTGAATGCCATTTATGCTCTATGTGTGGGACTCCCATACTTGCGAGTGACTGGACCACTCACTAATCACCTCCCCAGTCACCCGGAAAACCCAGCTTGGAACCATTTTACACATTACTCTGGACCAGGTCTTGTTTCGTTATGCCATGAGGTATCTTGAAGCTGGGAGATCCCTCCTCTAGGGGAGAGGAGAGGAGAAGAGGCATTGCCACACAAGCAATCTTCAGCCATGAAATTCCCGGTTGCTGTGAGCCCCTTTTATCTTTAAGGACTGCTCAATTATAATGTGCTACATGGCTCCATTTGTCAAATAATCTGAGCATCACGGTGACTATACTATCCGGGTTGAACTCTCCCGCCTCCCTGCAGAGGTCTTGTCGTAGCTGTTCTATTTCGTGCACGCAAAATTTTTTGACAGGCACTACCTCCTCTTCTGGACAAAAACGACAATCGCAGGACCATGAATTACCAATCTTGTACAGTTAATACGAAAGTACCTATCCTCGCTCAAAAGCTGGGTCGAATAGAAGTCAGTCCTATCATGCTCTCAATTTAGCCACGATTTAATATCCAGGATGGGGCGCACAGTCTACCTTCCCTTTTTGCAATTCACCCAAGACTGCTGCCAACCGTTGAGTGAGCACAGTCTCTCCTCACGGGGAACCATTTCCCTCCCGCCCTTACCCCGGCACAAGTAAGTAGTGTGGCACTCTCTTGCAAGCACAGTGACAGGTATCAAGCCTTCAATAACTCCCGCCACCAAATCAGAGACTGTTGGATACAAAAATGCAGTCCTCACTGCTCGTCCTTTCTATATCTGTGCCAAGCATTTTCGGTACACTTACTTACTGAGAGTGTTGCCCCAAATTTCTGCTCCGTAGAGTAGCACTGACCATACAGCACTTATCAAGAGACGTCTTCTTGATGGTTTCGGTCCCCCTACGTTGGTTATAAGTCGAATCAGAGCCGCCGATACTCGCAAAGCAGCTTCCTCAGCAGTTGCCTTGATTTGCTCAGGGAAACTCATCTTCGAATCGATCAGCAGCCCCAGATACTTTATCACTGGCTGCGATTCAATTAGTATGTATTCAATACCGCTCATGCTTACCATAGTGACTCTATTTTTGTAGAGATGACCACTTTGTTTTTCTCAAGTGCTAAACTATCATTCATTCTCTCACTTGGCGCATTAGCACATCTTGCCTAAGTTGTGCTTGTTCAATGCTGCTTCCTCCATTGCATAGCCAAGCAAGTGTGACTCATCTGGCATTTCCAGTCTCGGTATCCCACGGTATGACATTTTCCACACGTTTTGACAAAGGATACATCTATGTGTAACATTCAATGTAACTTTCATCCTCCGTTGGCCCTATGCCATGCCATAAAACTGGCTTTTGCTCTCCACGTAGCTCATCAGAAGCTGCATAAGGAATTCGGGAACTTAAAAAGTTTCCAGTGTTTCCAGAATATCCACCCATCTAGTGGAGTTGAAGATGTTCCCAACCTCGAGTTTTACTAACAGAACAATCCGTCGTATGGTGCGGATATGTGCCTCTGCAATTTAGAACTCGCTCACCTCTGCAGTCGCATCAGTGGTGGAGGGTCCTGTTTCAAAGTCGTATTACTGAGAAGACAGGTCCCCGGCAGTATTTTTCCAGCTGTGTTTAGCATGCATAATGGGTTGTATGCAGACGGTTGATCCGAAATTTTCCTTCTCCTTGCTAATCAGCACGAGCCTCGTAACCTTCCATCGTAAGGGGAAAACCTCGTCCAGTAGGCAAGCGTTGAACGTCTTTAGCAGAAAGTCAGCACAATGGTGATAGACAAGTTGCTACACCTTATCTGTTACCCAATCTGGGCCTGGAGGCTTCCTTGCTTTCAATGATAGAGCTGCTTCTTCCAGTTGCTTGCAAAAAGTGAACACTCCATTACTGTTTTGCCATGAGCAGCATTAGCATGGGCAGGATGACGGGGAGGAGTGCCCGCGCCGTCTCGTTCATCTTTCCCGCTTCATGTATGCAAGGCATCTGTAGGATATCAAGCTTCCACATAATTGGCTTTTGGCTATGGCTCCATGAATCCTTGTTTATATGGTCCACTAGATCTTGCAGCAGCGGACCTTGCTGTAGCTAATCAATTTATGAGGGCATTTCCTGACCAAATTATATGCTGTTACACGGTTGCATGCCTCGTCACAGTCCCGTGCCCGTTGAGCCCCACGCTGAAACTTGTGACATCCCCCTTCCTCTTCAACAATTTAAGTATCCCACCAGTACACTAGGGCCTACCATGCCAAGGTTTTCAACTGGGCTTAGAAGCGCTGCAAGCAGTCGTAGTTATGTGCATAGTAGAGTTCACCACGTCTTGAGCCGCCAGTTCTTCTGTCCCCTGTGAATCATCCTGCAGTGGACCACCTGTCGTGGGCACCTTGAAGAACTTCTTGACGTTCATCCTTGCTACGTTTTATCCGATTGTATAAGCTGGTGAGCACGGGCGTGGGAAATAATAGCACAGATCTTAAGTAAAATCCACTGATTAACAGTGGCTGACTAGTCCTCTGGTATTCTCTAATTGTATATCCTGCATACTAAAAACTCGGACGCGATTATCACGTTTGATATGGAACCTTCCCAGGCAGTATGGCGAAAAGTTAGAGTATTTCCAGCATATCGGACGACAAGCACCGTCCTGGCCACTATTTCTAGGATTCGTTTTGCCACGAATCCATTTGACACATGCCCCATTTGATGGTTTTAACGTTGAACACTCCTCCAGTTATTGGAAGCACGCTGCAATCTGTATTCAAGGCAGTGCCCTCCAAAATATTAAGCTTGGTGTTTGAGCTCGAAATGATTACTTCGAGTGGTTGAGAGACAATAGAATCTTTTATTATTGCACTTTACGTTAAATACAATATAAATTACAAACGAATTAAATCTTCCCATGGTTCAACGCATCGATGGAATTTGCTTCTAAGCATGTTTGAATTTTTGCGGTTTCATGTTCTATGCTAGATCGTGGGATCGCACCGCATACAACTTTATTGTTTAGTCTGGCGGTGTAGTCTTACCGTGTTGGACCATGGGAATTACAAATAGTCTGAAATACATGCGAATGAATATTATTTTTCCCATCTGAACTGTGGGAAATGATGATGTGGCGAAAATCATTTATGCATTTGGAATTAAGTAAGTTATCAAATTCTAACATTCTCCCCCACTTGAATCACTCATGGAGCTGGTTCAATAGTTGAATAGCTTTCGATAATTTCATGTTCCTGTTGATGGATTGATGTTCTAGCACGGGGAATTGGTGGTTGATATGGAATGTTTGGCGAACATGGGTTTCAGTGAATGCGTAATTTTTTCTAGGTCAACTATATTAAAGATGTTATTATTGAGAGTAAGCAGAGGTAGCTGACAATGTATGTATGCGTGTTGTGCGAAAAAATGGTTTCTGGGAGTTTGGCCTGTTTTATTTTGTCAATACCCTCCTTGATGTGGCCCCATAGCCTTTTGTCAATGGTTATATCATTGAGGTCCATTTTGTTAGCGATGTGTAACATATTTTGGTTGATGAAGTCGAACAGATTGCTCATCGGGTAAAAGGAAAAATTCATGCCATCAAGGTATTGCGAGTGGCCAGTAATAATGATTGCAGGATGGTTCAGTTAACAAATTGGGCTTAGTTTTAGAACCCCAGTACCATTGAGCTGAAGAGTACGAACGCTTCCTTGGTATATGGCATCGAATCTTGTTCGCTCTTTCAAAACGTATATTCAGTTATTGGAAGCAGCTAATGGTATCCATGTATTGGCCTTTGGACCAATCTATACGTTGCAGTATGCGGAAGAATTAAACCTGTGAGCAAGAAGGGCTGTCTCGCATTTGTACATATGTGAATGTGTGGTATGAATAGGTTGGTTCTGAGGGCATATCAGTTCGATGTCCGAAAGTTGGAGGCATTTACTGCGTTCTTGTGTTTATAATGGAAAGAATTTGTCTCTTTTCATGTTGGTTGCTAGATACTTAGTGGAAGGTCTAATATACTCGTATACATGCGGAAATGTTGTTCAAAATTGTTGGCACAGTGTAAAGTTTGAGCAACTGAAACTCTTCCACAGACGTGACTTGTATCCACATCTCAAATATGATTCGCTTCATAGTTGTTCTCGTACGCACGGTAGCAATGCTGTAGATTTTATTTATAAATTCTGAAGATACCGGAAGCATTTGATTTTTGGGCAGATTTTCTCTGATGATTTGCAGTTGTCTGTGAAGTTGTTAAGGCTTTATTAGCAATGGATTTATTTTGCCTTGATTGGCGTTGGTTACAACTTACAATAGGACATCCTGCACACCTTTGAAGCTAGATAGAAAAATTTTTGTTTGCAGCGCTTAAAAATTAAAAATATTGCTGAGAGTCTCAATTTGGAATGTTGTGTTTGCGAAGTGTTCAAACTGTGTTTTCATGAAACGAAATCGTTGGTTGATTTGTTCTGTTTCCTTGGCTAGTATGTTTGAAGTACGATCAAGTATCATTGTTTGATTTTTTATAAGTTCCAATAAAAAGCCTTCGTTTTGTTTTATTTGACCGATGTTGTTTTCGTACTGAGTGGCAAACTCTTCATCAAATACTCCGAATAAAAGGTGAGCAGTTGAACCTTTTATATTCAGAGGTAATCTTCGTACAATGTGATTATTTCCCAGCTGCCATACTTTCATTTTATCCTATTGACTTCCTCGAAATATATACCAAGGGTTTCTTTGAATGGTATTAAATTCACCATTCTTTCGGCTGAAGTCATTTCCGTTACTCCAACTACCAATACCGGAAGGACTAGTAGCAGGCAGAGTAAGGTTTGTCGAGGAAACTTTCGTACTCGTTTCGGTGCTGAGTCATTGGATACATTCTCCACACTTTTCCTGGATTTGCCTTTAACTACGTCAATGAGATCAGTGTTGACTAGGGAGATATATTTTCGGCGAAGGCCGTTGGTGGTGTTGTTCTCTATTGTGGAAGGCTTTCCGATGTTTGGTAGTAGACTGATCATATTTATTGCTTTTCAAGTCATTTCAGTAGCGGTTTTTATCTCAATAACTCTTACTCTGCCACCAGTTCCCTTTTTTACATTGATTATTCTTCCCAAGCGCTATTTCAGATGTGGCAAGTTCTCTTCCTTTAGCATGACTAGTAATCCTGGCTCAACATTTTGCTTGATTTCTTGCCATTTTTGCCTCTGTTGCAAGTCTTGAAGGTATTCTTTAGACCATCGGCGTCAGAAGGCTTCGTGAAGACCTCTCACCAATTTCCATTGAGTTAAAAGAGGCATGGATCCAGGGTCAACTTGAGGATCAGGAATTGTTGTTAAAGGTTCCCCGATCAAGAAATGGCCTGGCGTTAGTGCCTGTACATCAGCTGGATCTAGTGACATCTGGCTGATTGGCCGAGAATTTAGTGCGGCCTCTATTTGGTAGATTGCCGTACTTAGTTCCTCATGCGTCAGAGAAGTGCATCCTACCATTTGCTTCAAATGATATTTAGCGGGCTTAATTCCGGCCTCCCATAATCCACAAAAGTGGGGGGAGCGTGGTAGTATGCGCAACCATTCTATACCTTCATCGGCACAGCTATCCTCAACCTATGCAAACTGCTGGTTAAACAGTAAAGTAAGTTCGTGGAGCTCCGTGTTTGCTTCAACAAAATTTGTAGCGTTAACGCTAAAGATTTTCACAGGACGTCTCGCCTTGCGATGAAGCACTTAAGACATCCAATGAAGGCCGCTGATGAAAGGTCAAAAACTAGCTCCAAGTGAATGGCCTTTGTTGAAATGCATATAAAGAGCGCTATGTAGGCTTTGTCTGGACGTTTCCCACGAATTTTATGGTGCACCTGGATTGGACCACAAAAGTCGACTCCAACATGGAGAAATGGCCTAGATCTTCGTAGTCTGTCCACTGGTAAGTCCCCCATTAATTGAGTTAGAGTTTTTGATTTAAGTCGTGCACACAGCATGCATTGCCAAACTGTTTTGGATGGCATCCTTCTGCCATTAATGCACCAAAATGTTTCAGTGACGCATAATGAAGCGCTAGTGCTCCAGCGTGCAAGTATTTTTGATGGAGATGCTTGAAAATAAGCGGAGTAAACTCCACGTAATAGTAAAAGCAACGGTTGCTGAGCGTTTGTTGGAATATCACTATTTTTAATTCACCCGGCATTGCGTATAAGTCCGTCTGGATCTATGAATGGTGTTAAGTACCGAAGTTTGCTGTTTTGCTGGGCTGCTCCTTTTGTTTGTAGATGTTTAAGATCTTCTTTAAAGCTTTCGACCTGTATTACGGCAACAATTATCTTGAGTGCGTCTTTCATTTCCAATGGGCTGGGTCTACTGTTCAGCTTTCTTTTCTCCTTGGGCGAGTTATAATTTTAAATGAAACGTAATAAAAATACGGTTGTTTTTTGTAAGCGTTTGAAATTATTATGATGGTTTATGTGTCGTATGATTTGGATTTGCAAATCACTTGAGCCAATCAAAACTGTCTTTCGCTTTTGTAATTCCGGAAGTTCTTCCGTGGTTATTTTCTGTATCGCGTTTGATGCTGGCAGCTGTTGTTTTCAAAACTCGGAACCTTCAAACCAGAGCTAATTTGAACATAGGTCGCTGGGAAGCGTTCCTCGGGAAACAATATCCACTGGGTTGCTGGCTGAATCAATGTGCTGGCAGATGTTCGGTTCAGTCAAAGTTTGAATATAAGCAATCTGATTGCCGACAAAGGTGGTAAATTTTGATGACGGTGAGGCTTTCCATTGGTGAACGGTTTAAGAATCACTCCAATAAAAATACTTTCAATCTCTGTCGATATAGAGTTTTGGACTTTTCTCATGAGCTGAGCAAATAGCTTGGCGCCGCATAGTTCTAACCGCGCTATTGTTGTTTGCTTAGTAGGTGCAACCCTACTCTTCGCACAAACTAGAGAAACGTCGATATTTCCATAGATATTTTCAGTGCGCATATAGATACAAGCACTGTAAGCTAGCCTGCTAGCATCCGCAAACCCATGGAGTTGTGCACTTTTTCGTTTGGTGGAATTCATTATACACCGTGGTATGGCTAATCTCCTCAATTTTGATAGTTGAGCTTTATAATCCTTCCAGCAGTCGGTGATATTATATTCCGCAGCTCAATTATTGGCTGGAATGCGTTTCAGCAGTGTTATGTTATTAGAACATCATTTGTGCAAGTGGAACCCACCATCTTGTAACATTTCAATGGGTTGCTGCTGAAGATTGATGGCTTATTGGAGGTCATCCGTACCGATAAGCAAGTCGTCAAAATAGAAGTCCCGTCGTGTGACTTGAGGTGCCATTGGAAATCTTTTTTCCTCAGTCTCTGCTAAATTTAAGAGACATTTCGATGCTACCGTCTTTAAGCGATATGTTTTCAACTCTCCATTTGGACTCTCTCGCCATGGAATCTTTTGGTATTTTTGATCTGCACGGTTAATAAGTGTTTGTCGGAACATTTTTTGTATGTCCGTTGTCAATGCGTACTTAAATGTGCGAAACCTGATCAAAATACTAAACAGTTCATTCTGCAGAGCAGGTCCCGTATGCATTCAGAGACAAATAGGTCGATGTCTTTGCGGATTCATTGAATACTACTCGCAATTTTGTGGTTGTATTGTCTGGGCACAGCAAATTATGATGACCGCACTATGATGAGATAGGTAGAACTGAGGTGTATTCTGTGCTGCGTCAAGATGTCAAGAGTCAAGATCGGGTTCCAAGTGACCCAAAGCCAAATATTCGTTTATGAAATTTATGTACATTGGCCGCAGCTCATCGTTTCTGTCCAACTTTCTCAGCAAACTCTTGAGCCTCAGTTCTGCTAAGTTTCTCGACTCTCCTAGACTTGAAGGTGGACGGGAAAATGGTTATCGGACTACAAATCTTCCCTCATTGTTTCTTGTTACTGTAGATTCGAAGAATTCTTCGCACTGGTGATCCTCTTCTGATATTCTCTGTTTTGTTTCCTCAACTTCCCCCATAGTCCAAAAGCGTTCAAGCTGCTTGTTGAGGCTTGTCAAAGTGGCGCAAAATATGTTTTTCGTTACATCGGTACTACTATCAACCCTTCCGATTGCCACCCATCCTAGCATAGTGTTTTGCAGAACTGGTAGTAAAAGGCCCATGCTTATTTTTTCACTGCATAACAGAGAACGAAATAGCTCTGCACCAAAAAGAAGATCAATGTTCTTGGGCCGATTGAAGTGCGGATCAGCAAGCGAAATATTCTTAAGAATTGGCCAATTTGATTCGTCTAAGTTTTGTGTTGGGTGTTTGGTTGTTATCTCGCTGATAACAAGGGCCTCTAGTGGTGCCTCGTAGCTCAATAGCTCAGATTTCAGACGTAAAAACACACGATGTCTAGATTACTCTGTAGTGTTGCCGATCCAAACAATCTCATGGTTGTCTCTTTTTCCTTTGAGACCAAGTTTGGCACAAGACCTTTCAGTGATTAAGTGAAGCTGTGAACCTGAGTCCAATAAGACTCGCACATAAATAGGTTCACCGTAGCGATTGATGATAAAAACTTCTGCTATGGCCAATAAAACGTGGGATGAGTTGTCAACTTCACCTTTGACCGCCAGCGATTTGGTTTCCGTGATATGTTTCTTTGGGATGGCGTCGTTGCCCCTTGCGTCATTGTGAAGCACTGTGTGATGCCGCTTCCCACACTTTGTACAGCTTCGCGAGGTGCACACCTTTACAGCACGACCTGCTCTCAAACAATTGAAGCACAGCTGCCATTTGTTTGCGAGTTTTTTCCTGTCGGCTTGATTCAGGCTTACAAAACCGCTGCATTGGTGTAGTTGATGTACTCCTCTACACATCTTGCAACCACTATCCGCTGTTGTTAGGGTCATTTTAGAGACCTTTGGTTTGGTCGGTGTCACCCTTCTTGCTTCCGTAGCTTGAAACCGAAACTCTAGGAACTGCGAGAATTGGTACATGAATGGCAACTCTCTTGGCGAAGAAAGCGAGCGCTCGAATCTTACATGTGTAATGCTGTCCGGTTTTTTCAGCAACAGGAATATCAAAATTGGATCCCATTGATCTACGTTCACCTCCAATGTTTGGAGCCCCCGGATGCATTCTTGCGTAACGACATGTAGCCCCTTTAAGTTATTGGCCATTTCCTGGCTAATATTTGGCCGCAAAATGAGCTTCTGTGTGATGGAGGTGACTAATAAGCATCTATTCTGATAGCGCTCCTTTATGAGCTCCCAAGCTGGAGTGTAATTTTTGTCACATACTGTAAGGAGCTTAATCAGCGCTTTGGCTTCACCTTATACGTTTGACTTTAAATAAAACAATTTTTGTGCGGGTCCTAAGTTGCTCTGGTCAATCAGCTGGAAAAACAAGTCGTGGAACTCTTGCTACCGCAAGTAGTTTCCGTCAAACTTGAGCAACTGGATCTGTGGAAGCTTTACAGTTGGAGATGACGACGTTGTGGCACTTGAAGACGTTACGGTTTTCTTCCATCTTCGTGTATGCCTCTGCATCGTTATCACTAGGAACGACAGCTGATTTCATAATGCTGAAGTGCTTGTCTTGAATGGCTTCCCAATGTTTCTGCAAGGTAACTCGCTGCATTTTCAAAAACTGCGTTGGTTGTGGCGATGTCAATCTACTATTCAGACAGTCCATTACTTATCTTAATGCCTTCATCAAAATTTTTAAGGTGTTGACCATGGATAACATCTCCACCGGTAGCTGCTTATGAGTGGCCTCTCCCGTCAACGATGTAGCTAAGAGTTCCTCTGGTTGCTCCCTTTGAGTGGCTTCTCCCTTTGATGATGTTGCCAACAGTTCCTCTAACTTCTCCAACAGGCTAATCGCAAGCTTCTCGATTTGATCGAAGTAATTGTTGCGTAGATACCAGTGGCTGACTAGTCCTCTGATATATTCTAATTGTATATCCTGCATACTAAGAACTCGGAGGCGAATATCACGTTTGGTATGGAACCTTCCCTAGCAGTATGGTGAAAAGTTAGAGTATTTCCAGCATATAGTACGACAAGCACCGTTCTGGCCACTATTTCTAGGATTCGTTTTTGCCACGAATCCATTTGACACATGCCCCATTTGATGGTTCTAACGTTGAAGACTCCTCCAGTTATTGGAAGCACGCTGCAATCTGTATTCAAGGCAGTGTCCTCCAAAATATTAGGCTTGGTGTTTGAGCTCGAAATGATTACTTCGAGTGGTTGAGAGACAATAGACATCTTTTATTATTGCACTTTACCTTAAACACATTATAATTTAAAAACAAATTAAGTCTTCCCATGATCCAACGCGTCGATGGAATTTGCTTCTGCTCGTAAGCATGTTTGAATTTTCGTGGTTTCATGTTCTATTCTAGATCGTGGGATCGCACCGCATAGAACATTATTGTTTTGTCTGGCGGTGTAGTCTTACCGGATTATGCTAGATCGTGGGATCGCACTGCATAGAACTTTATTGTTTTGTCTGGCGGTGTAGTCTTACCGTGTTGACCATGGGAATTGCAAATAGCCTGAAATACATGCGAATGCATATTATTTTTCCTATCTGAACTGTGGGAAATGATGATGTGGCGAAAATCATTTATGCATTTGGAATTAAGTAAGTTATCAAATTCTAACACTTGGCTTAGAAGGATGATATTGGTTTGTTTGGCGTTAGGTATAGGCTAAAGACTGTCGTGCCTCAGCACCGAAATCACAAGAAACTATCCCCCGTCAACAGGTGTCTCCCAGGAAATCACTGTTTCGAGCCCAGTGGTATTAGTCTCATTAGGATAACATGATGCAGAACTTTTATCGTAGTGTTGCTTACTCAGCAGCAAAAAGTTGGCTTTCATGTCCCTCGTAAAGTGCTCAAACACGTTTTGGGTGATTGAACGGTGGTGTACGTTTATTTGCAGAATACGGGTTGTTGAGGTTCTAATTTTCCCTCGGCAGGGGCTATCTGGAAAACCCAAAATTTTCCTGATCCCAAAACCGGTCCCAGATCCCCCAAACATATCCAAGATCCGGTATTGGATCCGCAACCTTGCATAGGATATAGTGTTCCTCCTTTGTATACTCTTTCCTGTTATATTCCATTTTACCGCATTTGTAACATAAGAAACACCTATCGGGTCTTTTACATATGGAAAAGGTACTGCTCTTCACCGGTTTCTGTAGATAACCCGCCCTTTTCTTTCTTTGCCCTTCTTTAAAAATTGCCCGGCGTCTTTTTGGTCAAGCACATGATGGCCATGTGTTGTCCTCCATGGTTTTTTTTACCAGCCCTTTGATCCTGCTCCCAATAGGGAGCTCTATTTTCATGGCCTCTTCTACCTCGATCTGGTCCATGAGGCAGTAAATATCTCTTCTTTTGATCGCTGCTATTGGCTCAAGTGAGTCTTTCTTTACTGCATCGCACAATGCTTCTTCATTATCAACCTATGCACCGAATTCAACAAGTAAGTTGGTCTAACTGCTTTAATCGTAAAGTTCATGTCTTCAGACGTTCCATTTTGTCTTATATTCCTTAGCACTTCTCCATATGATCGGCAATATTTGGGTTTCATGAGTAGAGTCAGGGTCTTTGTCGTGGTATTTCTCCTCAGTTATGCATCAGGTCTTTTTTTTTTGTTGGCTGTTCGTGCGAACATTGTTTTCTGGTACTTTTTGAAGGCGATTTTATTTGCAGCTTTCTTTGCTCCTGAAGTCCCTGATCTAGCATTTTGAACCCATCAAGTACCTCTTTCTTCCTTATTTTATCCCGATCTCTTTTGATTCGGCTAGATGCCATTCCTTTATTGATTTAAGATGGTGGAGTTATCTGTGCATGCCCTTTACGCTTCAGCTTCAGCGCTTCTTCAACATTATGTTCTTTGTCTGCCTTCTGGTGCTCTTTAAACTTTAACCAGCTCCTCCGGTTATACTCTGCATTGTCCAGGAGCTCTTCTAGTTCAAGAGGCCCATTCTTTACTTTTTTGCTGACTTTTAGCGAGTTGCATGCAGATGTCGTTCCTTTCAGAACATCTCCCGTATTTCGGGCTAGCCTTTCTTCTTGATGTTACTAGTGATTGTGATTTGTAACCTTCATTCTTGGGAGAGGTTATCGGCTTCCATTTCTGAGTACAGTACTACCGCCAAATTTACGACGGTGGCGATGAAATTACACAACGGCATTTTATTTGTCTGATCACTTCTTTTTTTTCTGCCGTGGTCACTTTGTGGACTTCAGAATGGTTCGTTATTATTTCGGGATTTATAACCTTCATTTGGTCGCCTCAGTAGCGATCGTAGCAGTCAACATCGAGTTCTCGATGTTCTTTATATTTTCTCCCAACTACGTAAACATCTGGCGCGCCCTACAGAATTTCCCACTCTTCCTTATTAGGAGACTCCGGCGTTCGCATCATGTTTTTACTGCACACTAACACCACAGGAATCGAAGTCTAGACAAGGTTGTTCGTTGTTCTCTTTTTTGTCAACGATTCTTTCGCCGAGGTTGTTGCGACTAAAGATGATGCCAGGATTGTTGATTTCCCTATAAAAGCCTGTGTTTCTAAATTCCTTCCCATAGCGTTCTACCTATCGCCAGGAATATTCATATACAGTAAAAGGCTCTTTATTCGCGGGGTATATGTTCCATAAATATGCCGTGAATACAGAAACCGTGAATACTGAATGGTAATTTATATGGAATTATAGGGGATACGTTCCTAAGTGACAAAATAAGAAAAGACGAATTATAAAAAAATCAATTTAATTCAAGTTTTTGATTCATTATTTTGATTAATTATAATTTTGAACATTTTGATTATTAATGGAACATTTTGATTAATTATTTTGAGTAAGGCTTAGGCAATGGTTTGAAGAATTTTGTAATTTTCTCTTGCTTGGCAGTTTTTAAAAGCCCCTTCAATTCAGACTGATACGCAGCAGTTGCAATAGCGATTTGCCTCTTAAAAATAACACTTCGTTCTATAGACGGGTCAATGTTTAAAAAGAAATCGCAAAGCTCATTTGCCATTCTTAAACCTTCACTAAGATTTTTCAAATTAAATGTCACGTTTCCAGTGCTTGTCGAAGCCTCTTCTTCAATTGGCTGTGAATTTAACATTTCCTCCAAGTCGGTGTCAGTCAAATCTTCATTTTGCGATTCAAGCAATTCCTGAATGTCACTTGATTCTATCTGTTCGAACCCATCTCGACCTATTCTATTCGTGATTTCGGCTATGTTTGCAGTCAAACTTTGAACTTGCACAGATTCTTCGTCATTTTCCGCAGTCAGAGCAGGCCACAGTTTTTTCCAACATGATTTAAACGTGTGTGGCTTCAGTTCTTCCAATGATTCTTTTATGTTTACGATGCATTTTGCTATGTCAAATTTCTTCCAGCATTCCATTACATTCATATCAGGACTAAATTCCATATTATCCAATATGATTTTGAAGGCAAAAATTCCACTTTTATATTTAGATGCATAGTTTCAAGTTCGCGAGGATGACCTGGTGCATTGTCCAAAACGAGAAGTGCTTAAAAGTCTAAATTCTCTTTTTTTAAATAAGTTTCAACTTCAGAAACAAAGCAATTCCGGAACCAGTCACAAAAAATAGCGCTTGTAACCCACGCTTTCTTACTAGCACCCCAACATACTGGCAGGTTGTCCTTGTTTTGATTTTTTAAAACCCGAGGATTTTAAGATCTGTAAAGCATCAGTGGCTTAATGACACAATCTCCAGATGCATTAGAACATAGCAACAGTGTAACTCTATCCTTTGCTGCTTTTCGCTTTTAGAAATGAATGCTTTGTTTGGCATTCTCTTCCAAAACAAAACAGTTTCGTCTGCATTAAATATTTGCTCAGGTTTGTATCCTCCATCAGCTACTAGGTTTGCAAATTCTTCTGGATATTGTTCTGCTGCAGCAGTGTCTGCAGATGCTGCTTCTGCAACGATTTTAAATTTATTGAACCATCCTTCCGATGCTTGAAATCCTCCATCTGTACATTCACCGCTACAACTGCTATCAGGTTCTTTAAAATGAGCGTAAAGACGCTTTGCCTTCTCCCGGATCATTAGACCACTCAGGGGCACCCTTTTTTGGTTGCGGTCTTCGATCCATAATGACAACGCCACTTCCATTTTTTCTATTGCCGGATCACGAACAATTTTCGCTGACAGTGAAGTTTTAGCTACAGACGACCTTATTTTATCTTCGGTTTTTTTATCGATCGTACAGTTGATTCGTTGATATTGAATGACCGTGATATGGATGCAAACGATTCTCCGAGGCGTAAACGATCAAGCATTTCTATTTTCACTTTAAGGGGTAACACAGATTTTTTTCGTGTCGAAACTCGTTTCTCACTTTTCTTGGTTAACATTATATATTAGAAAAAAAACGGTAGCGACGTTTTACTCGATCACAATTTTCGTAACGAATGCTAAAGACCAAACAATAAAACACGCAGAGCGAAGAAACAATAAAACACGCAAATATACTTTATTAATTGAGTAATAAGGTTGCTTTTATTCTGTTTGTTTACATTCTCAAAAACACCAATCGCGGCGAATGTTGAAGACGAAACAATGAAACATGCAAAGCGACGAATCAATAAAACATGCAAATACTTGTATACGTTATCCATTGAGTAATAAGGTTGCTTTCATTCTGTTTGCTTACATTCTCAAAAACACCAATCGCGGCGAATGTTGGAGGCGAAACAATAAAACACGCAAAGCGACGAATCAATAAAACACGCCAATACTTGTATATGTTATCCATTGAGTAATAAGATTACTTTCATTCTGTTTCTTTACATTCTCAAAAACAGCGATCGCGGCGAATGCAGCTTATGAAAAAGCCCTTGGCGACATCATTTAACAACATACTTTAGGCAAAGTTGTAATAAGATCCATTTTACTTTGTTTAGTAGTCTATTTGACGGCATTCATTATGGATATTGGGTTGGATGTCTATTGGAATCCTTTTATTATTATGTATATACTTTTTAGATCCGCGAATAAAGAAATTTTTAGTCGCGAATAAAGGAATTGGGTCGCATTTTTTTCACCCGCGAATAGGAAAAACGCGAATGAAGGAAACGCGAATAAGGAGCTTTTACTGTACTCAAAAGTTCACCAATCCTCGAGGCTTCGTTCGAGACCACCATTTTTGCCCCTGGCTGCCTTCGCTGGATGGACGTGAGAAGCTTGACAACCCGAGGACCTAGGGCAATGTAGCATTCTGGGTCCGGGCTGAAATTACTTTAAAAGTAAGACTAACACTTGTAGTTGGAGGCTGTCCACGGAGGAACCTTACGGAAACCTTTACTTCCTTGGGTACGTGGGGGCGGCACTCGCCAAAGAATGCAAGCCTACAACAATACTCCTGTGGAATAGCACTCTCCCTACGGTGAGCATTTACCTTGAATTAATATCCTGTTTTACCATTTTACTAGCAAGCTAAGTCCCAGTATAATATACTAAAATGTATCTATACTATCATTCAGCCAAGAAAAATTAAATTTGTATATTTGATAAAATAACAGTTAGTTCTCAATATTATTAAATTGTGCTTCAATACACATAGCAATCTATTAATTGAAGACTTACTTAAATTCATTTTTATTTCATATAAATGAAATTACTTCCTTAAAAATTTATTTCAACTAACTTTCATCCACCTTTAACTGTGACTTACAACAAAAATGGAAAATAAAATTTCTAAACTAATTTATTCCATAATTATACTTAAGTGAAAAGTATTATTCCCAACGGGATAACAAAAGCGAAATTGTCTTATTTCAAATTAACCTACATGTTACCAACAATATTAACTACTCCTACCTTGACACTCCACGGAGACTCGTCAGTTAATGAAAGCTAAGAGTTACTTTTGAATACTTTCGTAGCAAGATATATATTTAGTTAGAGTTGTGTGCGCCTTGTTTGTAAAGGGACAATCCAATGTGAAAGTTTAAAATGAAAAAAAAGTATCTTTTGCGAAATTGTGTACACAAAGATTCACCATGTTGTTTTCTACTCGACGAAGCACTCAGCGAAAAAATAGACAATATATTACAGTGACTGTTCCATTTTTGTTCTCTTGGGACGCGCAACTGTAAATTTTTTATTAGGCGTTGTTGCTGTTGTTGGCATCCAAGAAGAGCTTCTATGTTGTTCTTCTTTGGTCCTTGTCGTCCGTTCCTTCATCCATTATGGTTGGATGACACTTCTTGGCATAAACCGCTTGAACGTTGGCAGAACTAGAACATGGGTCTTGTGAATTTTTCTGACACAATGTAGTACTTGGGTACTTTGGTAATGAAATAGGTGGAATCTTACAAGTGGCATTTTTTCTCCTTTTTTACTCTCGTGGACAAGCCATTAAAATGTCAGATGTTAATTTGAATCCTTTCACTTTTATAGAAGGCTTTGTATGTAACTGTAATCCTGTGAAAATTTTCACCTAAGTCAAACCGCTTGTTAAGGGATAGAAAACATCAAAGTCAAAAGTTAAAAGTGCTGAAGGTAAAAAGAGTGCATTTCCAGTAGATTTTAAATGAAAAACAGAAATTCTGCGGCATTGTGGTAAATATTTGGCTGGGATGACTATAGTCATCATAATGGTATAATAAAGAAATTCACTTTAGTTATACTTATCTCACTAAAATTTTTGTTCAATCCATTGTTGATCCTCATGAATTGATTGTGGTTTTGCTTCTAAGGTATTCTCTCCTCTCCTAAACATTATATTTGAAAATTAAATTAAGAAAACCTTTAAACGGTTCTCAAACAATAGATCCTGGCATTTTTTCGCACTGTCCATCTCACCGAAATGACAATGACGTCAACAATCTCCCAAGTCCGCATCAATAACCAACTCACCAATGCCTTCAGAACAAATATCGGACTAAGGTAGAGAGATGGGCTGGTCCCATAGCAATTTCATTTGGCTCTGGAATACGTCATAATAAAGCGGATACGCGAGGTACGTCACTATGCAAGTTCAGCCAAATAATAGCCTATGTGGCCAACATCAACTTTTTGTCACGGTCATTAACAATCACTAACGAACTTTCCTGAAAATAAACAGTGAAGCAAAACTAGTAGGGCTACAAATCAATGAAAATATAACAAAATTTATTACCCAGTCCAGGAAAAATACCTAGAATATTCAAAGTATCACACTTGAAAAATGCAGTATCGAGAATGTGGGCAAATTTGTATGTTCAGGAGCCAAAATAAGGAGAACCAACAATTAAAGAGACGAAGAATACCACTCACAAATAAAATATTTTTTTCAGTTTTGACGGTTTTGAAGACAAACTGCATACACAGAAAAACAAGGCTTTAAACATACAAATCTGTGATAAGACTGTGCTATGCTATGAGTGTGAAACGTGGACCTTAACCCAAGCATTCGCAAACATATTTAGCACCTTCGAAAGATGGGTTCTGAAAGAAATAATCGAGGTGATGCTACACTGGGACCAATGGCGAATTCGATATAACCACGAGCTGTAAAAAATTTTTGATGAGCCTGAGGTCTCAATGATTCTAAGGCTGTGGAAGCTGCAATGGGCTGGCCACGTGAATTGTAAGGACGTACAAGAGATACCCAAATAGATATTTTTTAGGAGAACTGAAGGGTGGAGACCAGTGGGGAAACCGAGGAAATGCTGGCTTGACTCGGTCAACGAAGATATGTAGTTTATTGCTGCTTCGATTCCGAAATTGAAAAATGTGTTGAACGGACCGAGACAGTTGGAGGCGATTATTACAGGAAGCTAAGGCCTCAGAGGGGTTACGAAGAAGTTTATTTTTCATCAAAAAAATAAATTGAAATTTTTAGAGAACAAAAAACGCTAAAAATAAAATCATACATTCTATCAGTTGTTGAACGCTTGTTATATTAGCTGGCAATCCAACCATTTTCAATGATAAAACCTGTGCTGTGCTATGCGTGTGAAATATGGAACTTAACGTAAGTACCGGCATATGGAACGTTTTTGAGTGACGGTTCCTGAGCCAAATGATTGGAGTAAAACTAAACGGGAACCAATGGTAATTTTGAGTTAATCATGAGTTGCATGAATTTTTTGACAAGTCGTTGGTCTCATCGATTACGAGACTGCGAAAACTGCAATATTCTGGCCATGTGAGTCCTACGGACGAACAACGAGTCCCCAAAAAGATATTCATTAGAACCTAGCTCCGCTCAGATGTCATCTCGCAGAAAGGGATTATAATCAAGCCAAAAAAGTATGCATCATCAGATAAAACGCTTGCCTATTTTAAGTCTATGAAAAGACGTTCAAATTGCAAGATTCCTCTTCAACTGCTACGGCCTATTCGCAATGTTGGGCTACACCAATTAACCTTAGGTAACATGCAGGATGAGATCGACATTACCGAGACAACGACGCGTCAACTCAGACTGGATATAAATGAGCTGGATAGTCGATTCACAAATGATGAAATACGAAAAGAAATACAGGCACTAAGCCCTGATGTTGGGATAGAGAAAAAATGCCAGACAGACAAAAAACTGAAAATGGTAACACATTATTGTGGCAAATAGAAGCATGTATAAAAGATTAGCTAACAAATACGTCAACATTGATTATGTGTCATATTTTGTGAGAAAGGCTTTATCGTAACGAGATGCTTTAAGTGCCAAAAGTATGACCATAGGACGTCGCAACGCGAGGGAAAACAAATCTGTGTGAAATGTGGAGGAAAGCATGAGCCCAAGGAGTGCAAAAGCACACATGAGAACACAAGAGTATTGTATGGGTAATAATAAGAATGCTGATCACACACACAGAGCAGGCTCGTGGGAGTGCCCAGAGTATCAACGAAGGATTGTAATTGCTAGAAGGGGTACTGACTACAATTTTGATGATGATTGTTAATCACAAAACTCAATCAAGCGACAAACTAACTATCTTTTATGCCAATATAAGAAGCCTACGACACAAGTTGAAGGATATTCAAATTTATCTGCAATGAAATCCTGAAACGGATCTGATTACACTAAACAAAATAAGGATCTATCCTGAAGATGCAAAGTATTTCAATATTCGGGGATAAAGCTCCGTTTACTCCTGCAGGCCTAGAAGAGGAGATGGTTATAGCAATTTATATAAAAAATACAATTAATTTTGTGGCAAAGAGAGTAATATCTGACATATGTAATATAATTCTGCGAGCTATTGTCGCAATTGTTTTCACAACCATTAAGAACATCAACAAAACGAATTTACTCGAAACCACGAGAACCCAACAAGCATGCTCCATTCATTACGCTGCTGGAATGTTCCCGCTAATTCCCCAATGCACGAGAACTGAGTTGAATGATTAGAGACCCTTTATAAAGGCAAGCTGAATGAATGAGGGGAATCATTCATTCGACCGCAAAAAGAACTGCGATAGTGTGTGGGAAGCGATATTGTTCGAGTAATAGAAAAGCGATTTTCGTAATAGTGAAGTGATTTAGAAGACAATAGCGATAAGAAATTTATGGACAAGTGTTAGACTTTTAATAGTGAAAACTAAAATTAGTGAAAGTATTAAATTGATTCTTGTGCATTTTTGTAGTTAAATAAACTCTTTTAACTTAAATTAAAAGACATTGCGTTTTCACTTTCCCGGAACATTAAAATTATTGGCCGCGAACCATAACACGCGACAGTGGTGTCGAGAAGTGAGAAAGAAAATTTTGACAGTGAAAAACGTTTAAACATAAAAAAAAAGAAAAATGCACAATAGTGAAATCTAACGTGGAAACTGATGGAAAAATAAATAAAAGCCGAAATAATAAAAACAAATCATAACCACGAAGCTTACATTTCAAACTAAATGAATTTACCATGGCGGAGCATAAGGGAGACGCAGAAACGCCAAAATCAAAGGAACCAGAAGATGCACTGATGCAAATGTTGATGCTGATGCAGCAAGAGCAGCGGCAACAGTCATCTAATTTAAAAACGAAGCTAAATGAACAATCAGCGAAGTTAAATGAACAATCAGTGAAGTTAAATGAACAATCAACGAAGTTAAATTAACAATCAGTGAAGCTGGACCAACAAGCGATCGAAATCAAGGAAGTGCAAAAACAGTCAACCAAAATAAAAGTGGAGCTCGTTAGCCTGAACAATCAAATTAAATCCGTCGAAGAAAAGGTTTACCACGTCGAGGAGAAGGTCAGCCAGGTTGAGGAGAAAATCAACTATGAGATCAGCCAGGTCGAAGAGAGAATGAACCATGAGATGGGAAAATTGAAAAAAGAATAAGGAGCAGCAAAGGCAGTAGTAACCACCTCACCAGCCCCGCTTGTAACCGCAGTGCAAAGCACATCCAGAAATGTGCAAGCACCAATATTCGATGGTCAAACGGTCTGGAGTATTTACAAAATCCAGTTTGAAGCTGCCGCTCGCATAAATCACTGGAATGAGCAGGAACAAGCAACTGCATTGATTCTTGCTCTGAGAGGCCCAGCTGCCGAGCTTTTGCAGACTATCCCCGTTGAGCTGCATTCAAACCCGGCTGCTATAATGAATGCGCTGGACATGCGTTATAGAGACGATCATCTGAAGCAGATTTACCAGGCACAGCTACGGCATTGGATGCAGAAGTCTGGCGAAACCTTACAGCAGCTAGCACAAGACATTGAGCGACTGGCGCTTGTGGCTTACCCAGCGTACGACCCGGAACATCGAGCTGACGCAGCAACAGAAGCATTCATCAGCACCATAAAGGACAAGGAATTGCAACAAGCCATTCGTTTAGCTCAAAAGCAAACGGTCAAGGACGCATTGGTTTATAGTTGGAACTTCGAGGCAACACAAATTGTGACTCGTACCACTGCCTGGGTCCGTGAGGTAGTGGCAGACGAGTGCAGGTGTGAGCGCGTGGAAAATGAGCGAGAGCCGCAGGCAAATGGAGCGCCTAGGTGCTGGGATTGCGGTGAGAAGGGGCACCTACAAGGAGACTGCAAAAAGCGAAGAAAACGGAGCTATTGTCCAGGATGGTGGAGATCCAGACCGTGTCAGGAGCCTAGAATGGAGGCCCATCAAACTGCAAGGGCTAACTTCGTGGGGCAAATGTAGCTAGGAGGATCGACATCCCCAGCACGCCCATCACCGTGCCAAGGCAACATCGTGGGGAAGCAGACGGATGCCTTCCTGGTCAAGTTGATGAAGAACATTGCACCATAACAAACAACACTGGTGCAACCCGATCGACGATCCGGCCGGACCTAGTGAGGCCCCAACTACTTCACAAGGGCAGAGTTCATGGAAATGCTGACGCCCTATCTCGTCATCCATGTCCAGGTAACTGCAAGCATTGCCGGCGGATTGAGGAAAAGGAGCCGACCGTTGATCTACGAGTGATAACGGCCGAATTCGATGAAGGTTGGTCAGCGGAGGAGATTCGAAATGCCCAGTTAGCCAATGAAGACATCGGACCCTTGCTCATATGGAAGGAGACGACTGGGCGATCTGAGTGGAAGGACGTTTCAACGCATGGCGCAACCCTGAAAAGCTATTGGGCACAATGGAACTCCCTTCAGGTGGAGGGTGGCGTACTCAAGCGGAAATGGGAAACGGTGGATAGCAGCTCCTATAGGATGCAAACTATACTACCCAAAAGCCGAATCCATGATGTGATTAAGGAAATGCATGAAGGATCCTCGGGAGGTCACCTTGGTGTTAACAAGACCTTAGCGAAATTGCGGGATAGGTTCTACTGGTTCCACGCTCGAGAAGACGTAGAGGACTGGTGTCACAGATGCACAATTTGCGCTTCCGTAAGAGGTCCAAAGCGACAACTGAGAGGACAAATGCAAACCTATAACGTAGGTGTGCCATTCGAAAGGATTGCTGTTGACATCGCAGGACCCTTTCCTGAATCCGAGTGGGGAAATCGATATACGCTGGTTGTAGCCGATTATTTTAGCAAGTGGTCCGAGGTCTACCCCATTCCCAACCAGGAAGCAACTACCGTAGCCGAACAGCTAGTGTTAAATTGGGTCAGTAGGTACGGCGTACCTAGCGAATTACATTCAGATCAAGGCCGAAACTTCAAACCACTAGTTTTTAGCGAAATGTGCGAGCTGCTGGGAATACGAAAAACGAGGACAACACCGCTGCATCCCCAATCCGATGGAATGGTCAAACGTTTCAACGGCACTCTCTTTTAACTTAAATTAAAAGACATTGCGTTTTCACTTTCCCGGAACATTAAAATTATTAGCCGCGAACCATAACACGCGACAATATAATAATAATTGAAATAACCTGCACAGGTAAAAAAACTAAAAATCGGTACTTACTGTAATCCCAATCGTCTCAATGCGCAAGACTTCTGCACAGTAATAGATGCAATATACTCTACTGAAAAAAATCCAATCACAGTTGCTGACACAAACATAGACGTGATTGCAGAATCTTCAGAATCGAGGATGTACAAGGTTAGCCTGGAAACAAACGGAGCGGTCATTGTCAATAAGGACAAAACAACTCGCCCGACTTCAAGTACCTGCCTAGATCCCATGGAAACAAATGATAAAAACATTGCTGAAACATTAAATTCACACTTGTAGACTGGCCAGAGCTAGATCATCGTGCTCTAAAAATTGTCGTCTATGGTCAAAGTCTCTGTAAGCAAAAACCTTCTCACAATATATTGAGATATTCAGACAAGGATCTTTTCAAATGAAAATCTCCACAGTCGCTAACAAACTGAAAACATGAAAACCTTATGGAGCTTAAAAATATGGTTACAGAGTTCAAGCATGATTCTACCATTGAGAAAAAGACCAGATGTCGACAACATACATGAATAACAAAGAAAGTTATTGAAACGAGTATTAACAAACAGAAGGCTTACAAAAAATACAAAAAGAATGCTGAAGATTAAGCACTTAAATATCTGTATAACCAACCCCTTAAAAAAATCAAAACGTCTCATAGAAGAAGCTAAATTTTCATAATACTCCAGAAGATTGGAAACAGCGGCGGACAACTCACACGAAATATGGAAAATAATAAATGAAGTAAAAGATAATTCGTCACCTTGGATCATGTCATCAAGTGCAGAATTTTTTGGCATGGACTCTAACAATGCAGCACGCCCATGTGGAGCAGCAAACTCGCTAAACCACTTTTTTTTAAACAATTGGTGATTTGGTCAAGCTTGGTGACAAGTCAACTACCTATCTCAATATCATAATAGCTCACCTAAGTGCATTGTTCATATTCATCAAACGACGAAAAGAGAAGTATGAAATACAATCCAAGATTTGAAAAAAATGCAGCACCAGGTATTGACAACATCACCACACATGAAATTATTCTATTCAAAGAGGAGGTAGCTGAACCACTGGAAAATTTTATAATGGAGCATATTAGAAATGGAACATTTCCGGGCGAAGAGAAACTGGCAAAAATAGATCATCTGGACTCGAATAATTACCGCCCTGTTGCGCTTTTGACAGCCTTTAGTAAAATATTCGAAACACTGGTAAATAATCGTTTAAAATTTTTCTCAATGGACAATTCCATCCTAAATCTGAAACAGTTTGGGTTTCTAAAGAGCAAGAGTAATTTCTATGCGTTACTTCCTGTCTCACGTTACATCAGTGAAAGCCTTGATAAAGGAGATTATGTTATTGCAATTTTTGTGGGCGTGAAGAAAGCTTTTGATACTGTTGATCATGACCTGTTACTTCAAAGACTTGAATCGTATTCAAGGCCAACCGAAACAATTTTTCAAAAGTTATTTGGAAGGAAGATTCCATAGAACATCAGTTAAAAATGTCTTGAATAATCTAGCACCAATGAAACCTTATTTTTGCTATACAATAATAATTTGAATATATGTAAACTGAAAGCTTACCACACATTATATGCTGATGATACTGTACTGTTTTATTCAGGACATGATTAAAATTGCCATGGAGAATATGGTCAACGAGGTTCTAGATAAATATCGTTCATGGCTCATCGAAAACAAGCTAACATTAAATACTACAAACACAAAATACATTATCTTTAAACAGAAAAATAAGGAAGACATAGAAGTTGATCTAAAAATTAACGGCGAAAACTTGCAAAGCGTGTTTGAAATTAAATATCTCGGTCTTATCATAGATCATCGTTTGACATGGTTGCCACACATAAATAATTTGAGGAGACAACTCGTACCAATGAAAGGAATGTTGGGAAGAAATGGAGGTTTTCCAATGCATATAAAGAAACTTGTATTAAATGTATTTGTACTGACAAAGCTACATTATGCGGTGGTTATTTGGAGTCAATCGACAAAGCAAAACCTTAATATTATACCCAGGATACTAACTAAAGTACATTAAAAATATTCTAAACCTTCCAATTCCCACTTTAACAAGACAAGTGTATCAATGGATCAATGCACTCACCTTCAGTCAAATCATTACTATGGACAAAGCTAAGTTTATCTTCAAATGCCTAATTTCTAGTGAATTGGAATGAAGCCTCTTTATGAAAGTATCCTAAATCCATATAATTCAAGATATGCCAACAATTTTGTACACTCACACTAGAACTGATTGACTAAAGAACGATGCAACAAATTATCATGTGCGTATTTACAACAATCTTCCAGAAACAGTGAAAAACGCAAACTCATTATTGGGTTTTAAGAAAGACTTGAGGAACATCCAATAAATTCAAATTAATGATAGTTCTGGAGGATTGAAAATGCAGTATCTTAGGACATTTTAGATCTTCACTTCGAGATACTTAAAGACAGCTAGTTTTTATAAACTCAGAGTTTTTTTAATTTTACTGCGTCATATTACAACATTTTTCAATCTCTGAGAACTGTTCACGAATCGGACTAGACTAGCAGCAAAGGAGTATTTCACAGCATTTTGTGTGCCCCTTATGCCGATGTCTTTTCATTGCCTGCAGGCACACCTAGGAATCGACGACGTGTGAAGTGTAGATCGCACGAGCGTTATGCGACGACGGAAGAGTGATGGAAAGAGTGGTAGGGAATGGAGGTGTTTAAAAAAAAGATCAGTGGAGAAACCGAGGAAGCACGGGTCTTACTCACTCGATGAAGACAGTTCATCACTGCTTTGATTTTAAAACTGGCGGACGCCGTCAATGGACCGAGACAGTTGGAGGTACTTGTTGCAAGAAGCGAAGACCCGAAAAGGGCTGTAGCGCTACGACGAAGAAAAAGAACAAATGGCCCATACAATGCTCTCAGAAGATTTCGGTGCGTCAGTGTCTGCACATACTACCACATTCATCTTGGAAATTTGGATGCTGGAACCCTCCATCAATACTTTGACACTCCACCATTTCAATACCCGTTTGCCCAAATCCTACATGATTCTATGTGGTCGCTAAAAATCCATTCTTAGAATAAAGTCATTCATAATGTTCGCGACCAAAAAGTTACGTCAGAAGGAGGCTGGCCTCTCCATGGACTTTCTTGTAGCTGTTTGTAGTGAGAAAATCCTGCCCTTTGAAGTTGTTGTTGCCTCACTAGGTCTGGTCGGATAATCGATCGGGTTGCACCAGTGCCGATTGTTATGGTGCAATGTTCTCCGTCAACTTGACCCGAAAGGCATAAATCTATTTCTCCCCTATATAGTCTTGACACGGTTATGGTCGTATTGGGGATGTCGATCCTTCTAGCCAATCTCTGCCCCACGAAGTTGGCCCCCTCAGTTTCAAGGGCTTCCATTCTGGGCTCCTGATTCGGTCTGGATTTCCTCCACCCTGGACAATTGCTCGAATTTTGTCGCTTCTTGTAGTATCTTAGCAAGTGCCCCTTCCCACCGCAATTCCAGTATCTTAGTGCTTCATTTACCTGCGGCTCTCGTTTAATGTCAACGTACTCACACCCGCACTCATATGGCACTGCCTCACAAGCCCTGGCAGTGGTACGAGTCACAATTTTTACCTCCTCAAAGCTCAGACTATAAGTCAATGCGGCCTCAACCGTTTACTTTTGAGCTAAACACACGGCTTATTGCAACCTGGTCCCTTAATGCGCTGATGAATGCTTCTGTTGCTACGTCTGTATGGAGTGTAGATAAATATCCCTTTAGGACTGCAGTGATGGTCTGTTGCCTCAGCGGAAGACGATGTTAAGATCTGCCTTGTCTGGGCATGCGTGAATGCGCTAGCAGGCTAGCGTTGCGGTGTCATAGGGTGGGTCCTTTCCCCCTAGCACAAAGACCCGCTGCAAAAATATTTTGCATTCACGAATTAAAGGATTGAATGCCGATCGACTGGTGTCGAGGCTGAGGTAACTTACTCAGGGTTGACATTGCTTGTTCAAAGAACATGTTAGGCCGAGAGAAAACGTACGGACTGGTGGAAACTTCATCATTAACGACAGTCCTTATAGCCCACAAATAAAAGTGGGACATCCAGATGGAGGTAGTGCCCCCGCGCACCCTCCCAACCGGATAAATTTCCCATTTGAGTGGAAAACGCATACAAACATAATTTGCATGAACTTTGCCATCAAATGAGAAATATAGACATGACCAATTCATGTTTTAGAATTATGTGAAAGAATCATACAACTCTATACCATAAAAGGGCACGTGAGCGGAAGACCACTCTAACCGGCAAGAGCTCATGCTATCAACAAAAAAACGGAGGAGTGCGTCCGATGGCTAACCCGTAATGGAGGAGGAGCCTGCCATCCTTGTTGGTCCTATATCCAGTCAGGCACATTGAAATGAAAAGACCAAGTTTTAACTTTAACAATCCATTTTATTTCCACAATTCTTCAAATTAGTGCGAATGTATTTTAATATTCTCAAGTATTTCTTAGAATATTTCAAATTGGGGTTACTTTACCGTAATTATTCATTACGTTATTTTTTGGTTTATTTTTGCGAATAGCTAAATGAAGTTAAAATAAATAAAGTATATATTATAAAAATAAATGTCATTATTGTAGCCTAAAATAAAAATAAATGGTATGCAAATGCTAAAAAAATTAACATTAGCTCTGAATGAAAAGGTCCTTTTGAGTATTTATCCAAAAATTGTTGCCTCAAATTATGCCAAATTAATAGTTAAAAAGGCAACTCAAGTTTCCAACCAATCCTTTTTAAAAATGAAATCTTCTCAAAATATTGAATTCCGTTCGCGCGTGATTTTAGAATTCTCAATTGATTAAGTCCTTTGAATATAGCCCATGATATTTTCAAACTATTATAACTCATAACCAACTTTCGCAAAGCATTTGAAAATTTAAGTACTTCATGTGGCATGTCACGAAAATTATTATGGCTTGAGTGGAATTCAAGCAACGCACTCAGATGTTCAAAAGCGCATTGCAAAACTTGAGTTATGTGATTACTATTTAAGTTCAGTGAAATGATTTTATTCTGTGTAAAGAAGCATTCAGTACTGATAACTTTTATACGATTTTTCACTAAATCTAACTCTTTCAGTCCAGATAACGACGAAAGGGCAGCATCTGAAATGGCTTGAATGCAGTTATGCGCTATGTTTAGTTTTTCTAGTGATGAAAGTGCAAGTAATGTTGATATTTTTGCATGGTGGTTCCTCTCCAGATCTAAACTCGTTAACGAAATTAGATTAACGACAGCTTCTCGAAAACTGGCATCAAATTTGCTTCCAGTCAAATTCAGGCTCCTTACCCATTTCGGCAACGGGGGAACATGATAAAGATTTTGCTTTCTTTGCATTCAAAGCAGTCGCCAAGGCAGGCACGTGGTGATGAACAAGAGTATAGAACTGATTCATTAGACCTTACATCTTCTACCAAATCGCAAGCGTCCGATTTTCCGTCGCTTATTTGGACGTTTATGAAACGATCTGATGCCAAAGTTGCTGGTTCGATGCCTTTTACAGCAGCGACCAAACTTAAGAGCAACCATGACAAATCCAGAGCACCAAACATGCCTACAATGTTGGTGTTCAGTAGCCAGTAAAAGAAGTCAATCTTGCTACACACAATACAGCATTTGGTCCTTTATTTCAAAGAACTTATCCTACGAAGACAAACAATCTCCGTCAAAATCGAATTGTGACATCGAAACACAAATGGTTGTAGCATGTGCAATGGAGTATGCGCATGATTCCATTAAACGAAAGCTTCAATGATATATCTTCCAACCGGCAAAGCACCTGTCAATATCAACTTACTTGCATAACATTCTTGTAGCGCGTGTTTTCCGTGTACAAATGACTTAAAAATGAATCAATGAATCTTGCCATAACTTATACTTATAAATCCGTGCTGTGGGCGTCACAATGCCGCTAACGATTTACGATGGCGGCTGTTCTCCGCATCTTTGCCAGTTCGCAGTCTTCAGTGGACTCGATCCGTCCAAAACCACTTCACCCGTCGCCTACAGATCTCACAATTGGAAATTAAAACTCCACGATCTTAATATCTTGTAAATAACTTTTGCCTGTTGTACTTGAAGCATATAAACCATAGAGGTAGGAAAGCGTTGAAGTCGCTTAACACAATCAAACCTTCCATGTACGTACACGTTCATTTTCGAAAGCTTTTGCAATTTTCAGCTGATGCTATTTTAAGGGATGCGTAAAATTTTTCAATTGTCGAAATTAATTTCGAAATGCAAATTCAAGTCATTTGTTAGCACGTTCAAATGTCATCATAAGTTACTACTTCTAATTTCATACACAAGGTCTCGTCATCTATTCGCAAACCTCCAACCTTTTCGACAAATGTCAACAAAATCATACTTCGCGCCATATTTTCAAAAGTATTTGATCCATACGAACCGCGTGGACACGCCTGTTTTCGAAGCGGAAGTATCAGCTGGCGTGGATCTGTCAGTTTCCATATCCTTCGTAAAATATGAATTTCGCATCGTAAAATTTAAAATTTTCAATGAAAAACTTAATACACGAAAGTAGATGCGAGTGAATTACAAAGTGAAGTGTGTAGTTTTTCATTATTTGCTGGAAAAAGGAACTGAGGTGCAGTATATTTCCTGGCTCAGGTGAGTAAAATGTAACCAAACATAAAATCATTAGAAGCGCCACCAATTTAAGTGGATTTTTTACATTGGTCCATAACCACGCGATATTTTATGACAGAAAAGTGAAATTTGACTGTATTTTGGACTTGTGCCGTGTTAAAAAAGTGGTTATGCCGATCGGTTTGATGATTTACGCGAGTGAAATACGTTTCATGTCCGCTCCTTGAACATTGACATATGTCGAATAAATTGGTGAAAATTTTTTGATCGAGGACTTAATTCGTGGATTTTTCAATCAAATTAACTTTGAATTAATTTGTTTTATGGTTTCGTGTTTGCGTTTTGTCTAGAGTGTGTTTATTTTTGTAAACATTTTGATTTGAAACGTTTGCAGCGAGAGTCATCGCGGAATTTTTTGACTATTACGTGTCAAGTCCAACGAAAACGTTAAAGAACGTTCATGAATATTGAATATCGGGTTATTTTGAAGTCATAGAAGGAGTCAGATAAGTGTACACGATAAAATTTCATTTAGAAAATTAAAGAATACTGCAGTATGAAGTGTTTTTATCTTAACACAGTGCGACGTGATCGGGGGGCCACTAAAACTTATTTTCGAAACATGGCAGTTTAATTTGAAAATATTTGTTTATTTACCGGATAAGGAAGAAAGCCGACTTCAAAGTGCCCTACAAAGAATGAAATGAATTTTATGGATGTGGTACTAAATTACCATGTAAAATCACGCTTCTATAAAATTTAATTCATCTTACTTTGGAGTCGGTTTTTTTTTAAATTTTGGGTGAGTTTCTTAAGAGAAATTTACCTATTACGTAGAGTTCTTTTTATGTATATATATATATATATATATATATATATATATATATATATATATATATATATATATATATATATATATATATATATATATATATATATATATATGTATATAGATATATTTATGTATATATATATATATATATATATTTATATATATATATATGTATATATATATACATATATATATATATATATATATATATATATATATATATATATATATATATATATATATATATATATACAGTGGCTCACAGCTTATTTGATGCAGTAACATTTTCAAAGCTAAAAGCACTATAACTTCTGTATTAGAAAAGGTATTGAAAAAATTTAAACTGCAATAAATTAAATAAAAGCCCATTTTTAAAAATAACAATTTAATTTATTTCAACAATTGATTCTGAAATAACTAAATAACAAAAACAAAATTAAAGGCAAAATTTTATGTCACAGCTTAATTGATGCAGTCCACGTTTTCCTTAAATTTATCCATGTAGAGGATTTCCAGTTCAACACTAATATTTCGTATGGTTTCCTTTTTGGCTCAAGACAGCTTTGAGTCTATTTGGAATAGATTCAACCAGCTTTCCTGTCATTTCTGGCGTTATTTTACTCCATTCTTCTAAAAGAGCTTTCTTTAAATCAATTTTGTTGTAAATTGCGTTGTTACGAATTTTTTTCTCCAGAAAAGCCCATAAATCCTCAATTACATTTAAGTCGGGTGACTGTGCCGGGGGAGCCATCAAATGAGGACAATTCCAAATAAGCCAAGATTGCACGATTTCTGACTTATGTTTAGGGTCATTATCTTGGTAGAATCTGAATTCACGCCGGATTCCGAGTTCGTCAGCACTTTGCAGGAGATTTTCCTTTAGGATATTACTGTACATGATCTTGTCCATGTTTCCTTCAATAAAGGCTAGCTTCCCAACTCCGGCTGCTGACATACAGGCCCAAACCATTACGCTGCCACCGCCGTGCTTAACAGTCTCATGTAAATTTGCTTTTTTGAGCTCTGTATTTGGCTTTCTCCAAACGTACGCCATTCCATCTGAGCCAAATATGTTGAATTTGGACTCGTCAGCGAAAATTAAGGTTTTCCAAAAGTCCAAATCCTTTGAAATATGCTCCGTAGCAAAGTTCAGGCGGCTTTGTCGATTTTTGATACTGATGAACGGCTTCTTTCGTGCAACTCGGCCATTAAAATTATGCTTTCTTAGCACACGACGTATGGATTCAGCACTGCATTCTTCACCAATTTCAGTAAACACTTCGTTCGCCAATTTAGGAGCTGATAACTTAGGGTTTTGCATTATTTTCCGGATGATCCACCGTTCATCAGACTCATTCAAAATTTTATTTGGTGCATTTCTACCCTTGTTTTCCAACCTTTTTTCATTGGTAAACCTTTCAATTATATGCTGAACTGTTGATGAACTTAAATTGACAACTTCGCTGATTTTGCGATGAGATTCACCATTTCTAAAATGATGAATGACTAATTCCCACTGTTCAAGTGTTGTCCTACGGCCCATTTTAAATATTACACAATTTATCCACTTTTAAACTATCAAGGTCAAATAACTTTTTTAAAAATAAAATAAGAAACGCACTAAGTACAATATATCCAAAAAAAATCCGGTGAAAATCGTGCACTTTTAATGCTAGGATACAAAGAACTAACTGCATCAAATAAGCTGTGAGCTATCCTATGCAAATGATTTTGCTTCATTACTGCTAACGGGACATTTGAAACATTTTTTCTTACTTTCTTTTGTGCTTCAAATTTCAGTTATACTAACTGTAAAATCTGCATCAAAATATTTGTAAATTTTTATTTATCTGCATAAGGACAACAGTTTGTTTAATATTTATTGAAGTGCATCAAATAAGCTGTGAGCCACTGTTTATATATATATGTATATATATACATATATATACATATATATAATATATAGGATATAAGGAAAATCGGGACTATGCTAGAGATTACAATTTTGCTCCAATTTTCACTAAACTTTTAGGAAAGGCGTATTGGATGAATATGTCAGCCAAGTTGGTTAACCAGCTCAATCGGTCGGGGGAAAACATAATGGCGGCCATTTTAGACGAAAAGTTGTGATTCCTGTTCTGACGAAACCATAGCTCTTATTTGCATGAAATTTAGTACAGGGGTTTATTGAGGCGTGCGATGAATTTCACAATAAAAAATCCAAAATCGAACAGTTTGAAACAAAATGGCGGCCGCTCTAACGTCGAAAAACGTGTAAACATTGGATGGTGTAGTTGTGACCAAACTTTTCAATCCATGTTAATGAAATTCGGTATTTTCATAAAGACTATAAGTGTTCAAGGAACTGTATAAAAATACTAGAGATCAGGTCTCTAAAAACAAAATGGTGGTTTGTTGAAGCTTGAAATTTCAAACGCATCTCATAGACCAAATATTGATTCGATTTAAATGAAATTAAATGCTTTGCTATTTTGGTGCGCATAGACGCGCAAGTTTCAAAATGGCGGTGAGTCAAATATGCAATTTTTTCAGATTTTTATGGCCCTCTAGTGGCTACATTTTCCAATGGATTTTGATGAAACTTAAAATTATGGATAATTGTACTGAGTTCTTGTACTAAAGAAAAAATTACAAAAATCGGATTAAAAATAAAGAAGTTGAAAATTTAAAACCTGATATTTTTAGTTGCCATTTTCCTAAAAATTTTATGATATTGCCCTATGTAGAGGGAAACTACGATTTGAATGAGATTTGGCAGATTGACTGATGAGAATCTAAGATAGAAATATTTTAAAAAATTCAAAAAATGCATGCATTCAAAAAGATGGCCCCCAAAAATCAGAAGGTAAGTACAATTCGCTATCCTAGTAGAAACTGAAGTAATGAATATTTTTCATGGAAACGTTTTCAATGGCTTAACTTGTAAGTATTTATCCAAAAGACCATTTTAGGGGAATAATAAAATATTTTTACACTACCCTATTAAAATCTTCATCTGTCTTTTCGTCTTTCTGTCCGTCCGTCCGTGCATCACAGCAAGTCTAATCGCAAACCACACAAGCTAGAGTTATGAAATTTTCTACGTAGGTCAAGAGTTGTCCCGTCTCAAACGTTTTCAAAAAAATTCCACCAGAATAATAATATCAGCACATATGGCAATTTTTTGGCTATCTTTCTTTTCTAAACAATTAATTTGCAAGCGCTGCATTCTCATAAAGCTTATCACCAAGAATATGATAAACCTCATCAAATGATGAACAAAATTTTGACCCCAATTTCGAAATTAACTTCGAGCCTATGCGAGTTATCACAATAGCAAAGGCAAAAGCTCGTGGCTTCATGGATTTGGTCTTTCGCCATATCCTGTATCTACCTCTATGACATAAACACAGAACGATATGCCAGCAAGCACAATCACATAGTCGGAACTTTTTCTCGCTAGCTAGCTGATAGGCAAACTCCCCGGCGGGGGTCTCGTTTCACGATTTCAAGTTGACCTCGATTTGCGGAAAAGTAGGATTGCAGACGAAGACAACGGCGCTTATAATCTTCCGTAATACCGAAAATCACAGGTGCACTTTGCTATTGGAAAACTTTCCAATTGAGCACGGAATCTAGTTGTCGTCGATGCCTCGAATAGAAAAAATTCTTTTTCTTCTCAGCTATTCAACCGTTCTTGGCTCGCTTTGAGGATGATGTATGTTGGTCGGGAAAAGATTTCTCCCACTGAGCGCAACGGAATCGAATCACCGCGACATGATCACGTTGCCTTATTTGATCACGTCTCCGCTAACGCGACGCCTATCCCGCTAGACCTTTTTCAAGCGCACTTTCGTGTGATCGCTGTTACGAGGCAGACACCCCATCCGTCCAAATTTTTTCTTTCTTTCCCTTTCTCCCGTGCCGCTACCGGTATAAGTCCAATCAGCTGCCCACTCAGCAGAACTCGAACACCATTGGACTGCACTAAATCAGTGGTCCCATATCCTAAATTTTAATGGGCAGATATACATTTTTTCAAAAAAATTGATTAAGTAAAGAAAAAGGAAAAAGTTTCTAAATAGATTACGATTACAAGGGAAATAATTACATATTTTTTGTAAATCTGCCATTAAAATTTTGGATAGGAAATAGGAAGGTGTTCGAGCAGTTTGCTTGTGTGACTGCTCGATTATTACACGTCATCTCGATGTTCCGGGTCATAAGCTGGGAAAGCCAAAAGTGCCAGTCGCTCAATGTCTTGGGCTAGCCGCTGTAGGGTTTCGCCAGACTTCTGAATCCGATGCCATTGCTGTGACCGATGAATCTACTTAAGACGATCGTCTCCATAATGCGTGTCAAGCGCATTCACTATGGCAGTCGAGTTGAGTGCAACTCAACGGGGATAGTGTGCAAAAGCTCAGAAGCTGGGCCTCTTAGAGGAAGAATTAGTGCCGTTGCTCGTTCCTGCTTATTCTAGTGATTTGTCTTAGCGGTGGCTTCAAACTGGATTTTGTAAATATTGCAGACCGTTTGCCCGTCGAATATTGGTACTTTCACATTTCTGGATGTGCTTTGGGTTGCGGTTGTAAATGGAGCTGATGAGGTGGTTACTACTGCCTTCGCTGCTTCAATTTCCTTTTTCATTTTTTCCAGCGCATAGTTGATTCTCTGTAATGATTTTTAACGATCGTCCGATGAGATTCCCCAAGGAAATCTAAGCTGACCTCTCATCGGTTATTTAGACGTGAAGTCTGAGTCGTTCCAACGAATGGTACCCAATCGGTCAACCAGTCCGTGCACTCGTAATCCATTTTGCGGTGGCGGCTTGTCGGCCAGCTAGTTCAGAGAGGATTTCGGTCACAGGTCTTTAAAATGATTTTTTTTTTTACCGAAGCGGTACCAAAAAATATACTCCTCTGACGCAAACTTGAAAATATCCTACTTGAACAAAAAAACATCAAAACAAACTATGTTATGGTACCACGTACCGAAACCCAACTGGGAAAAGATGATGTTCAGAGGACCATGAGTGAACCTTACGGAAGGTCATTTAAGGCCCCAGCCTGCTCGAAGGCATACCTACCGTCCTTGTCACCTACCTGTGCAAAGGAGGGAACTTACTACTAGAAGGAAAGATCGTGGTTTCTTAGCAATCCAATATAAATTTATTCATCACATGGAAAAATAGTTCTTACTTCTTGAACATTCTTCTGGTCGAAATAAGACTTTTGATTTTTTTAATGTGATTTACAATGTAAAACTAATTCTGAAAAAAATGTTCTCACGTGAAACAAGATATGACATTAAACTAATACTCAGACATGGAATATAAGTGTCTTTAAAATAACCGTTTTCGGGCTCAATCCCTTTTAATTTTACATTTTCATCTGGCATAAGCTACATTCAAAAATGCAACTATGACCACGAAACTTTTTTTTTAGTGTTTCAAATACTTTGTTCAGCAGTTCCTATCGATTCTTATCAATTTCTTTACCGTCCCATCTCAAATATACATTTATCAATCACGACTACTCCTAGTCCTGTACTGTCCTAAGTGTTTGTTATCCTAACCAGTCTGTGTAAGTACACATTCATTACTTTTTAACCACTATCACTATAACCGTGTTACGTTTAGACAAAATATGTCGACTTAGTGTCTTAAAAATTAATAATTGTTCAAAAATTCAGCAACAGTAATTTTATCAAAAAAAAAACAGTGCACTAAAATAAACCATCTGGATACTTTCAAAATTTGGAATTCTAGCTTAATTTCTTTGTAAAGCCGATTGGATTGAACTTGGTTTATGTAGGCCTATAACTTTTCATTGGCTATTACTTCTGCAATCTTTTCAACATTGACTGACTTATGCGTTTCCTCCATAGGAAATTTATTCTTCACCCAAACTTAATAAACAATTGAACAATCTTGGTTTATAAGTAATTCATCATCATTCTAAAGCTTCAAATAATTTAGAACTATAAAAAAATTGCAAAATAATTATCATGTAATAAACAATGCTTGATGCAGGCATTTGAAATGGAAAAACAATTTAATTTCTTAGTTCTTAAACTGTCAAATATGATTATGATAATTATTAACAGGAAGTTTTCCTATTTTGAATAATCTCAAAACTAAAAATAATTTTAAATTAGTTCCTTGAATCGATACTAAAAATCCAAAAATTGTCTGGTTCCTTCTAAGCTATAAGTAGTTTTTCCATTTATCCAATGAAACTGAATTATTCGTTAGAATTATTACTTTCTTCTGAAAAGAATTTCCTAATTTAGTATAACAACGTTTACCAATATTTCCCGTTTCGCTTGTAGTTAAATTTTTCTTTTGCTGATGCAGGGGATAACGGCAGACATCGCCGCTAATTCACTTATTTGACTTTACTTTGGGTAGTTATATATATCTTTTTCTTTAACTTTAAAAAAAATTCTCAACACAAAACTGTTACAGACGCAACACGCACCTTATTTGGTTGCAGAGAATGTCTCTTTTTTGATCCAAAGATGTAAGTTAAAATTTTAGGACGTTTTATTTTCTTCCTTGGTACAGGGCAATTTTCCTCAAATTCTTTGGTTTCCTCTAGTTTCCTTGTAGTCGATACATACAGCTTGATTCACGCGACACAACGCATGCAAAACACACAAAATCGCAAGAAAGCAAACAAGCGAGCAAGCAAACTTTTCATTAAAGGCGGGGACACAAACGGCAGTTCCATTTATAATGTGGTTTGGTTGAAAGCTCATACCACCTGTCTATTGTAACATCGAAATTAGGTGGAAATAGCATATAGATTCCTTCCTAGACGCTATCTCAATGTGTTTGTACCTGTGCCAGATTACCAACAATTGATGTGACTGCGTGTGTTACATGTATGCAACCACCCTGCCCATGTCGGCGTGGTGATCGCACCTCATCACATTCTACACAAACCTTGATACCTAGAGGGGGAAAAGCGCTGTCCTTTAGAAATAAGACGAAACTGTTTATTTTTTGTTTTACTAAAATTGGTCTTTATTTTTTTTTTAGCGATTGATAATTATTTAAAGCTTCTGGAACTCGTTTGGCCGGTAGCTGCCACTGCTAGCCTGCTTCTTCGCTCCTCCTTAATCTGCTTCTTGAGTGCCCTGGCCCGGGCCGTGAAGAACTCCCGCTCCTCGTCGGAAATCACACCTCTCGCGAGGTGCCGTAGGTTGCCCAGCTCCTGCCGGAGCCTTACGCGTCTACCACCACGCTTCATTTCCTCCGGTGTAACCCTGTCCGCTACGTCCAACGGGACTGCCAGGCGAGCAAAGTATGCCTCAAGGGTGATTGTTTGTCGCGTGCCTTGAGTGGGACCCTGGGAGGTGGGCTCCGGGGTTGTCCTCGGTTCCCGAGTTGGCTCCCTTTTCCTCGGATACCTTGATACTGGTCGGGGACCCACTAACGGATCAGCGCGGAGTGCCTATTCCAGGCTGGGCTTGGTGCACCTTGCTTCCAGAGGTCTGCTGTTGCTGCCAGGCTCCTCGTCTGGGTTGTTGGGTCCGGTAAGCGCGGCCTGCGAATAGACAGAAAGGGGGTTACAACTGGTCTTGGTGCGCCCTCCAGTTAATCCGGGCTTGTGGCCCTCGTACCATTGTTCGCATACAGTGGTCCACGTGGATGAAATCTAGAACAAGAGCTTCAGCGGCTTGGGCCCAAAGAAACTCCGAGCACTCCATTTCCCGTGGATGCCTTCACTGTATACGTAAAAAAGAATTACCGAATGAAATGGGGATTGTCAAAAAGGTCGTTAAGTGAAAGATTATTTCTGTACGTTAATTACCCATAAAAAGGCTAAAACCAGAGTTTTACCGGCTTGGGCCTAAAGAAACTCAGTTTTAGCTCATTAAAGATTATTTTCAAACTCAATTTAATCATAAGTTGGTAGTAAAAGATTATTTCTGAACGTTAATAAATCATAAAATGGCTAAAACCAGAGTTTCACCGGCTTTGGCCTAAAAAAACCCAGTTTTCGCTCATTAAAGATTATTTTCAAACTCAATTCAATCATAAGTTGGCTAAGACCAGAGTTTCACCGGCTTAGGCCCAAAGAAACTCAGTTTTAGCTTGTTCTACTTACGTTCTATTTGATGGTTGAGAATGGCGCTTCTTTGCGGCGAACTTCTATATGCGAATTGTCTTTGGCTGAAAAATCGTCTTCGGCTGTCTCTCCTCGAGACTTGCGTTGATACCCGCTCCTTCATCCAATCTGCCACTAGCTTAAATACAAATAACTTGCTTGCATTGTTAGTGGGAGTCGTAGACCTTCGATCCAGTTAATCCGCAAAACGCTGAGTTTGTAAGTGTGCTAGTTCCCCTTAACCTGCTTTACGAATTCATTCCTCTCTTGTTCCTCGGGAACAAACTTGTTGCATGAAAAGGAACGCTAGCTCCAATCTCATGCTTTTGCTCTTTTCGTCTTCAGTATTCATATGTCTGGATATTCGACAACTTCTCATCATATGATTTCTGAGTTGGTTGTCGCGGTGAATTGGTACTCAGTTGAGCGGATTGCGCATAGTACACACATTCAATTGTGTACATGTTCCCCATGTGCGCTCAATATGGCAATTGTATGGACTACCATGTATGCGTGTTGAATTCGCCGCAGAGCCAATTTAGTGACTTGACCAATGAAGCGTATTCTTATATACATTAAATTGCGATTGTGTGCTATGTTTAGGGTGTCGCCGTTCCCTAAGTATGGGTGGTAAAGCATACATTGCTTGTTGGCTCGTGCGATGAATGATTGGGATCGTGAATAACTGTTATGAATTTCCGAGTAATTAGTATTCGCATACGCTATTGATTGTTGTCGTAACGTATCGTAAGCGAGGAATGAGGGCGTTATTAACTGTTATGAAATTCCGAGCAATTAGTATTCGTATATGCTAATGATTGTTGTCGTAACACGTGCATGAAAAGTGAATTATTGTACATTCCTTGGGTAGGTACTGTTCTTTCTCTTTATGACAATCAGCCGAATTCACGCTTTTCCGACCTAGTCAATGCAATTTTTCTCACGTTCAACGTCGATTTGCTCACGGATGTGCACAGTCGAATGTTCGCTTGTACGATTTACTTTCCCGCCTGCTATTCACTTGCTTCGGTGCTTTCTACCCGAGTTTGGCTTTTTTCAAGGCGATTTGTGATCAAACAAAAACTTCCCGTGTAATTATTGTAAATTGTGAACGCCAACACTTGTAAACAAATTTATCTACGGAACACAAGCGCTGATGCGGTGTTGCACTCCCAATTGTTCAAACCCAACCCAAAAACTTCCTTTGTTTTTTCCTTCTTTTTTTGACATTTCCCTGTCTGAGCACTGTTCGTTTCCCAATTTCATTGGGTGCGAGTCGAGAAACAACAAGTGAATGTGCAAAGCCCTTGTTAGGTGCCAGCCGGCACACAACATGTTGGTATGTGTGAATATTCTTTTAGGATCGGTATTTATTCAATTCTCTCATAGGGCGTACATTACATCTTTCCTCGACCTGGCTGACCTTCTCCTCGACTTGGTAAAGACAATCGAGCTCCGCTTTTATTTCGGTTGACTGTTTTTTTAAATCTTCCTTCAAATCAGTTGACTATTTTTGCAGATCTGCCTTGATTTCGATTACCTGTGGTCACTGCTCTTGCTGCATCAGCATCAACATTTGAATCAGCGCATTTTCTGGTTCTTTTGATTTTGGTCTTTCTGTTTCTCCCTTAAGCTTCGACATGGTCAATTGATTAATTTTTAAATGTAAACTTTATGGCATTTTTATTATTTCAGCTTTTTTCCACTAGTTTCTACGTGACATTTCACTACTGTGTACTTTAAAAATGTTTTCACTTTCAAAATTTTCATTCTCACTTCTGACACCACTGTCGCGTGTTACGATTCACGGCCAATAGATTTAATGTTCTCGGAAATTGAAAACGCAATGTCTTATAAATTAAGTTAAAAGAGTTTATTTACGAAGAATGCACAATTATTAATTCCCCTATTTTACAGATCACACTTTAATTTACTTTTCACTTGTATTATGAATTTATGTTTCAACTCTCTTCAAATGTATCACGAAAATCTTTTACTACACCATCAATCAATATCGCCTTCACTTCGCGCTCCACTCTTATCTCAGTGTTACTAACTCAAGTTTTTACTACCGCAAGTTTTTACTACTACTTTATCGCCCATTCATTCAACTCGGCTTTATATAGGGTATCTAGTCATTGAATCCATTTGTCGTACACTTGCCAGAAAAAGTATCCGTACATCCAAGATAACAAAGTTATTGTTGTATTAAAAAGGATATGTTCACTGAATTTGTATTGATCGAGCAGTCACACAAGCAAACTGCTCGAAAACCTTCCCATCTCCTACTCGGAATTTTGTGGCAAATGTGAAAAAAGATACGTAACAATTTTTTTCAATACTCATAAATTGTAGAATACTGTTTCTTTTTATTATTTTTATTAAATGTTCGTTCATATGAATTTCCCTTTTTATTAAATGTTGATTTATATCAATTTTCCGTTATATTAAAATTTAAATGTCTCCCTTTAATTTTATTCATTATAAGATTTAACTTTTATAACTATTTAAATTCTTCATTTCCTTACTCCAGTTAAAATTTCTTTACTTCGGTTAAAATTTCTACCAATCCTTTTAAATTTCTTACTTCATGTTAATTTCTTTACTTCATTTAAATTTTCTTTACTTCATTTAAATTTTCTTTACGTCAATTAAATGTTCTTTAAAAATTGTAAATCTGCACATAGAATCTGAGTTTAGGAACGCAGATGTAATAAACCCCAACGGTGTATTACATCACGGAAGGCAAGTTAACTGGGCTGATCGAACTCAGCTGATTCGATTTTACCGATTGCGAGAGGAACAGAAGAAAAGCTTTTGGAACGGCTCGGGATTTCGAGTTGAACCACGACACGAGATAGATAGCGAAGAGTGCGCGGTACTACGACGGATGTTTCATAATTATGGCTCGAGTCATGAGTGCTTTATCAAGTAGACTTGAACCCACCAGAAAAACAATTCTCGAAAACCTTACGTGCTAGTAACATCAACCGGGAGTGTAAATTTGATACTTATATCGATTGTAAATTGCCCGCCAGGAATGTTCGCTTGTGTTGTGCGTTAAAATGGCTCACTTTGAAATAAAAGCTTCGTAAACTTGGAATATTTTCGAAGGTGATATATTCGTTCGCGCGGACTAGTCTGGCTGTATGCAAATCTGCAGACTGCACATTGTTGGATTTGACGAGAGCTTAGGAAGGGACTAAAGTACGCACCGTCTTATTGAACGCAGAGATTTTGTTGCGAATTTTTTTTGTATTTGGACGTAAATTCGATGTAAAGGTATGTACCCATTGCAACTTTTTCGGGTGTTGGAAGCGTGCTAGCGCTTAATCGAGAATAGTGGAAGGACGCAAACCGTGATTGACGTCTCGAGCGTTTTTCGATCGAGCAGCCTGATGATACGGATGACGAAATCATATGCCATCGTGATTTAAAGTTAAAAATTAACTAAGCAGCATTTAGGAAGTCATATCGTTGAAACTTTTAATGAGATCGTCGTTATTGTTGCATTTTGTATGAGAGACTTGAACAATTTAAGAACATTGGAAAAGTTACTATTCGTGTTTAATGTATGTTATTTATACATTCGTAAATTATGACGATACAATGTACAAGTTAATAAAAAGAGGTTAGTTTTAGATAAATCTTTGAGAATGGAAAAGAAATACAATGGAAAAATAACGTAGTAAAAAAGAAAAGAAATGTAACTAACTATTTATTTGAAGCATCGCAGCAGTTATAAAAATCTTTAAAAATGAGATATGCTTACTGTACACAAAACTTTAGACAATATTAATGCGAAGTGCAAATTTAGATCGGGTAGAATCATCACACAAAGAATAGAACATTCGGGAGAAAAAAATTATAGATCCAAAGTCAAAAACGCTTTATTCAATAATAATCTTTCTAAATTTTAAAGAGTATTCGAGAAAAAAAGACACAGACGAGACAAAAACGGACAATTGAAAATTTAGAAAACAAAAAAATTAAACCAGTTTGATTTGTAAACAAAAACAAAAAAGAAAAAGAGAAGTTAACACGAAAAAGATTTCAAACAATAATGAGAAATAGTTTAAGTTTTTTTTATCTGTTTTTCGTAGAGAACGATGTTTACATATAGATAAAATGCAAAAACCGGATAGTTTGTCAACGCAAAGCATTTCGTATGTACTTTATTTGAATTTGGATTAAGTGGAGACTATAAAAAAAGGAAAAACAAAACTTAAAATAATCATTTATATGATAATGCGAATTAATTAAATATAATCAACAGTCAAGAGGGAAATAAATGGATTGTTAAACTAAACCATCGGCTTTCCATTCCCTGCAACCAGACCGAGTATAGGACCCACATCGATGGCAGGATTTTTCACTGATGTGGGCTAGCCATCGGGTGCGCTCCACCGTTGTGTTGCTTACCAGGGGTTCTTGCTGGGTAGAGTGACCTTCCACTCGCGTGCCTTTTTATGTTATAGGGTTATGTGATTTCATTGCATAGCTTTATAGCATAGATTGGTTACGTTTGTGCTTCTCATTTGAGGGAAATAGTCATATAAAGTGCTTTTGTATGAGTTTTCCTCTCAAATGGGGATCACATGGCCACGTCTACGTTTAGATCTTGATCCGGTTGGGAGGGTGCGAGGGGGACCACCTCCATCTGGATGCCCCACTCTTATTTGTGGGCCATAAGGATCGTCGTTAATGGCAAAATCTCCGCCAGTCCGTCCGTTTTTGCTCGTCCCAACTTGTTCTCTGAACAAGCTATTTCAACTCTTAGTAGGTTACCTTGGCCTCGACACAAGTCAATCGGCATTGGATCTCTTTAATTCGTGAATGCGAAATTTTTTTGTAGTGGGTCCTTGTGCTAGGGGGAAAGAACCCGCTCCACGAAACAGCAACACTAGCCTGCCAGGGCATTCATGCGTCCCCAGCTAAGGCCAATCTCAGCGGATATTACCATTCTCTTCCGCCGGGGCAGCAGACAATCGCTGCAGTCCTTCACGGAAATTTATACATAAGCATTTCACTACAAATTTGAAGGCATTCTTTTATACTATCATTAAATCTACACTTTTGCATGATTCCCAGTATGTTTCATTATGCTAACTACTTAAAAAGACTTGGAACTCAAACAAAATCAATTTAGAGCAACACAATAGACCAGAAAGAGTATCCGTACAGAACAAACCGGGGGACTCCCCGTGTTACGCGATGACATATGCAGATGCATATTAATGTTTTAAGGTCCGATAATAGTTCTACTTTAAGTTGTGATAGGTTTAAAAGTGAGTGCATTTTTTTTAATTTTTTGTGCACTAGAATACATGATAACGCCCAAAATTAGCGAAATCACTGCTGAGGAGAGCAAATTATGCTGAAACTTAAGATTTAAGGGAAAACTTACTGCTAAATTAGTCAAATATTGGGCAAAACTCACTCCTCTGCCCAATATGTGGTGAAAACATTTAATACAACTGGTTCGATTATGTCAAAGCCTCGTTGTGGTCGACCCTCCATACTGACTGAACGCGATTCCCAAGTAACTACTTCCCAAATTATTACAAATATAAAAGACTCTTTTAGCAAGATTCTCCATGAAGATACCATACAAAAACTACTAAAGATAGATGGATATTGCTCACGCATAGCACGTAAGAAGCCATACATTTCGGAAGTAAATAGGAAAAAATGTGTCTTTTTTGAAAAAAAAGTATATAAACAAGCCACCGGAGTTTTGAGAACAGGTCCTATTCTCTGACGAAAGCATATATTGCATTTTTGGCATAAAAGGAAGAAAGTTAGTGCAGAGGAAGAGCGGTACTGCCCTTGAAAAGGAAAATCTCCTACCAACTGTGAAACATGGTGGAGGTTGTTTGATGGTCTGGGGGTGTATGGCGGCAGAAGGAGTTGGCCAACTTGTGTTTATAGAGTCAACTATGGAGCAATACGGTTACCTTAATATTTTGAAGGCAAGTTTGAAGCAAAGCGTTCAGCAGTTGAGGCTTGGTGAAGATTTCTGGTTCCAGCAAGATAATGATCTCAAGCAAACAGCACGCAATGTGAAGCTTGATTACTCTACAACACAAAACATCAACTGTGTATGACACCCTAATCCGCAGAATTTAATCCCATTGAGCATTTGTGGGACTTGTTTGAGCGCAGTATCCGTCAGCACAGCACAACCTCGAAGGAAATGCTGTAAAACGTCGCCGTCGATGAATGGGGCAAATTTATCAGACAGGACGCAGCCAAATTGGTTCGCTCCATGCCAAATCGACTTAAGGAGGTCCTTAAGAGAAAAAGTTATTATGTCCTGATATGTAATAAAATAACTGAATATTTTAAATTAATATTGTCATGTACGGATACTTTTTCTGGTTCGTTTAAGCGAGGCTTTTTTGTTTCTATTTTTGAAAATCTAGTACTTAAAGGAATACCACAGGAAAAATTTAAAGAAAAGGTAGTTGCATTAATAAATAAACTTTGTTGCTTAAATATTTGAATGGAACAGCTCTCTTTAGCATGAGTTTCCTAATACATATGTTGCTTTCGATTGATGTTGTACGGATCCTTTTTTGGTGAGCGTATATTGGCGAATGTTCTGACGAGAGCTAAATAGGATATTCAAGAAATTCTGAATGCCCGCAGTGACGTCATTTGTTTACTTTCAGAAATTGATCATGGATCTAATTGGTCCATTCTTGGGTTTTCGAGTTCATGCTTTTGATGTCATTCGTTTACTTTTCTTGGTTGCTTCTTTTCAATCAATATTGATCATGATGTTATTAACAGTTGCAACAAAATTGCGACAATAATTCGCAGAATTGTGTGGACATGTACCTGTATCATAAATACCTTATGTTTGAACGAAAAAATCAATCATCATCGCATTTACTAGGGACGAATAGTAATGATTTTTCGATTTCAAGAAAAAACTAATGAACTTGAAATTTTCAGCAACAAACAACGATAAAACAACAATTTTCCTGCCAGCTCCTATATCACTATTAGCTCAAGCATTTGCATTCTTCTATAATAGTGTGGTTGGGTGGTGAATCCTATTTACGCACTGAGTGTGGGACTCCCATGCTTGCGAGTAATTGGAATATCTACTCCACACCTCTCCTGTTTAGTAGTAACATTAATACCGATGACCCCTAGCAAAATGTTGTAAATCATCCACCAATACAATTTCTCAAATAAACCATAAATCCAAATCAATCCATCGTATCCTTATCTCAAACATAAATATTTCCACAGTCCTTCGGACATCCATATATCAAAATCTAAACAGCAAGAAATATTTCACATTAATGTTAAATTTTATCTCAACCAATTGATCAAATATCTAACCTACAACAATCTGTATCTGCAGTATCTGATTAAGGCACAGCAGCAGCATGTTAGTAGCATAGGCCACAGAGTAGGTGCTTCTTCCAACTCAAAACCACTATCACCGTCAATTCACCCATCAAAGCGTCATATGTGCAACACCGTGTGGTATCAACGAGTGCATGATTCTATTGGACAAACATACAATATTTGTCGTCTATCGTATCCTGCATAGGATGATGCAACATGTCTCTGTAAACTTAATTACATATCTGCATTATCAATATGTGGTTTTATTTGCGAGTTGATTAAAATATTGATTTCGGGGTAGCGTCAGCTTAATTATTTTGTCACATATTTTGCAGCCCGAGTAGGTTCATTTTGGTTAATTTGATATGAGAAAACGTTAACGTAGATGATCATGTGTGATTTATGATTAGATTTATTGATGGCAAAATCATTACAATTATCAATAATTTTAATTCAGCGGCTTATATTTAGCTGTAGTTAAATTTATTGGGGGAACAAAAAGCTTTGATTGAAGAGAAATTGATTTACAATATTTTAAATGAATCTGATTAAAGTTGAGTAACATCTGTCTGCCTTAAAGTCAGTAAAGAAAATTAAAGGCGTTAACAAAAACTAAAGAGTTAGTTGATGTTGTATATTGAAAAATCAATGAAATTTTCAAAGGAAAATGCATTAATTGTTTTTCCTCAAAAGCATTACAAGTTCCAAATGACCCAGTAATTGGTCTATTATAATAAACAAAGATGAATCCTTATTCATAATGGCTTACGTTCAGGAAAGCCAACATGTTAATTTATCTACTTGTCTAATCTTCTGACTTCATTTGATTGACACTTTACTTGAAACGCTAACCACAACAGTATGTACATAATTTATTTTCCGGCCTTATCTCCTCTCCTAAAAGCTGTCAAACCAACACGTCATGCTTCACTAACACAATGACAATTGCCACAACTAATAGATTGGTGAGGCTCACGCTACGTAATTGTTACTTATGTGTGTCCACATCAGACAAGAATATGTCGTCGTCGTCGTCAGGTTAATAGCATTATCAACGACTAGACCACAACTCCTAGTGCAACTCCTTCACATTTGTTTCTGTGACATGTCTCAGACGTATGCCTTATGGCCGTATCCCTATCGGATGCATAATTAATTTGTGGAATAAATTTTCACTTAATTAATTCTTGATGACTTTATTCTCTGTCAAACGTTGGTTTAATGGTTGGACAAACAGGGACTAAATTAAGTCCTTTTACTGTTGGATAGCGGCTTAGAAAATTTTATAGGAGCCTAGTTTCGCGGTGTATGTGTGCGTAAAAGTGCGTTTATTAATTCGTTGCCTGATTATCTATCTGAAATCTTCATAAATTATTTGGAAATTTTTCAAGAAAAAACCAACTTCGGCACTCCATAAAGAGGGGGAAATAAATTTAACAGAATTGGTGTCAAATCAATGCTCCCCCATTTATCCCTTTTGTTTAACATACTGCAAATTATTATGTCCAAATGGAAAATTGATTTAGCACCGATTCCATGAAATTGATTTCACTCTTTTAAGGGCAATTTGAAGTCGGTTTTTAGGGTTTTGTAAAATAATTTTACAAAACCTTACTAGTTTCGCGACCAGTCTGTCCCTCCGTACGTCCGTGTGTCACAGCAGTTTTTCTCGGAAACTACTTAAGCTAGAAGCATCAAATTTTGTATGTTTGTGCAAAGTGGTGCTCTCTTCAAAGTCCAACTACAAAAAAATTTGATAAGGTATTTAAGAGGGGTCTTCCCATATAGGAGAGTGACCCCCCGAAAAAAAAAAAATTTCATTGAAGGTAGCCGATATGGGTATCAAATGTAAGGTCTTGATGAGATCTTTTCAAAACAGGTCTTTTGGCAAAATTTGCTTCGAGGGGCGCACAGGGAGGGGAAATACACGAAAAATTTGTAACCCCCCCTCGCGATTGGACACCTGTGATCCGAAAAATCTGAAAAAAAATCAGAAATGTAGGCCTTGGTGAGTACAACAACAACGAATACATGAGAAGTCGCAATTCACTCAACTTTGTTAGTAATAGTATGATTTATCGATTTTATGTTTTCTTGAATAAAATCTTAACGGTACCCTGAAATTAAATAAAATTCAGTACGTACATGTCTATTTGATTGATTGATCTTTCCTGAAAGTTTCATAAAGATTGAATTATATTTAGTGAAGTTATAGCGGTTTGAATTTTTCTGTATTACTATGGAACAATTTGCGCTGCATTTATTACTATGGCAACATATGGCTATGGAACAACATGCGCTTTTTACCGACTCAAACACTACAGTTTTGCTAGGATTTGCATGAAAATTTCAGGAATGAAAGATGTCATGTATATCTTTGAGCTAGTAGTATCAGTAATCGTAAAACAAAATAATGGCTGTTTTAAATGCGAAGATTGAATTATTTTGAGTTATTTTTTTCCACTTTAACGTTTAAGGTGCATGCTTTGAACACTTGATTCAATTGAATGAATCACTGAAGATGAGTACCTACAATTAATGCTCACAAGTGAAACAAGTCAAGGAGGTGGGAGAGAGCTCCTAGCAAAAGGGTTTTGTAACCATTCTAGGATTCGAAAAAATTGGCCATTAATCGATGATAACAGTACAGGAGAGTGGCCCCTGAAAAAAAAATTCATCAAACGTAGCCGATATGAGCATGAAATAACAGTTTTTATGGCAGCTTTTCAAAACAGTTGTTAAACAGTCAGTTTTTGCTTCAGTGGGGGCACAGGGGGGGAATACATGAAAAATGTGTTTCCTCCGTCGCGGATGGACATCTGAAATAATTATCAAGGGAGATATTTATGAGTATAACAATACCAAAAACCTCAGAAGTCGAAATTCGTTCAACTTTGTTAATAATAGTATGATCTTCGTATTTCATATTTTCTCCAATAAAATCGTCTTTGACATGTTTCTTCATTTGATTCGATCTGGTGACTGCATTTTGTAAATTGAATACAAAACCCTACTAACATGAGCGTAGGTCTATGTACCCAACTTGATATTTTTTCCGCGAGGTTTTTATTTCGCGCTTTCTAAGGACTAATTTTATATATAGAAGAAAGTTTTCTAGGCTAAATTATGTTTTATCCAAGAAAGATATTTATAAAGATATGGATTCAAAGCATTTGAAAACGGTTTCTACGTTTGCGATGTTCACAAACTGCATTCGTCGGAAAAGTTAAGGAAATTTGGAAGAAAGTGAGCCAGTGGACTTGTTATACCCGTAACATTCAAAACGAAAATACGCTCAGATTGTTAATTGCTTTTGGTTAATGAAAAGTGTACCTGGCGAGGTTTTTAGCAGTGTGCGCTGCATCATTGTAGTGGAGTTTGCGGATTGGTCAACCGTGACAATTTCGCCACATTCAGGAATTGGGAATATTAAAACTAAAAATTCACGTGATTCAATATTGGATAGAGAATTGAAATTTTTTGTGAAAACGATCTTAAAAAATCGGAAGCGGACCCAGCGTGGTGGGCGGTCTCCCGAATATGTCTTTGATTAGTGCGAGAAGGATTTTAATGCAGCGAATACTGGAAAAGATAACGACAGACGCAGTGAAGAACGATATCATCGATGCTTCTGGAAACGATAAACATCGCGGATGTCAACGACCAGAATCAAACGCAGGAAGATACCACCACTGATGAGACGCAACATTTTGAATTGGTCAAAGGTGAATAAGTTTTGATAACAATATTTTTTAAGAATAATGTTAACATCACTATTGACAACAATAATGTGAATAGATTTTTTCCATTAGCGGGGGCTTGTGCTCCTCCTCAAAGTATTCGAATACCTGTTCAGAACAAGAAATGTTGTGGCTTTCGCTCATTTTTGTCCGTAATATTGCTCCTTAAAACATCTTAATAGTTTCCAGAGTACAAATAGTGTATTAAATCTTTCCAGAAAATAACAGTGGGTGAGGATAATGGTTTTGACTGCTTTTAACCACTAAAGAAAGACCAAAAAGTGTGGGTCACCCCCTCACCGCAAAAAGTAGGCAAAATCATTCTGAAATCTTCAAAGAAACTAGCGCTCTTTTCCACCTGCAGATATGAACTAGTTGGGTAAACAGAACGACGTTCTTGTCAGAAGAATTTCGTACTGAATTTTGGATATACAGGCACTAACAATAAATAAACACAAGACAAACTTCAACGACATCTACAACAAAGCCATACTCGCTTTTGAAAGATAACCGTTGCTACCCCATTTTAACCAGCCACCGTTTTATTTTAATATCAATAAAAACTACTGAGTGAATGAGATCTTCAAGATGTTTAAAAAAAACTAGTCCATCTAACCACACCATATCGAGGGTGTTCTCTATATCAATGAGACATGCTCCAAAACATTTCTCTTCCATTGAGTTTCCAACAGATGTCTGAGGTTACTTTCGTAATTGCATATATGTATGGTCGAATACCTGGCACGAAAACCAAATTGGAAATTCGGCATTACCTCATATTTCTCAATGCATGCATTTAATGCTTTGTTTAGAATCACTGTTATGCTATATACAACGTCGTCAATTGTCTAAGCTCCGCCAAGTGTATACGGCCAAGCACATACGCCCATTGTCATTAAAACATGTACTTGTCGACCAACGGCAAGCGTAAAGTCTTCATAATCCATACCATTAGCGACGACGACCATGTACATAAGAAGCTTCGGGGTGTGCTTATAGAATTATCGACAAGCTACGCCCATTGTCGTCAAAGTATGTACTTGTCGACCAACGGCAAGCGTAAAGACTTCATAATTCGATCTACATAAACCACAACATTAGCGACGACAACGACCATGTACATAAGAAGCTTCGGGGTGTGCTTATAGAAATATCGACAAGCTACGCCAAGTGTTATACTGCATAAGCCATAACATTAGCGGCGACAACAACCATGTACATGAGAAGCTTCGGGGTGTGTTTCCAGCGGAGTGACACTGTGCTAAACCCTGCCTTCAAACCATTTATTAAATTCGCCGCAAAGCTTCACCATGCGAGTTGGTGAGAAGTGTGCGGAGGAAGAAGTTTACGTGGAACGAGAACGCACGTTTCAACTACTCAGCGAATTTAGGGCGAATTGAGGCCGCAAGAATCGTTTAAAAGACAATTGATCGAGCGAGAAACGGCGAGTAGTAACAACAGTGGTTACGGTTTTGTACGCGAAGTGTATCCCGCCGCGAAGTAATCAGCGAGGCCAGAAAGTATAACGAGTTCCGGTGCAATTACAGGAAACCAACACAACAGTTAGATGGTGAGGTGTAGGCTTGAGCCGCGAATCTCATTCGGCTTGGATGCGTTTTTACGCTGCGTAGCCACCATCGATTAATTCCTACTTTCTTCCAGGCATCCTTCGTCCGTGGAGACACCGCCAGACGCACGGTTGAAGCGTGCCGAGCAGGGCGAAAAATCAGAAGCCGTGCCCAGGAGGACAAGAGCACCCCAGCTAGACCAGCACTCGCCAGCGTGTGTATCCCGATCTATCGAGTGGCAGCCGGAGTGTCCGCAACAAGCAGCCCAGGAGCACTCCATCGTTCACCCAAGAAGAGTCTGGAGGAGGCACTCCGGGAAAACGCCAGGGCAGGTCCACGGCCCATCACCCGCGAGGAGTACTTGGGCAGATTGAAGGCGCCGCTGGACACCTCCTTCCGTGAAGCCAACTACAAGCGGAGGCGCGGCGGTCGACGGGAGCAGTTACGGCAGCAGCTCCACGAATTCAGGCGGCTCGCACGCATCTCGACCACAACAGCGGAGCGGACTCAGTGGCAGCAGAAGGTGACGGAGCTGCGGCGCAAGATCAAGAAGGAGGTGAAGGATCGTATACGCGCTACTAAAGGCGACCGAGCAGTTGTAAAAAATTCAAATAAATATTTAAAAAAAAAATACAAAACTAGGTGTTTTCTTTTGGCCAGTCCAAAGAGTTTGAGGTTGATAAAGTAAGCTGCAGGTGGCGAGGCTGAGTGGTGCCCAAAGTACCAAAGCAGCACATCTCGGAAAAGGCCGGGAGGATCCTGTGAGGTAGGAGATTTATAACATTACATCACTGCAAAGTCAAAATCAAAAGCGCTTTATTCAATACTAATCGTTACAAATTTTAAAAGAATATAAAGCATATTCCAAACATTAAACATACAAAAACTTAATGGCCCAAATGGCTCTCGAAATTTATACGTTATCAGTTAAAAACGCTTTATCAAAAAAAACTATAGCAAATTCAAATTAACTATGATTATGATCTAATTGGAAAAAGGAGAAAAAACCAACCTACACTATTCAAAATTATTTATAATTTTAACACAACAGTGGACTTTTATCTTACACCTAATATGTCATAACTTAATTCTAATAAAATTCAATCAAAAAGCCTTATCTTATACTAAAAACTTCTATCACAATATTCCTAACATAAGCGTTTAACCTTATCTCTAAACTTATTGTAATTAAAAATTAACATAACATATACCTAACTTAACCCTAAATTTTAACACACTAAATGTCGCAATTATGAGCTGAAACTCAAAAACTACGTAACGAAAAACACACAAAACCAAAATAAACATGAATAATTTAGACATTGTCATTCAGCCACCAATACCTGGATTGCTCCGTCTCAGCTGGATCAGCTTCAATGAATCTAGCAAATGAGTATCTCTATTGGAATTCCTGGTCTCCCGAACTCAAGCTCGGAGGATATCTTATCTTTTTATCGGTGGTCCGTCTATGTACACGTGTGTGATACATGACTGGAACGCCGTCAGAATCAAAAACATATCGATTCATGTCCAAATACACGAACGCTTATTACCGCTCGAATTTCCCAAAGGGGGAAAATGTAACCGACGGATTCCCTGTTTTCCCCGTATGATCACCGCTTTATTGCGTCTACTCGGGCGGAGGCTCCACCGTCCCCAATCTAGCTCACCCGAAGACGGGCGTGGGCGCCACTCGTCCGTTTTCCGGGCCTCCCAAGGGGTCGTCCGAACGAGAAGACGACCGCCGGAGCAAAAAAACTTCCACTTGGCACTGAAAAACCGAGAAAACACACATGCGCTAACCTCACCAAACACTACCGTTAAATCTCCCAGGTCTTTTTGCCTGGGCAACGCTCCCGGGAAAAGATTTCCCGAGCCGCACTCCTCACAAACTGAAAAAAACGTTAACCATTTGATATAAAGAAAGATTGAATATTCAAATCTACTTTAAGTTTATTTATCAAGCAAACACTTCAATATCTTAACGTTAAAAGGAAGCCACTTACTTTGATCTACTAACACAAAAAGGGGCCCCTCGATTACGTTGACTCGCGCTTTCCACAGCCGTCCCGTCGAAGCTTGTACCACACTCACTGCCGACGTTGCCTACTTTCTTTTTGCCGCTCCACCGTTGCTCGCACATCCAAAAAAAACTGCCCGCTCAAAAGAAAAGAAGGAAAAAGAGACCACCCGCGCCAATCTTCTCGGCTTAAATATTCCGACTGAATCCCGTTTTTTTCTTTTTCCTTCTATCCACCGGGAAAAACTCGTTTTGAGTGACTTTGCACGAGTAACTCCCCTCGCTTGTTTCCACTCAAACTACACACCACCCGTAGCGATCCTATTGGGAATCGAATGTACTATCGCCGAATGCATTGATTCCATCTCCATTATCTGGTATTGATGATTCGTCGTTTACTTGTCTGCTGTGTCGTCTTCGGCAACTCATGATGCTCCGATGATGACGATCATTTGAATCGTTGGTTGGTTTCGTTTCACATGATCCTTTGGATGTTTAATCTTTCGCAAATACTCCCCGCAGTTTATTCAGCCATAGAGTCTTATTATGGAAATTTCAATGTCGCGTGAACGATGAAACAACCATCTTTAGCCGCCAATGAAGACTCTCCTGGCCGGAAGGTGGGATTGATGTTCGCTTAACCTTCCCCATTGCTCAGCAATCTTCCGCAACTATCATTGGGGTTCAAAAGTAGCTTCCCATGTCTAAGCATTGTGGGCATTATCGACTGGTTTAACGCCGACGGTGCACTTGCGCCTATTAGGCTCGGTAGGTACGATACGATGCGTCTTTAGGTTTTTGGATATTTCATAATATCTGCCACAGTCGCTGTACTCTTACTTGAGTGCGCAAACATTGCATTGGAATGGGGCGAGATTTGAGTATGAAGCCTTATGACGATGCAATTGCGTCGCATGCTCTGCCGCATATGTTGAATGGATGACGACTGTTTCCGCTCCGTGTGTATTTCGCATTTCGTTTTCGAGCTCGCGCTGGTGCTTGGTGCCTACGCCGCTTGCTGCTGGTTGCGTTGTCCGTAATTGTGGCATGTGGAACGGAAGCGACCTAGCTACATGAGTTTAATGTACATTAAGTTACAAAGCAAAATTACTATGTGGCTTCCTGCTTGTAATTAAAACAATTATTAAGTTTTAAAATTATTGTGTGGCTTCCGTTGTAATTAAAGCAATTATCAAGCTTAAAATTATTGTGTGGCTTCTGTTTGTAAGTCAAATAATAATTATTTCGTGAATGGAAATTAGAATTACTTGTTGCAAGTTACAACATCGGACTACTAGAAACAACAATTAGTAAAGTGCGGCTCGGTATTGCGTAGGTTAAACTCTTACGTAATCGCGTATGGTAGTGTTCGGGTGAGCGGCGCTACGGAGTTTCAATGTTCACCCGTAACACGCTTTTAGAGGAACGAAGGAAGTAGCTAGGCAAGTCGCAATATACCCATCTGTAGGGTGGAACGGCAGTGAAATCCAAGGGTTTTCACTCACAGCTACAAATCTTGCGATAAGATTCCGAAGAAGTTTCAATATGAAGATATCGACTCTTGTCACTTGAGCAGTTTGATAAATTCTTCTAGTTGATATACAGTGCTTCTAATCCGTCTTAGGTTTTCTGTACAAACCGGTGCATGCACGAAGACATTTCCTTTCGAAAACTCTTAGTTGTCCCATAATACTAGCACTCTGGTTGTACCAGATCTGACATGCATTTGTCAAAACTGGTGTAACCAGGGTATTTTAACAGATAATTGTGACCTTTCGATCAATGTATTTGGAATGAAAGAGTCTTCATAGGACCATAACTACTTTTTATGCCTTACCGAGCATGAATTTAACATGTTCAATAAAGTACAGATGCTGACCGAGATGAACACCGAGGTATCGAACACAGGATTTATGTGGAACCCGTTCTGAACTACCCTCGCCAGCCATAATGTGAAAGTCCTTCCAATAACGGTTCAGGTCTTGAATGACCGTCTGCAGCATTGTCCAAAACAAGATTGTTTCACACTTCTGCGCATTGATTTTTATTCGCTCATGGTTGGTGTACAGCTGCACATCATTGAACATTTTTCGGAGAAAGCTCCGAACTATTGCAGCTTTTCGGTCTGCCGTCTAGATGATCAGATCATCAGCAAATGCTACCAATGATCGCGTTGGCGAGACGTTAAAATCAAAGCCGTTCAATAGCTTGCGAATGAATATTGAGAAGAGCAGAGGCGCAGTAACTGTTCCCAGATGTAGACCATTCAATACCTTGAATTCACGCATTGTTGTCAGATCTCCATCAGTTGCAACAAATGATTTCCCGTATAACATATTGCACATCATGGCAACAAGGTGTTTGGGGAACCTGTCCTTCAGGAGTGGAAAAACTAGTCCATCAAACCTCACCGTATCGAGGGCTTTCTCCGTATCAATGAGACATTCTCCAACACATTCTCTGTTTTCTAGTTTCCAACAGATGCCAAAAGTTACTTTCATTATTACATGTGTGGTCAAATGCGTGGCACGAAAAACAAATTGGCAATTCGGCATCAACTCGTTTTTCTCTATGTGGGTGGTTAAAAATTTGTTGAGTATCACTTCAAACACCTTGCTGATGTTCGGCAGCAAGCTTTTAGGGCATGAGGATTCTTTTCCTCTCTTCAGGATTGGAAATACCTTAGCCTTTTTCTACTCATTTGGGATATATGAATTGGTCAACATGTTGAACAATATGCAACAATTCCTAATAGCAACCTCAGGCAAATGTCGGAGATCTACATTTGGAAAACCATCAGTACCACATGATTTTTTGATTTTTTGTTGTCCTGCGAAATTGAAACACAAGTCTTCATAGCTGACAAAATAATCAATAAGATTCAAGCTCGGTATGTGGTCAGATGTTAATGTTTCATTGAAATGAAGAATTGATTGGCCGTTTAGGCTTGATTTGAAGTCGGAAACTTTTGGTTTAACAACCTCTGAAAATATTTAATTCCCTCGCTCAAGGTTTGGAAGATGAACAAGTTCAAAATGTGTTCCAATCAAGGTAAGTTTATTTAAACCATCACTCATAATCCTGTTTCCATTTCAATCTGGAATCGTACTATCAATTTCGATAATAGCTCTATCGAGAAGATTGATCTCATCACTAGTGACTTCAAGATTCGATACCTTCGCTCGAGACTTCTAACGGAATATGTTATTTATTTTCACGAAAATAATATCTGAGCCCTGTGGGCTAATACCCCTCAATTTTTCCACCCATTGATTACTGACCACACTTCTGAAGTATGAACGGATTAAGTTCCGGACATTCTTCAGGTATAATTTCAACAAAGCAAATGAGGGATGGTTGTAGTCCAAAAACCGATAAATATTGTTGACACGTGTGAGAAGAAGGCTTTTTAATATTTTCAGCATTACAGTGGTTGGTTTTTCATATCGTTCCATATTGTTTTGGTGTTTAATCTTGGAAACTACTTTCTCAGTCGTTTTCAACGTCAGCTTCTCTAACTTTGACAAAAAGAGATGTATTTGATCGTTAGTTAGATTCCTGTCATGAGGAACCATTGAGCAAGAGTTGCCATCATCAGAAGGAAGACATTGCTTCTGGTACGTCCGATTAAACTTCTTTTGAAACTTTCCCCAGTCTGTTTTTTTGAAGTCCAACCGATAATTTTTATGTTGAACTGGAATGAGGAAGAGATCATCCCTTTGATGATTGACTTCCATTACGATTGCATTATGGTCACTATCGTACGAAAGCACCTGCACTTTCTGTTGAGCACTACTAAAGCTGAATTCAAGTCTTGCGTCAGCAATGCAAAGGTCCAAATATGAATTTGTCCAAGGGTATATTGGGAACTCCGGCCCCTATAGATCGCACATGTATTTAATTTGGCTCTCTGTTATCCACAATTTCAGGAATACAAATTGGATTATGAGTGGCGTTCAGCCATGATGTATGCTTGGCATTCAAGTCACCAACAAGAATATAATAACTATGTAGCCTGTTCGATTTGAGTATTTCACACAAGGAATTGAGCTCCTCCTTAAACTTGAGAACATTTTGACCAGTTGTATAGGCAGGGATAACGAAGAGGTTATCCCCACCTGGCAGTGAAATTTTGATATTTTGAATTTGACTTTTTTAATATTTGGAAAAAATAGGGTCTTCGAACCAACATCCCAGTGCCACCCTCTCCATCACCGTTTACCCTATCCTTTCCTTCGAATGTAAAATCCTTGAATGTTATGCAGTGCCATGAATTGAAGCGGATTTCAGTGAAAAACATGATGTCAGACTTTTGCTTAACAATACAGGGTGCGTACGGTATTTGAGGACACAACTTAAGAGTAAAATTAATTAGCTTGTATTTTTGACAAAATTTAATGAAATTTCTGGAATTTTTTATACAACGTTAAAATCATATATGGCTATAATAATAAAATCGCCATTAGCAGCAATAATCTCTTCGATCCGGGTCCGGAAACGATTACATGGCCGAATCAAATGCTCCTTGTTCATATCGACCATAAGGGTATTAATAGCAGTCTTCAGTGAAGAAGTGGTATTATGAGGGCACGTATTGGTCTCACGCTCTACTATGCCCCATAAGTAATAATCCAAAGGATTAAGGTCTGGGGAGCTAGGTGGCCATATGTTCGGTGTTATGTGGCCATGAAAATCGTCGGCCATCCAATCTTGTGTCGCCATCGCTTTATGTGAAGGAGCAGAGTCTTATTGTCTATCCAGAGTTTCATCACCGTTTCCAAAACCTCGATGTATGCAGCAGAGTTCACTCGAAGTCCTTGAGTAAAAAAGTGTGGTGGTATAACATGTCCTTCGTTGCTGACAACTTGTAAAACCATAACAGTGGCTGGAAATTTTTTGTGCATGACAACAGGACCCTCCGTAGGATTTGAACCTAGCCGTCTGTCATTTCTGCGATTGGTCTTTTGATCTTGAATAAATTTTTTTTCGTCGGAAAAAACCATAACATTTTGGGCGCCTCAGCGTGTTTGATTTTGTCGAAAATATGTTTTGTTCAGAGAGGCCTCTGTTCCCGTGTTCGTTCCGACATGAACTGTCCTCTTCGCATCACATTAGACTTATACTGAAGGTCTTCCTGGACAACTCTACGAATGAGGCGCTCAAAAACACGAAGCTTACTCGCAAGGGCCCTCATTGATTTTGAAGGGTCCTCGTCTATGAGCATTTGCACTTGCTCTGAAAATTCTGCAGATCAGACAGTGTCAGAACGTTGTTTTTGCGTTTTGCGACTGATTCTGTACCGCCACCTGCTGCTTCCAATTCACGGCGAACCTTATGCACGAAAGAACGGGCACAATTAAGAAAATTAGAGATCTCTAAATCTATATGGTTCGCACATATAGCGACAATGACAGCATGTCTCTTAATTTCTTGAGTGATGTTGTAGTCCGTCATTTCTTATTTGAAAAGGAAAAAAAATAAAATTGCGAAGTTATAGTCACATTTATGCATGTTCTCAAATACCGTACGCACCCTGTATGTTCAAGGAGATAATCACGTCGATGTAGAGCATTAATGGAGTTGACGTTGGTCGACATGAGACGAATCCTATCCATGGGAACGTGGCTGGATGACAAATTATTTTGAGGCATTTGAACGCCCTAAAAGCTGAAAGACAAGATTAATTTTCTCATCTGGTTTATCGATTCTCTCAGATAAAGAATTTAGTTGCTGGTAAATTTTGAAAAGTACCTCATTATTGCACTTAAATTTTATACATTATTTCCCGCATTTTCTGCTGGTCCTCTAGTCTCGAGTGCAAATAATGCTTCGCACTTGACGAAATTCAGAACTAAAATACTGCGCTGTAGTCGTGTTTGTTTTGGGATAAATTTTACTCTCACATCTTGATATCGGTAGTATCCTCGATATGATTCTAGGTGGCCAAAAACGCCGCAGTTAATACAGTATAATTTCTCTTTTGGCTCCGTCTGAGCCAATCTGCACTCACCGGGAGCATGAACGTCTTTGCATTTGACGCATCGGGAATGCGCGGTGCTGTTGGCAGCCGAACAACACTGGTTGACTTCTCTTCGCGAATGTTTTAACGGAGATAAATTCAATTTCTGGTGCTGTTTCCTTGAGGACTGGAAGAAGATGGACGGTACCTTCTCCGCAGTCCAAGCCCTTCAACAAAAAGGTCTGGTTCTTCTCACTTTTCGGGGTATAGGTGAAGTGTGGAACCTCCACAGAATTCAACCAGTGATTCGTTCTAATTGTTAATTTTTCGGCATTGACTCTTTTTATCTCAAAACTAGTTAATTTTTCGGCTGCCAATTGCCGAACCATATCCTTTCCGCTTTGACCGAAAACATTAATTAGCGGAACTTTCTCTGTATTTTTGGCAACTTTTTGAGAAGGACCAGCAGAACTGCGAGCTGGTTTCTTCCCCTTATTTTTATTTTTTAAGTAAAGGATAAAATTATGATTGTTATCTTGACTAATTTTCAATATTTTCGTCAACGTCCATTTCATGTTGAAGTCCGTTCAGCGGTGCATAGTAGTTTTGGCTGTCGTTAGCGCCTCCAGCACTTAGTATTTCTTCTGGGATGAGTTGTTTGTCAGCCTTCTTTGCCTAAGTTTCTGTATTTATTGGCCTTCCTGATTCTAGATTTTGAATTTTCTTCCCTCTCTTGTACATATCTTCGAACGTTAGTCGTCGTAGTCTCAATTCCTAAGTTTCAGCTTGAAGTCGACTCACTTCTTGTTTTTCTTCGACTACTTGAACCTTGCGCCCGCCATCTGCGGAGTCCTTGTTACTCGTGTGTCTTCTTTTATTGAAGCTTTCGTATTGCTACTCTCCCCCGGGCCCCTAACAGAGGGTAGCCGTCAGGCTCCCTCATACAGCAGTCCCGAGTTAGTCTTTGGCTTATTTGCTTTTGTTGATTTATCGAGGTCAGATAATATTCGATATGATTCCATGGGTCGATTCTTTCGATGATAAACTCAAAATTTGCTTTTAAGTGACTTATAAAACATTAATTTAATTTTTTGAAACTGACTTTTGAGAAAAATTAATTAATTTATAAAATTAATGACAGGAGCGATTAAAAACACGTCTACACGCAACGAGTGCTGGACGTAGACTTAGAATCACTTCAAACACCTGGCTGATGTTAGGCAGCAAACTGATTGGGAGATAGCCATTTGCCAAATTTGGTTTTCGTGCCAGGCATTCGACCACACATGCAATAACGAAAGTAAACTCAGACATCTGTGGGAAACTAGACAACAGAGAATGTGTTAGAGTATGTCTCATTGGTTACATGGACTAGTTTTTAGACTCCTTCAGGACAAGTTCCCCAGATACCTTGTCACCACGATGTGCAATATGTTATACGGGAAATCGTTTGTTGTAACTGATGGAAATCTGACAACAATGTGCGAATTCAAGGTCTTGAATGGTCTACAGCAGGGAACAGTTACTGTGCCTCTTCTCTTCTCAATATTCATTCGCAAGCCATTAAACAGCGGTGATTTTAACCTCTCGCCCACGCAATCACTGGTAGCGTTTGCTGATGATCTGATCATTTATACGGCAGTCCTAAAAGCTACAATAGTTCAAAGTAATCTTCAAAAAATGTTCAATGATGTGCAGTTGTACACTGACAATTGGCAAATAAAAATCAATGCGCAGAAGTGCGAAACAATCTTGTTTTGGACAACGCTGCAGACGGTCATTCAAGACCTGAACCGTTATTGGAAGGACTTCCACATCATGGCTGGCGAGGACAGTTCAGAACAGGTTCCACATAAATCCTGTGTTCGATACCTCGGTGTCCATTTCGATCTGTACTGTGCTGAACATGTCAAGATCATGCTCAGTAAGGCACAAAAAGTAGTCATGGCCCTGCGAAGACTCTTTCATTCCAGAAACATTGATCAAAAGGTCAAAATATCTATTACGAAACCCTGGTTAGACCAGTTTTGACATATGTATGTCAGATCTGGTACAACCAGAGTGCCAGTACTATGGAAAAATTCAGAATTTTAGAAGGTTTGTACAGAAAGCCTAGGACGGATTGGAAGCATTGTTTAGCAAATAGAAGAATTTATCAATCTGCTCAAGTGACAAGAGTCGATATCTTCATTTTGAAGCTTCTTCGGAATCATGTCGCAAAATATATAATCCTAAGTGAAAACCTTTCGTTTTCACAGCCGTTCCACCCTACAGATGGGTATATTGCGACACAACTCGCTACTGGCTTCGTTCCTCCAGAAGCATTCGTGTATTTGGACATGAATCGATATGTTTTTGATTCTGAGGCTGCGCAGTCATATATCACATATATAGACTGGCCACTGATAAGAATATATAATATCCTCCGAATTTGAGTTCACGAGACCAGGAATCCCAGTGGAGATACTCATTTGCTAGATTCATTGAAGCTGATCGAGCTGAGACGGAGCAAACTATACTAAATGACAGTGTCTAAATTATTCGTATTTATTTTCAGTTTTTGTGTTTTTCGTTACGTAGTTTTTGAGTTTCAGCTCATTATTGCTACATTTAGTGTTGTTGTTAATTTGTGTTAAAAATTAGAGGTATGCTAGGTATATGTTATTTTTATTTTTATTAAGGTTAAAGATAGGGTTAAACGCTTAGGTTAGGAATCTTGAGATACAATTTTTTAGTAGAAGATAAAGTTCTTGATTGAATTTTATTAGAATTAAGTTGTAACATATTAGGTATAGGATAAAGGTTCACTGTTGTGTTAAAATTATAAATAATTTTGAATAGTGTAGGCTGGTTTTTTCTCTTTTTCCCAATCAAATCATAAAATATGTAATAATCATAATTAAATTGAATTTGCTATAGTTTTTTTGATAAAATGTCTTGAACTGATAACGTATAAATTGAGAGAGCCATTCGGGCCATTAAATTTTTTTATGCTTATTGTTTGGAATATGCTTCATATTCTTTTAAAATTTATAACGATTAGTATTTTGACTTTGATCTCAGAGTTGTTTTTATTATTAATTTTACCTGGAAACTAGAAGACCCCATTAAAAGTGTAGTATCTGATTCGATGCAAGTGCCTAATGGTAGAAAAACTGCACGTTATTCTTCTTGTGTTCGGAGAGCTTTCAAATGGATATTACATGCGTGAATGTAATTGTTCTTTACAAGAACCTTTCCTTGGACTCCTTGAATTTAAGGTTACTCATGTGAACTCACTGGGAAAATTATTATGTATTTCTTCTTCTAAGGTATTTGTTATTGCTGTACTGATAAGAATCTACCACCATGATTTTTACCTGTAAAATGTATGTTTTTATCAAGAGCTAATAGCCTATACTTTCAATTCTAAGGTTGGGGAATAATAAAACAAATTTATTCAATATTCTCATTTAGAACGGCCGCTTATTTTGTTTTGCAATTACTAATATCACTTTTTAAATAGATCCTTAAATATGTGCATGATTAATGACACACAATTAATTCAATCTTCATTTCGGTTTGCTTTATTCTAGTTATCTTTGCACCATACACAAAAATTTTAATCCCAATCACTTTCATAAAGATTCTCCTTGCAAATTGTATTGATATCAATATCTTCAGAATCTCAGGGTGACGTAAGTTCTTTTTTCTTTTTATTCTCTTAGTTCGCTTAAGCTTCTTTTCCTCCTTCTCTTTTTTCCTCTATGTCTTCAATTTTTTCCTCTCTGTCTTTCTTCATTTGTTTTAATATTTAACTCTTTCTCACGTTTTTTTCTTTTTCAGAGCAGTTATTTTTTCTGGAGAGCTTAACACTGTTGATATAGTTTCAACTTTTCTTTTCACAGTCTGAACATTGTTAACACAAAGCACTGGATGTATTTTGTCCCATAACTTCGAAGGGGTTTCATTTTCGGAACAGGAACATCTTCATAGCTTCTTGAAATGCCACCACTACAATCACTTCTTGAGCAACTAGAACTACCAATAGTGACATCAATTTTTGAACTATTAGGACCAGCAACAATGACATTCTATCCGGTCATATCATTTTGGAAAAAAAAGACGTGTCTAGAGGCCTGGAGTTTATGGATTCTGATAAAAGAGCATAGTCTGGCATCGCATCAGGTTCAGAAGGAATGATTCTACAAGTTCTGAAACCACTTATTCCATTATCTGCGTTTGCTGACTCAGCCCAAACGTCAGCCGTGTAATCTTCTTTGATGCGTTATTGGTCACGTACGTTGAGCAAACAGTATAGTAGTTCGTTTTTAATGACTTGAAGAAAGCACGATCTATTGGCTGAAGCCAATGACTAGTGTTGGAAGAAATACTCATCAAAATTATTTGATTATTTTCTGAGAACTCTAGCATTTCAATGGAGCTAGTGTACGATGTATGTCCATCTAAAAGAAGAAACACCTTACCTGCTGGTTTTCTTCGAGACAATAGTTTTTCACCCAAACAAAAATAAATTACTATTTGGCTTTGGAGACTTATTTACTTCAGCACCAGGAAGCATACCATTACAAAACTCCTGTCTTAGATTCTTTCCTTTCATTTTGCAAAAAGATGGCAAGAATTTACCCTTTCCATCAACACACGCCAATACTGAGATGGTTTCACCCTTTCCTCCCGAAGTAACAGGAGTCACATTTTTAGAGCCTTTCATGGCAAGTACCTTCGCAGGTTTGCTATATAGCTACAAACCTGTTTCATCTATATTCAAAATTTTTCAAGTTTCATCCATAAGACCATTTTCTTCCAAAACATTCTTTAAGGGGTCAAAATACGCTTTGACATCTATTTTATTTAAACGCTTTACTATCGCAATAGATACTCTTTCAGATTGCCGGGTGGAAAATTCAGGATTGCGCACAAAAAAATAAAAAAGCCAGTTATACCCTGCTTTTTTAGCTTCATGATTGAAATTATGTTTCGATTGCAGGTTTTCAGCTAAATATAGAGTGGTCCAACCATAATGCACGATGTTAATTGTGAGTCACACTTAAGGTAAAGTTTTTTGCACAACTTAATTTGAAATTTCTTTGTTTTGGTGTTTGACAAATTTAATCATGGAAAGGTACACAATTGAGCAGCGCGTTAAGGTTGTTGAGGTATTTCACGAAAATGGGCGTTCTAATCAAAATGCATTTCATGCACTTCGTGATTTTTTTGGTCAGCATAATCGACCAAATGTGTCCACAATCGCGAGAAACGTGCACAAATTTTAGCAAACCGAGTCTGTAGGAAATGTGAAATTACTTGTGCCTGCTCGCTCAGTTCATTCTGTGGAAAATATCGCTGATATTCGCGATAGTGTGGCAAAAGAGCCGTCAACCTCAACTTGATGAAAAATGTTCATTATTGCGAGATTATAACAGACTTCTTGTGGCTAGAAATTGAGGTTATGTACGTGGACAAAATTGGGTCCAACTAGATGGTGCCATTTGTCACACAGCCAACGAAACATTGGCTCTTTTGCGCGAGAAATTCAATGGCCGTGTTATCTCACGTTGTGGCGATGTTAATTAGCCACCACGATCATGTGATTTGACACCGTTGGCCTTTTTTCTCTGGGAATATTTAAAAGAATAAGTGGTGTATCAATAAGTCAAGAATAATTCAAGAGCTAAAGGATATGATAATTCAGCACATTAACGACTTTGAACCTCAATTATGTCTCAGAGTCATTGAAAATATGGACCATTGGATAGAAGTATGCCACCATAGCCGTGGCGAGCATTTGGAAAATATTTTTTTAAGCATAATTGTCAAAGATTTTCCTATTATAATAAAAAATATTAACATAATTCTCTGAATACATTTTGTTTTATTTACAATTAATGAGCTATAGAATGTACTGAGTCTCTAGTTGGGGTAAACTCTCTTGACTGTAAGTTTTTAGGTAAATTTCTCGATTTGCATGAAATTTGGTACAAAGGTTCACTGATGTATGTGATGATTCTCACAATAAAAAATCCAAAGTCGGTACGGCAGAAACAAAATGGCGGCCGCTCAAATGTCGAAAAACGTGCAAAATTTTTTGTTGTAATAGTGGTCAAAGCTTTCAACAGATTTTCATGAAATTCGGCAGTTGGATAGGTCAGGTTACAAAAGACAAAATGGCGGCCAGTTAAAGCTCAAAACTTCAAAGGCTTCTAAAAGTCGCAATTTTGATTCGACAAATATGAACCTTGATTTCAAGATAGGCATTGTTTAGATCTACAGACTTTGATATTATGGTGATCATGCATGTGCAAATTTCAAAATGGCGGTGGTTTAAATACGCGTTTTTTTCAGGTTTTTGCGGCGCTCTAGCGGTCACATTTTCCAGCGGATTTTGATGACACTTAAGATTATGAATCTCTGTACTATGTTCTTGCATTATGCAGAAAATTATTAAAATTGAATGAAAAATAAAAAAAGTCGAAAATTTAAAACCCAATACTTTTAGCAGCCATTTTCACTAAAAATTGAATTATTTTGCCCTGTCTAGAGTGAAACTCCGATTTGAACGAGATTTGGCACATTGATTGATGGAGTCCTAGCACCCAAAGATTTATAATAGTCCAAAATCAAATGCCTGCATTCAAAATGGCGGCCCCCAAAGGTCAGAAGGCAAGCGCAATTCGCTATTTTAGTAGCAACTGAAATAATTATTTTTTTTCATGGAAACGTTTTAAATGACTTATCTTGAACGTATTTATAAATCAGAATATTTTTTAAATATGGTAAATATTTTCATTAATACCCTAAAAAATTATAAAATCGCGACTTGTCTGTCTGTCCGTCCGTCCGTTTGTCACAAGTTTTCTCGCAAACCACATAGGCTAGAATGAGGAAATTTTCTACGTAGGTCAAAAGTGGTGCCTCTTGAAATTCTCCCGATACAGGGGGGTATAAACATTTTTTTTATTTCTGTAGACCTCTAGCAGCCAAGTTTCTCAACAGATTCCGATAAAACTTGAAATTATAAGTTATTAAGGCAAGTTAATTTAATTTAATTATGCAAATCAGATGACAAATAAAAAATTCGAAAATTTACAGCTTAATATTTTTAGCAGCCGTTTTCAATAAAAATTCAAATGAATCGAAAATGTATATATTAATGACAATGCAAGTGCTGATTAAACTTTTATGGAAATCTTTTGAAATTAACTATTTGAGCTATTTAAGCCGACAAGTTATCACCGTTGTGTGGTAGCCACTGTGAAATGTTTAAACAACAAATGTGAGAAGGGCGAAACGAGTATAAATATGTTTATAACAATTTGTTACCCGCAAATTTTCAATATGCGACCCATACGTGTGCAACTCAATTTAATTAGCAAAATATTTGCGCCTCTATGAAGGTTCTCCAAAAACGAACGGCGGCAGATCCTTTCTGTTAATAAATACCTATGTAGTGCTACACAAATTCCAGTAAGAAGTCCAGTAGTAGGCAATCCAAATTCGTTTTCGAAAACTTACGCTCCATACGAGAAATTTACCTTTCCGGCTGGTGCTGCCAACGGGAATTTTTTTATATATCCGACGATTTTTGTTTCGTTTTCAACTCCTTGTAATGAATTTTTCCCCACGGAGCCTTTATTGAAATTTTGTGACTTGATGCGTCTCTTTAGAGTTGTTTTTGGTATGCTAAACGCTTTTGCTGCAGAATTCATTCCTACTCCATGTTTTCAACAGCTTTAATTTCATTTTTTAATCGATGTTTAGACCATTGTCCTCTCCTAGACGTGCCTTTTCTTGTATAAAAAGTTAGCATTTTCCTATAATATAAAAAAACCAACTGTGGATAGGAAATTGCCGCTCAACATTTAATCTAAGTGCCATTCATTATCATCTGCATATATGTTTCTTTTTTTTACTTGTCGGCACCATTGACAAGGCAGTCTGTTGTCTACTATACACGAGAATAAAAGCATAAAACGCAATTCGGTATTTTATTTCAAATCATACTTAGTTTCGTTTGGAAAGTACATGGTCTTTCGAGCCGGATCGTGCCGGTACGTGGAAAATATATTCTTACTGTTTGTTCTCACGTAATAATTTAAATGCAAAATGTCCAATATGTCCACCGCGTCTAAGTCAAAAAAGTTCATCGTCTCGAAAAATGGTTCCGCTGCATCCGCTGAAATGAAGTGCTCACACACACGCACACATTCGCAAAGTGACGTGTCAAATGGAATAGAAACATTGAGTATAGCGATCATCAAAACTTCAAAATCAGAAGTGAAATTATAGACGTTAGAGACAAAATATTGGCAAAAAAGTTTGTAAAAATCAATAAAATAATTAAACTCCTTGAAATCGTATATCGATTAAGGAAACATTACTTAACATATTCAATCAAAATCAAAGTGACGAATGAACCAGTTGAAAGTAGCAACAATGTCGAACTATCGAACTCTATTGAAAAAGTGCCTCGCGTAAAATAGTGGGAAACAATCTCGAATGTTTTGATGGTTCATCAAAACTAAAATGACCATCTCTTTTGTTGAAATATTGTATATCAGCGAAAATTTGTGGATTCTCGGCAGCAAAAAACATTATGCGCCTCGAGAAAAGCCTAGCAGGTGAGGCAAAAGAAGCCTTGGACTTTTTTCTTTTATCCACTCAGGATTCTGAAGTGATCATTGACATTTTAAATCAAAAATATGGTAATCACGACGATTTATACAAAGAGGTATTCGACAAAGTGAAGAGAGTGCCATATCCTAAAAATAGCCAGCAATTTATAGAATTTAGTATTATTGGCCGTACTATTGTCGCTGCGAGCGGAATGTTAGTTGAATTTGTACAATCGAAAGAAATTATTGCAATTCTGTGCAGCAAATCACCCGCGCATTTGTCTTTATAATGGGGCGAGAGACCATACATGATTTTTCCAACTGGGTACACGAATGGTGACCATAACATCCCCAATAACGGTAATTCGTTCAAACGATAAAGTCTCCGAGCAGGAAAATACAGTTAAAGTTTCCTGACCTGTCACACCTGACAAGCCTGCATGAACATGCACGTTGTGTAAAATGGCGACACACCGAATGGACAAATGTGAAAAATTCAAAAATGTAGAAGCTAAAACGAGATACATTATGGCCCAAAACGTCATCGGGTGTTACCGCTGCTTAGATTTCCATATGGGCAATTGCAGTAATAGGAAGCTGATGAAATCGATAATTGTCAACGTTTTCACCACAAATTGCTCCACAAATACGGTCCATCTGCTGAAATATAATGAGCCGTCGACGATCATCCAATTAAGGTGATGCCAGAGATAGCGAATGCTAAACTAGAGAGGCTGAAAGCACCAATAAAAGTGAAGGCAATCTTCGATAAGGGTAACACCGTAACCCTTATTGACTCCAAATTAGCTTCCAGACTTGGATTGGAGGAACCGCTTAACCCGCTTCACTGTCGCTGGATGGCCGATACTTACAGAGTTGATGGCACATCCCAAACAGTCATATCCAAAACTGGGGCAGTAAATCAGGAAGGTGATCCCTTCGAGTTAAAGAATGTACGTACTGTCAAAGGGTTGAAACTACTCTCTCAAAGCTGCGGCATCAACAAACTCAAGCAAGATTTTCCATATATCAAAGCTGTAAATTGCTGCACATGGGACGATGACATCGAACCTCTATTGTTGAAAGGTCATTAAAAGAGAAAGCAAGCATTATTCATTTTCACCGTGAAAAAAATTCATCAGTTAGAGTTACCGCAGAACATTTTAAAATAGGAAAAACGCAAGTAGCAGAAATTATAAACAATCAAGATGCTATTTCAAAGTGTTTCCGAGATAACGAAGTTTCAGAAAAAACAAATCGGCTTTTCCAAACTGGTCCTGGTTCCATAATAGATAAAGTAGTGTTCGAATGGTTTAAGCAAGTGCAGGCTAACAAAATTATTGTTTCGGGTCTGATTATACAGGCGAAAGCGCGAGAAATTGCCCAGGAAATGAAAATCTCAGACTTCAAGGCTTCAAATGGATGGTTGAACCACTTTCGGAATCGCCATAACATTAGTTAGCTATATGTGGAGAGTCTTCGTCGGTCAATGAAGAAACACTAGTGATCTGGAAAAACAAAATTCGCAGAATCATTCAGAGATACGAAGCAAAAAATGTATTTAATGCAGATACAACTGGACTGTTCTATCGAGCGCTACCAGAGAAACTTTGTGCTTTAAGGGAGAAGATTGCTCCAGAGGAAAAATTGCCGAAGAGTGCCTCACAGTTCTTCTTTGTTCCAGCATGACTGGGGAAAAATTACAGCCTTTAGTCATACGCAAAGCGGGGAAGCCGAGATGCTTCAAAGTTTCAATCGGAGTTACATGGAAGTACAATAGCAAAGCATGGATGACGACCGACATTATGACCGAATGGTTGGAAGCGTTTGACAAAAAAATGGCAGCTCAAAAAAGAAAAATATTGCTTTTTCTTGATAATGCAACTTCCAATCCTCATATACAGCTTAAGAACGTTGAACTGGCTTTCTTTCCCCCAAACATAACTTCTACTTCACAACCCTTGGATCAAGGAGTAATTAAAAAGTGGAAGTGAAGTATCGGCATTTAATTTTGACCCACCTACTTGCAAATATAAAACAAGATCTATCTGCTGGGGAATCGGCCAAGTCTATCGACGTTTTGAAGGCAAGAACTTGGATAAAAAAAGTCTGGAATGCTGTGGAGACTACAACAATAGAAAACTGCTTGGTAAAGTGGTTTCCCGGGCAATGAAATGATTGAAAATTCAAGAACAGTAGATGAAGAGTCAGACCTTAATGCATTAATTAGAATGGCTAGCATGAGTATGAATGCAACCGAATTTTCACAAATTGATCAGAAAGTAGCAACGAAAATCTGAAGGATTTTTTGGAAAGCTTCCAGCGACAAGACGAAGAAAATGATGAATTTACTTACACACCTGCACAAAGAGAACGTTAGTAGCATAACTTTTACAAAACATTCACATATAAATGAGTACAGCTGCATACTTAGGAACTTTTTCCTTTCGGTGGATTCCTCCATTAAAGACTTGGCAGCAGGACTTCAACATTTGATACAAATAAAAGACTTTTACCAAAGAAAAGCAAATGTGAAAGGCTTCAACTCAATCAATCATGTCCTTATTTATCACGAAGAACAGATTGTAAAATCAAAAGGGGAGAAACAAACTGAAATAACCCCTTTTTTCAATTCATAATTATTTTTTATTGACGTTGTTGTGCATTTTTAATCTTAACTTCCAATTTTGAATACTTATGCTGTGAAATTAAAAAAAATTAATAAATTTCTTCAGAACTTTATATTCGTATAGTTGCTAGCACATGCACTATTTCCGACGGACACCCCTTTCCAACGGATGATCCCATCGTTCCCGTAGCTGTCCGTTGCGCAGAAGTTTCACTGTACTTTGCTTTGCTGATTTGGAGCCCATGCATTCACCAGAAAACGTCTTGCCAAATATAAAAGGTATGCATACATCCAGAACAATACTTCAAATCACAACCTGGATTGGACGATTTATTGTCAATATAAGGAAACGTCAAAACGAGAGAAGTCAGGGCACATTAACGACGGAGTGATATTGGAGCGAGATTCAATTGTGAGAAGCAATTCAAGCAAGATGATTCTCGATCGATATTCATAATGTCCAGGCAAATCAGCAAAACATGTCTAGGAGACTCAGCAAAATCAGTTTAAATTTGGATCAAAATGGTATGCTACGAGTGGATAGCCGAATAAAAAATATCGAGAAACTCAAAATGATCAAAACTGAGCTGGTTGTCCTAGATAACCAAGAGCCTTATGTGCACTTGGAGATTGAATATCTTCATAAAAAATTTGGACATCAAGGAATGCAGACTGGCATAAACGAATTGCAGCGCAAATGTTACATTCTGGAGCTACTTAGCATTCTGAAGAATGTCATAAGTGATTGTTTGAAATGCAAGAGTCGACTGTTCAAAGGTGTCCAACCTTAAATGGGATTATTGCCAAGTGAGCGCTTTTGCGTGTACGAGAAACCATTTACAACAACAGGAGTCGATTTCTTTAGCCTCTTTAACGTTAAACACGGCTAAAAATTGAAGAAATGATATCGAGTCCTATTTTGCTGTATGATAATTCGAGCAATTCACGTTGAAATAACACATTCATTGAGCACAGATTCCTACATCATGGTGATAAAACGGTTTGTAGCCAGACGAGGTAACGTTCAAAGTCTTTGGTGAGACGATGGATTATAGTGAATAGGTAAAATTCAAAAAGTCCGTGAAGAACTGCAGCGATGGTCTGCTGCCTCGGCAGAAGAAGATGTAAGTATCCGCCGAGAATGCCCTTGTCTGGAGACGCATGAATACGCTGGGAGGCTAGCATTGCCGTGTCGTAGGGCGGGTTCATTCCCCCAGCACAAGGACCCACTACAAAAGAATTTCGCATTCATGAATTTCTGGGGTCGAAAATACAAGGCGACCGAAGTCGCAAAAAGTGTAGCCAACTATACCAGGGACAACTGACTTGTTCATGGAACATGAGAAACTAGTAAAAAGAAGCGGTAGCAGGATAACCTCGTCCTTACCCGGAGAGGCTCATGGCCCACAAATGAGAGAGGGGCAACCGGGTGGTGATGGAGCCCCCGCGCACCCGCCCAACCGGATCAAAATCCATAAATTTTGCAGTGGCCAGGTATTTCTCTTCTGAGTGGAAAACTCATACAACTTAACTTGCATGAGCCTTCCCATCAGAGGAGAAGTATCCCGGTGACCAATTTATGCCATGGAATTATGCGATTTGATTACATAACCCTATGTCATAAAGAGGCACCTTGCTCGGGCTACTCAACCCGCGAAGTCACCTGAAACAAAGGAGTTTAGTGTGTACCCGGCGGCTGGCTCATGTTTGGTGGTGAGACCCTGCCACCGTTCCGGGTCCTATACCCGTTCAAAAGAGCAAAAATGGAAAGACCGCTGTTATACGTTTAACACTTCATTTTATTCATGTTTTAAAAAAAATACATCAATCAATCAAAAAAAATACTAATATTTTCTCTTTCTGCAAATTTTTCGCCGTCTAAAAATGCAAATAAAATAAATCTAAATTATAAAATATTTGTATTTATCTAGTCGTTTTGTTTCCATAAACAAACTTGTTTAATTTTTTTGTTTTCTAATTTTTCAATTGTCAGTTTCTGTCCTGTCTCTGTCCTTTCTTTTGAATAGCGTTTGTTATGTTATAATATCATTATGTTTAGGAACTGAGTGACAATATTTTTTGTTGTCTATTAACTTTTTCGATCAAGTTTCAACCAGGTTATTGATATCTAGGAAATTTCTGCTGGATTGATAGTTTTTCTACTATTTAAAGGAATGATTTGCGCAAAGGAGAGTTGAATATAGCATTGACAAGGATCATACGAAAAATTATTTTTAATTGATAGAATTTGAAAACAAAAAATTTTATTCTTTTATGGTTTTACTCGTTAATCCGTTGTATTTAAAAAGCTATAAAAATATATTCCAGTCTCTATACGCCTTTTCCATTTCTGATTTTTTCTGTTTTCATGCCTTAAAGTTGAAATGAAGGTTAAGTAGAAATTTAGATAAGCGTATCAATTATTAAATTTTACGGAAGAAAAAGACCATCCGTCGAGATTTAGTTAATTTAAAATGTTTATCATTTTAAAATTGTCAATCATATCCATACAAAAATAGCGACTTAGCTAGAATGAAATCAATTTCAATCGTTGTTTTTAGTGTGCCATCAGCATTTCACGTTATTTATTTACAAGAATTGACTTCCAGTGGTTTTCATTTCAATTTTTAAGAGGGCGTTGCGGATTTTTGAATATCAAACAGAATCCAATACAATCAATTAGAGTCAAAGTTGTAAGAGAGAAAAGCCTACCTCTTAGATGATTGCACCCATAATAAATATAACCGAATTTCTGTTTAACCGTATGCCGGTTTCATCTCCCATTTAGCGCACTTCCAGCTAGCACAATGAAACCTTTAATAAATCAAACCAATTTCCAGAAAATGAGCAGCTAATTTCTCCACTAATATGCCTCATAATGGATACTCATTCCGGATAGAATTAATAATTAAATCGCTAGTTTTCCTAGGTTTTACGAATTACTTTACAGTATTGTTTTTATTTCTCAAAATGATTTCTACGCACCGTTTCTATTTGGTTGGTCTAAAAACGTTTTATATTTCGACCGTTTCTATAAAATGTTGTTTAATATTTAATTATCTTTTCTACAATCTCGAATCATTTTTTCTTTCTCGCGCTCTTTTATTTTATTGACTTTAGTAAATTTCGACAACTCTTTCTTTTCTCCTTGAATTTGTTTTTCATATCATTAAGGTTGGTCTAAATGAACTTATTCTTTTCTTCTCCAGTCATTACACTTTGCAATTATAGTATTTTCTTCTAACATTTTCTTTTCATACTCATTGTATTTATATAAAGGAGGAAAAGTGATAACTACTTAGATCTGAATTTAAGAGGAAAAGAAAAAGATAAAACATTATTATTAATATTTATAGAATTTCTGTTTATAATAAAATTATATGAATTAAACTAATCAGATTCATCTTCTCGATTGTCAAATCCTGTTAGATTGGCTGATTGTAACGTAACTCGCGAGACGGCATATTCAATTAATGCTAAATGACAAAATACATATTGATCGAGCATTTGTATTGAGTAAGCACGCTGTGAACGAATTTTTTCCACGGTACCCTTAATATCAGCGGTACCAACATCTTCCAGTCGGGATATGCATATATCGAGGGTGATAAATGTGCCTATTCGGCCTATTCCTGCGCTACAATGTACAACTACTGGTGGTCCTTTTGGATGACCCTATATAGCCGTTCCCTGCTATATCTTCCGTCCTATATACTAAACGGTAAACAAAATTAAATTTTCCCACACAACGTGTTTAGTTCACTGTGTTTATAGAGGACCACTACACACGCGGTCAACGTTCGTAGCCAATCTACACAAGCTCTTTAAGGGAAACGCTGCCTTTTACTCGATTTTCACACCAAGCTAAACAAAGGAAACACACTCGCACTTGCCTATGTATTCAATTTTCTAAAAATTTTACATATCCTCATTTCGTGTGAGGGAAATTTCTGTTACAATTTCTTATCTTTTAACTATCCGTTGACTTCCAACAAAATTCACGGTTTACTATGAGCATAAACAAATGCATTTGATTTTCAATCACTAAACAATCCGAACTTGAATCTATAAATAAATTGCTTGGCTATCCACCGAAAATTGACAGCAATTTTGCCGGGAACGTATCATTGTTGCTCAGCACTGCGGTTTGGTCAAGAATTTAGACGACTATCCACAAAATCGCAAACAATTTCGCGGCGCTAGTTGATAACGCTAAATACGTAGCTTGGGCGAGTTTGTGAAGCGATTTCTTAAATTTATTTTCGCTTATTAAGTAAAAATGTGTATTTTTTCCCGCACCGCGCGAAATCACGCCACCTCACACAAAGCTTGCCGCCTGACTCCTCACAGCGTTCCGCGTTCATTCGCGAGTTCAAGCAGACTCCCCTTGTGCATCCGCCGATGGGATCCATGGAATCCCAGGTTGCGTTGAGTAGATTGTTCAACGATAAGAGCTGTTACTCACAGTTCGATGAGTGTAAATGTATATTTTGTATGTCTAGGCAGAGCATATCTACTAACAAGCAATTTCACGTAGAACAAATTTCGCATCTAACGGTAGTTAACGTAAAGACCGATTTGGGTATGTATTGCGTAAAATTAGAGATCGATTTGTGTATGTATTGAGTAAAATTTATTTTCCTCTCAAATTGTTAGAAAGGAAAGAAAGAAATGCAAAATAATTTCTCTTATGTTATTTTACGTCCCTTTCTAATCGGAAAAACAGCTGGTGCAGTTGCTTGTTAGTATATATGCTCTGGTCTAGGTTTACGATGAGCGGAATGCGAGAATGTGTATTTTACATACTTTCGAGTCATTGTAGGATTTTCTATATGGAACTCGTTTGCTGGTTGTGTAGTGATTTAGTAGATCTGATCTATATTGTGCATGAATTTTCTTTAACACTTTGCCTGCGCCGAATTTGAATCGAGCATTTTTATTTATATTTAATATATAAGATATTAAATATATAAATTTGCCTTAAAAATAAAATATAAATTTTATAAAAAATTATTAGATAATTGAAATAAAAAATAATAAATATAAAAAAACTGCTCTATTACTACAGGATCTAACCTTCCTAGAGCGATTTGGGAGCTGCTAATGGCTTTCGAAGAAATCAATGGGCGGAAAGTCTAAAATGAATGTGCTGAAAACGGAATAAATTGGAAGGTTATTCCTCCTCTAGGCTCTAGACTGTTTCAAGTAAGCTCTTTACACCATTTTGAAAGGTCGACAACAAACGGATGAGGTTTTATTGACAGTTTTTGCGGAAGCGGAATATTTTACCAACAGCAGACTTTTGACAAACGTATTACATCGTCCTGAGGGCTTATGTAGCATAAAAATCAACGATATTCTTCAAGTCGGATCAACAAATAGGTATTGGAACACCTGGGAATTTTACTGAACCCGCCACGCTACTGAAGCGACACTGGCGTACCGCGCAATACTTGGCGAATTTATTCTGACGAAGATGACTCCGCAAATACGTCCCTACGTTGATTTACCACTCAAAGTGGAAGGAGACTGGCATTTACCTTCAGCCTGGCGAATTAGTAGTGCTAAACGAACAACTACTGCCCAGAGGACAATGGCGAATCGGGATCACCACACACACCTATCCAGGTCAGGACAACCGCAACCGGAATCTATCAAAGGACAGTGAACAAAATTTACCGCCTTGATCTTGGTGCTGGTGATGGGGTCAATAGCGGAGGGCAGTATGTGGATGAGGAAATTGCCATTCCACATTTACTCAAAGTGCCATTCATTATTATCGTCATCTATGTTTTTTTTTGCTTGTTGGCACCATTGACAAAGCAATCTGTTGTCTACTATATACGAGAGTAAAAGCCTAAAACGCGATTCGGTATTATATTTAAAATCATACTCAGTTTCGTTTGGAAAATGCAGGAAATACCTTTGTATTCACAATAATTGTTTTTATAAGTATCTTTTAATTTATGTTAGAAGTAAAGTCCTACTAGGAAATATGGTTCAACTATCCCAGGTTTTTTCAAATGGGCCAACTATCACCAATGTCAATGATCCATTTTTCCCAATTCTCAGGGATAAATATACCGGCTTCTCGTTCAGACAAACAATGCTACTGGAACGCCATTTTACGTTGATTATACTCAACTATACACTTGAGTTACAGCACTGACTTTTAGTCCAAATAATTTCATCAAACCTAACCACATAAAAATCAAATCCTGTGAAAAAACTTTTCAACTCACCAAAAGAAAGTAATGAAGTTTTTTTTCCTGGAAGACATGAAACTCATAAGCAAAATTAAGCGTTTTTACGTCTGCTCAAGTAGAAAGCCACTACACAATTAATGCGGCGCTGCTGTGTCAGACAAGCAAAATATTCATATCGTCCGTCTATACCGGTGGTCCGTCTACCCGCTCTTCGCACATGTCAGAGGGGTTTTGTAGTTAACATAGGGTAATGTTAACTACAAAACCCCTCTGACATGAGCGTTGTTTGATTTATCCAACTTGTTTCTCGTTGTCATTGCAATCACAATATAATATTGACAGTGCTCTATTTAACATAAAACTAATCAATTAGAACTCGATTATGAAACTAGTGATAAGTTCTATTCTAGTTGTTGATTGTTGAGATCGTTCCTTTACTGCAATGCAAATCTACAAAATATTGCTAACAATCATCAAAACTTATTAAGTTTCCACAAGCAAGCCTGTGAAGACAAAAAACATTTTGAATTATACCATATATTCACATTTAAACTACTTCCGTTGACATTTAAAACCATTCACACTGTTTCAATTCTAACTAAATTAAAGGAGCTAAAAGATATGTATCAAATTACTTAGAAATATCTTCTTTCGTCAGCTTTCAAACTAGCACATAAGCAAACGCTTGAATACAGTTAGATCTAATCAAGGCGAAACATGGCACTACCATCCCTAACAGCATGGCAACATACACATACATATATGCATAATCTTCCCTATTCTATGGACAATCTCTTGTCTTGTTAGTTGTAAAATTTATTAGAAAATAGTTTCCACCCCAAACACTGAACTAGAGCTGTCTCCGAACCTCCCTAACAAGATACAAATGATGCTATCGTTCGGATACATCTAAACAACCGAGTTTAGAATTCTCCAAGCAAAATATTCGTTTGTGCTACAACTTGTGATTATTATTGGAATATTCATCGTCAACATCTGCCAACGCACAGATAACACAAAATACTCCCTAATGAATACTGAAAATATTGAAATGACACTATGAACTCAGTCAGCAGCATCAGCACTAGCAGGATGAGGTATCCTTACGCAGCATATTATTATCAATGCTCATCCTTAACTCAGTTGTCCTTCGTGTATACGTGTGGAGTTGCATCATGTATACATCCTCCGACACAATACATGGCTACAATTGGGAAATTTATTGAATATGATATTGAGGCGAAGGTTCCAGGGGGAGTTTGCAAGCAAGAACGTCTTTTCTGTCCAAGGACTACACCAAGGCGATTCGTCTAACGAAGAAAATGATTCCAGTAAAAGATGACATTGTTTGCGGAAGCTCCCAGATGTAGGCTATTATTTTATTGGAAAAGTGTTTGTAAATTCATGCCAGAGATTAGGTCAATTTTGAGGGTGGGCGTGTGAGCGCGTTGAGGGACGACTAGGCCGTTTGACTTGAGTTGGTGATTCTGTGAAATATTGATGAGGATAATTTGCAATTTCGTATCTGTTTGCTGAAATGATTGATATGAAGGCAAAACCAATTTGGAAGGAAATTTATGATCTGTTCAAGGCGCCGCGTGTACGCCAACACAGCAATACATGTGGAAAATAAACCTTTGAGAATAGTGCTTATTCATATTATCAATTGTAATAAAATGGTATTTTTCTCAGTAATTATCCTTTTATACCAATTGTGTTGCAACAAATTGAGCCTTGATGTGAACATCAAGGCCCGGCGGCTTTTCAAGAAAAAAGAGAATTGGCCTGCGGATATCAAATAAACAAAATAATTGACTACATAATATTTATCTGCGTACTCTACTCTATCATCTTTAGAAATGTTCTATTATGGGTCAATTAGGCTGATCTACAGTATTTCAATTTTTTTTGTTTCGTTAAAGTGAGAGAATACGGAGGCTTGAGATGAACGCAAACATTGTACAAAAAGGAACCGCTACTTTCCCGAGAGAAGGTCATTGCATAACATGGGGAATTTCAAACAGAAAGATGTTAAAATGGCTGAAGTGAACGGCTTATTTTTACATAAAGGATTTAAATTTGACGGACAAAGTTAACTTTAACCTAGTAAAACAACAAACTAAGAAGTTTCGATGAGATGCTCAACTTCTCTTCTCAAGAGCAGCCACTCTTGATCACCACAAGGCTGCTTGACGGTTTATGTTAATAACAAATGGGGGGAGCAATGGCCTCCACCTTGGCGTCAGAATGCTCTTACACTCAATACGCAACCAGCAATAGTAGCTTGCGAGTTGTGAAGTGCGAGTTGTGGTAAGGGTTTTATTGGAAAACAAGTTGGGTAAACAGACCTATGCTTACGTCAGAAGGGTTTTGTACTGAACTTCTCAGAAATGCACTCACCAGCAATGAAACACGTCAAGAATTATGTCAAAGAGGTGTGCACGTTTAGAAGAAAATCAATAGTTTTTCTACTTTAAACGGCCGCTGGTTTGTTGCAAACCAATAAAAATCACTCAGATCATGAATTCCCAAAAATATTAATGTTATTGACCTTATTTGAAAATGTCAGGAAGATCAAGTCAAAACTGCAGTGACTGATTCGATGGAAAGTCAATCAAATACCAAAATCATGTGTTATTGTTGTTGTAATTGGAGAAATTTCAAACAGCTATAACTACCGTGCATATCATTTGATTTTCATCAAACTTACAAAGTTTAAGGGACTTGTGTAGGACTATTTAACTATCGAAAATTAAAAATCAATCAGGCAAATATTTCATTTTTCCTCTGTTTCGGGCAACCTTTCCAAATTTATCAATTCCTTAAGAGCTCTTCCTTCCACGGTAGTCTTGATTGCAGCAACATTTTTTTGTCACCCTTAGCGGGGTGATGACCTAAACATATGTACAAATTGATAATCTATTCAAAAATGTTTAGTACAATCTGTAGTGATTAGCTTTGCCGCGATGTTTGGTATATCTAATCTAAAGTGTTTTCATTACTTTTGCTGAGATGATAACTGAAATCTGGGCAGGATTCTGATTTGGCTCTGGCAAATTTTCTCACGTGGAACTAATACTTACGATTATTTTCCCTCGAAAAATGAAAAAACTTCAACTTAATATTTTCTAATGCTTTCTTTATTGTGATTCGTATTTAAAGTTTAGATTTGCTCCATACGAAGTTCTCCCTGGTTTTTCATTTTTTATCTCTATTTAACATATTTTCTTTCCACCGAATTTCTGCTCAATTTGCTATGTGTAAAGTTGGGAAGAATAGAGGAACTTTGTCCATGGGAAAGTGGAAACTTCGAATGAGAATTATAAGTGAACAGTGCAAAAGTACATGAAAATAGTCGAAATTTCCATATTTGGAGGGAAAGCTACTGTATTTAACGATTTTTAAGGTGAAATACTTCACAAAAGATCAGTCGAAATCCATTTAAAGCTTTCGTAAAATTGAATTATTTTTTTCAAACTGAGAGATTTTACTTTTACCATTTTGAATTAAATAAAAAATATGTATTGCAGTCAGTTTCAAAATAAAAACCAGAAAAATAGAAAATATCTTATATTACAATTAAATTTCAAATTTTATTTAGAATCATGCATCTGAAAAAACTGCAATCTTGCAATACTTCGATGAATTCGCAGACAAGGTAGCAAAGTGCCAGAAATGCGGACTTTGCATGAAGAATGAGCAAAGCAATTATGTGAGAAGACATCTCGAAAAAATCCATGCTATCGTTTTCACCGAAGAAAATCGTACACGCTCCTCAAATGTGGTAGCGTCTTCATCTTCATCTATTCTGAAAAAAGTTCCATCCAAGCAAGACTTTGTCAAAGTAAATATTTCTGAAAAAGACTTATTTAAATCATATATTGGTTTAGTCATATACTGAAGATAATATTTCATTTCATGTTTTAAAATTCGCTGAATTTCGGTTAATATTTAATCCGATTTGTGATGGCTTAAGTGCTATTCGTGGGAAAAAATTCCGTTTAAATGAAAAAATTGCAAATCAAACGTAGCATTAGTAGCACAAAAAATAAGGGACATTGTGAAATGTGAAATGAAGCGCAAGCCATTGTCACTCAAAATTGACAGTGCAAGTAGATTGTCTTGAACTGTTTTTGGAATTAAGGCATAGTTGAGCAGAAAGTTGCAACGGTGCCACATCCAAAAAGCTCGCTGCCAAAATTTTCTGTGTTTTAAACCAATATGACATATCACTTCAACAAATTATATAGAATGCCTTCAAGTATTACCCTTTCAAGAAGCTTACCAATATTTTAAAGCAACGAAATCGGACGACTATCGACCACGTCAGTACTGCCCAACTTCTTGGATATTGCGAATAGTTTTGCACATTTCCGTTGCTGAAGGAAGTAGCAAATGTTAATGCAGATATTTAGAATGATCACGAGGAAAGCAAAGAAAACATTGGGAAGCCTTTCAAGTATATAATTGGAGATTCCATTAGCCCCTGCTGGTTTTTTGGATTTCTGCTCCAGCACCAATAAAGTGAGCCTCTTAGGACTGACAAACAGACCATGGCTAGTAGGCGCGTCAGAGGAATTCGAAACAAAGAACCGAGTCAAGCACAATTGATCATTGTTCCTGTCGAAATTCGTTGTGGTACTGCTCACTAACTAAGTAACGGAAGAGTCCTCACTTGCTTTCTCTCCTTGAAGAACTTTCGCAAAATGTTTTGCGGTAGAGTCAGTGATGGTTTTGTCATCCATGAGCATGTATCCATCATAAGTGAGGACGCCGGGTAGCCTTTTTCTGCCCGTTATCGCATTGATGTGAGGAAACAAACAGGGACCTGGTTTGATACTTTCCAGGGCCTTTTCAAATCGCTCGTTAACAAAAGCCGTAGTTCTCCTCTAAATCATGCGGTTTAGAGACAAAATCACTAGGTGAATACGTTCATACTGCCAGTTGGCCCGATTTAAATTGCGGTGGTAGATTCTTGCGAGTAGATTTCTAAGCTAACTATGTCTACAATGAAGCTCCAAGATGTCTCCCGGTAAATCTCGGTAAAAGTAATTCGTTGAGGATTTCTTAATGGAGATTTTTGAGATGACCGTATCCAGGGCTAAATTTATACAAGCAACTTCCTCATCGATTTCAGGAATAGAAAGATTGAATTGAAAGATTGAATTCCCTTCAATTTTCCGTCAAGGTCAGCACTTCCTGCTGCCCAATCGATTCGCTTGTATGGAATGAAAAGTTGCGGATCTGCAACCTCAAGTTCCACACTCTTTCTCACTCTTAAGGTCAGCTCAGATGGTGTTCTGGCTGAGGTGTTGCGGCTCGTCAATAACCATTGTCCTGACTTGCTGCTCAGCACATTCAACACTTGTCTACGGGACGGGGTTTTCCCGGTACGATGGAAGGCAGCAAGGCTCGTGCTGATCAGCACGGGGAAAGGAAATTCCAAATCGTCATCTGCATACCGCCCTTTATGCATGCTAGACATGGCTGGGAAAGTGCTAGAGAAACTCATCAAGAGAAGACTCACTGACGTGATTCGTGCTGCTGGGGCCCTATTTCCTCGGTGGTACGGCCTAAGAGCAGGACGTTCTATCATTGATGCGATTGCAGAGCTGGTGAACGTGGTCCAAAAGGCAGAGGCATATAGTTGCACCAAGTGAGGGATCGTCCTGTCGGTGACACTCGACGTCACGAACGCCTTCAACTTCGCTAGATGGGTGGATATTCTGGATACGCTGGAAAACTCTTTTCAAGTTCCAGAATATCTAATGTGGCTTTTGAGGGACTACCTAAAGGACTGAAGCCGGCTCTATAACATGACACGGAGCCAACCAAGGATGTAAATTACATCGGATGTTACCCAGGGATCTATCCTTGGACTGGACCTGTGGAACGTGTCCTACGACGGGCTACTGAGACTAAAGATGCCAGGCTATGCGGATGATGTTGCGGCTCTGGTCGCTGGACGCACGGTTGAACAGGCGCAACTTAGGCTAGGTATGCTAATGCGTCGAGTGAGGGACTGGATGACTGCCCACGGACTTAGTTTAGCACTGGAGAAAACCGAAGTGGTCACCTTGACAAAAAAGAGAATCCCTAGGGTAAGGATGATCAGCATTGGAGACATACGAATTGAATCAGAGCCAGCAATGAAGTATCTGGGGCTACTGATCGACTCGAAGATGAGTTTCTCTGAACAAATCAGGGCAACGGCTGAGAAGGCTGCTTCGGGAATATCGGCTCTGAGTCGACTTATGGCCAACGTAGGGGGACTCAGCCCCTCAAGAAGACGCCTCTTGATGATTGCTGTAGGCTCAGTGCTACTGTACGGACCAGAGGTATGGGGCGACGCTCTCAGCAAGGAGGTGTACCGAAAACGTTTGGCACAGGTACAGCAAAGAGGAGCACTGAGAATTACATCTTCGTATCTGACAGTTTCTGATACGGTGGTGAGAGTTTTTGCAGGCGTGATACCTATCGCCTTCCTTGCTAGAGAGCGTCACGCTATTTACCTGCGCCAAAACGAGGATGCGAGCGAGGTGGTTGTCCACGAGGAGAGACAGCGCTCGCTCAACGATTGGGAGCAGTCTTGGGTCAGTTGCACGAAGGGAAGGTGGACTGCGCACCTCATCCCGGATGTGAGGCCGTGGTTAAATCGAAGGCATGGTGAGACTGACTTCGATCTGATCCAGCTTTTGAGCAGGCATGGGTGTTTTCAGTCTTGCCTGCACAAGATTGGTAAGTCACGGTCTTCCGATTGTAGGTTTTGCCCAGGAGAGGAGGACAATGCCTGCCCCGCATTTTTCTGCGTAGGGAACTCTACAGGGAGACGGGAGAGCTCACCCCGGATAATATAGTTGCGGTAATGCTCGAATCGGCTGACAAATGGAACCAGGTGGCACATTATGCTCGGGCAGTCCTAAAATATAAAAGGGACTCATAGCAGCTGGGGGAGCTGGGGGGCATTGGAGCTGGGGGATCGCTTTTCTGGCACTTCCTCTTCCCCTCCTCCCTCCCGCTAAGAAAGGGATCCCCCAGTTTCAAGGCACCTCATGGCGAAACAAAACGAGACCTAGCCCAAAGTAAAGGGTCAAACGATTCCAGGCTGGGTTCTCAGGTTGACAGGGGAGGTGTTCAGTGTGTAGTCCAGTCACCTTCTTGCGAGCATGGAAGTCCCACACTCTGTGCATAAATGACATTCACTTCCCTACCACAAAAAAAAGTCAGCTCAACCAAAAGATGGTCAGACTCGGCGTCAAGAACTCCAAACTCGAAATTCCTCCAAATGTGGGAGAGATTTGCCATATTCGCAGACACAATGAAGAAGTCAATAATAGACGAGCTTTGGTGGAAGGTAGGCTCTTTTGGAGCAATCAGTAGGAGATCCATATATGATTGATCCCAGTTAGATATAGCTGTCCCATAGCCATTGAACGTGATATTTCCCCACGAGGGATGCTTCGCATTAAAATCACTTCCCATGGCATAGAAATCTAATTTTTTGAACAGACTAAGCACTGCTTCCAAGCCTTTAATGAGCCCCCTCATCGAGTATCCATGTCGAACATAGATCCCTACGAACGCAAATGTGCACCCCGTAGCTTGGAGCTTATTATTTCTGTTTCAATACATCTCAGACTTAGAAGGCAGTGCCTTTGGACTTTCATGTGATCTTTGTGAGCCATAGCAACTCCAAGACTTCCCTCTGGATCATCACGCCTGATGATCTTGTATTTCCCCAGATGCACTCTGTGCCTCTCTTTGAGTCCTGTTTTCGATATAAACAAGAAGTCTGGTCTATGGACGTTCAAGTATTCTTGAACGAAATTCCTTTTATAGCGTGGACCTAGTAAACATATGTTGAGGATGGAGAGTTTAATGGACCTCATCACAACAACATCCTTTGAAAGCGAATTCTAAGTATGCAGCTTTTTTTTGCTAGGGCTAGTGAGTTTTTTATAGTGGGAGATAAAAGAGTCCACTTTTCGAATGAGTGTGAACAAATCACACCCGAAAAATTGTTGGCAGTCAGTGCTCAAAACCGTATTTCGGTCATTCTGCGACTGTTGGAGTTGCTGCGTTGGTTGCCGTTTTTGTTGCCGTATAGGCTAGAGTATGAGACACCTTCACGTACAGTATCGATGATGATGATCTCTCGGAGGTTCTTCCTCCTCTCTTTAACTTCTTATGGCTTAGGACAATCTCTGAAACTCGCAGGGTGCCCCTTAGCATTACAGTTGCGCAGAAGATCTCGTCTTTTTTCTCGTCCTTCGAAATTGGACATTCCATGGACTTATGCTGCTGTATCTAACTTCGAGTTCGCAGTTAGAAGCAACGTGGATAAATCTTTGGCTCTTGAAGCACTGGGAAGTGTAATTTTTCTGCAGATGCTCCTATTGTATCTACTTGTACAAAAGAAACTTTATTTTCATTGCTTTCTTTACTTCAAAGTCCGATTTCAACTGGACTAAAAAGGATGAAAGCGTCCTTTTTTCCCTCATAGAGGTTATAGTGGAGTATCTTTTTGCTGAAAGGATATCTTATGTTCCTTCAGCTCAGCCACGACATCATTCTCGTCGTATGAACTGTGTGCGTCTTTCAGACGTTTCTTTCTCCTGGAAGGGTGTAGATGTAGTAAGCCACGCACGCTTCCGAAAATTAAAAAGCTGGTGTAACCCTCAGCTATTTTAGGGTGGAACGAAGCTCGTGAGAAGCTGTTCACCGTCACGTTGAACTCTGGCTCCTTTTCAGAGTTTTGCGCACAAGCCCTTTTGACGCTTTCCTAGAAAGTCTTCAATCTAAGCCTATAGCTAACTATGGGAGGCACCCTTCCCTTTTTGTTAGCAACGACGCTTAGTTGCTGAGGCTTCAATTTCCCTCTAAGTCTTTCCCTTCAAAAACCTCAGAAGAAAAATCTGCGAAAAACTCTTGCTGAAAAACTTTTGCTGCTTGATCCGTGCTGCTTAGACGACTGCTTGACTCAAAATCCCTTGCGCCTTGGTCTTCTTGCCTTACAAAAGAAAAACAAAATGTTTATAATACAAAAATTAAAACCTGTGTGTTCTTATTTGCAAATACACTCTTTGTGAGACTCCGTTACAAATACAAAAACCAAAACTTTGGGCCAGCGAGACCGGTACGTTTGCGAAAAATCTTCCATCAGATTGAAACTATTCGCGAAAACTGAACAAATAATAAATCGTTCAGTAGTGAAGAAAAAGTTAAGAAGGTATTGAAAGGATAGGCCGTGCCAAGCACACAGTTTTGCCAATATGTATAGCTGAAAATTCACATGGCAAAGTATTAAGTGCATGGCTGCGTGAACGTGATTTTGTACACGACACATGTTGTAAAAAAATATGTGGAGCAGAGAGTGAGACTTGATTGCATGTACTACATAACTGTTTGACATATGCTGGCCCGCGGTCATCCTGTGGGCTCTGATTGATGGCGTGTGTTACGTGACTCGTGGCAGAAGCTCTGCATAGCAGCCTGTCCTTAGTGTAATAATATGTTTGTGTACGTCTTGTCCGTGATTGCCCTGAGTGATGGTACGTTATAGTTATGGTCGTGAGTAATTTGAAAAATAGTTGTGGCTACTTGCTTCGGCCATGCGTCCAACTACTCAGCTGCGATTTTAAACTAGTACGTATCATAACTGAACGATCTTGTAGTCCGTCTGAAGAATCGCTCATTTCGTTTCACCTACGGGACTCTAACTAGCGACCTTTAGCTTACGGAGTGAGCACTCTAATCACTACACTATGCGAACTACTAGTGAGAGGCGTTAGTTGAAGCTTAATACAACTTCGTCAGTCATGAGATACCATGAGGTTAGGTGTATTTTTACTCAGTATTTACGTTAAACTCTTCAATTTGATGCAAGGACTGCCTTGTGTCCCAAACGGGTGTAAACTGGGAACACGTGCGTCGGAAATTTTATTTGTTTTTAGGGTTTTGTAAAATAATTTTACAAAACCCTACTAAAATCGCGTCTTGTCTGTCCGTCTGTCTGTCCGTCCGTGTGTCACAGCACTTATTCTCGCAAACTAGTTAAGCTAGAAACATAAAGTTTTGTATGCATATTTAAAGTGGTGCTTTCCTTAAACCTCAACTGCAAAAAAAGATTTACAAGGTATTTAAGGGTGTCTCCCCATATAGGGGAGTGGCCCCTGAAAAAAATTTCATCAAAGGTAGCCGATTTGGGTATCAAATGAAAGGTTTTGATGAGAACTTTCCAAAACAGGTCTTTTTTTGACACTTTTTGCTTTGAGGGGCGTACAGGGAGGGGAAATACACGAAAGATTTGGGTCCTCTCCCCCCTCGCGATTGGACATCTGTGATCCGAAAAATCTGAAAAAAATTATGGAGGTAGGGGTTTTGAGTACAGCAACCACAAATACCTTAGAAGTCGAAATTCGCTCAACTTTTTTAATAATAGTATGATATTCGAGTGTCACGTTTTCCCCAATAAAATCGTATATGTACCCTTAAACTGAACGTAATTCGATATTTAAGTATTCCTACAAAAGGTCCTTAAACATTGTAAGTTTGATTAAAATCAAATGATATATACGGAAGTCATAGCCATTTGAAATTTCTCCAATTACAACGACAATTACACATGATTTTGGTATTTTATAGACTTTCCATCGAATCAGTAGTCCAAGCCCACTGATGTTCCCTAAGTACTAAGAAAATTTTTCGGAAACAAGTAGTCTTTGGGAAAGACCAACCTTCACACATGAAGCGGGGTACCTAATTTTGTGCTAGAGCCACTTATCAATTGATATTCTGGGAAACCATCATGACATGCTGAGAAGAGCTTTGATCTGTACCACTGGTTAGGGGGAGTCCAATCACTGATTACCGTCAACCGCTATATAGTGAGGGGATTATCTTTGCTGAAATGTAGCTATTGTGGTAGAAATAGTTAGAAAATAGTTTGAAGTACATACCAGCTGTGTTTTTGGCAAACTAAACAGAAGTAAACTGGAACCCCATCCCAATAGGTGAGAGGCGTTGATTGTTGTTTTGAAACAATTCCAGTCCAATAGGGTAAGGCCTTTTCATAGCAGATACCCACGTACACCACGTCTTCCTTTATAAGGACTACCTCTGGAATAGCTTACAAAGCAGTTTTGAGCACACACCAGTTGTGTGGGGGTTATACTGAAGGGAAGTAAAGTAAGACCTCATCTCAATGGGTGAGGGGCGCTGATTGGTATACTATATCAATTCCTCTCAATTGATTATCGTGCGGTTAGACCTATTTTTGGCGGAAACCCACGTAACCTACGTCCTTTTTCTGTAAGCACTACCCGTGTTTAATGTGACCCATAGTTCTATTAGTCAACTGAACTAAGCGTCTCTCTAATGAGGCTGTACACTGTAAACTCAGAAATCGCCTGATATGCGGGTGCGACATTCAGCGCTGCGCATTTGTGCACCTATATCAGGTGTTTTCAGTAGATATATGTAGCTCCTTGCTACGGAATGACACTCATAAAAATAATATTGAATCTTGATGCATAAGAAAAACGTAAGTCATGATCGCTCGAAGCAAGGATTCATTTCTTTTATTACACATCTGAGAATAAAACAAGATGCAGTTTCAAGGGTTGGTGATTTTGAATAACTTTAGTTTTTCCAACTATCGACATATTTTTGAATACCCAAGTTTTACCCTAACGTCCATATCCATAACTTTACAACATTGTATGAAATTTTCCGCTAATAGTCTCTATAATCTTATTAAATTCAGTTTTTTATTCCCCTTTCGGATAGGAAACGTATTTTATGGCTATATTTCATCGGATTGAAATGAGAAAGCTCATTGACCGGAAGCTATGGCTTTACACGACAAAAGCCACAATGGCTGGCGGAAGACATGTTTCGAGATTATCTTGACGTTGAGTAAAATCATAAATAAAATAACTTCTCGCCCATTAACCATATCCTTCCATCCCATAAAGAACGTAAAGTTACCGGAAGCATATTACGTCCATTTCTATTTAGACCAAGCATTTGAATCGTTCGTTCGATATATGAAGTATTTCGTGCGAGATTGTAAACGCATAGATGTACCGATTCAGGTTTGTACACAAACTTGAACAATAATTGTACTATACATGGGAAGTAATCTTGACGGCCAGGAAGAACTTAGAAAATTCAATATGAGATCAATGTGCATAATGTTGGCTTTTCACAAAATTGATGTCTCCAGTTTAGACAAGGTTCAGGATTTCCGTTATTTCATTGTTTGTAACTAGTAGTCTTGGGACATTGAGTATTATATAAGTTTGTTGTATTCTCTTTTTTCATGCCATTAGCAGTGAATTCATGAGGTATCACTCATTATAACAGCCACAAACTATTTTTAACCGACTTCCAAAGGAAAGAAGGTTATCAATTTATCACGCATATTTATATTTTTTAGTATGTTCACGCAACTTTTGAACGGAGATAGATAGAAGAGTCCTGTTTTTGGCAAATGATACGTCTTTCTCCCTGTTAGATTTCACTTAAACGATGAGAAATTCAAGTAAAGGAAAAGGACTTTTCGGTTAAAACTAAAAAATTTTCTACTTTTAATCCGATTTTTTAACATAACTGATCGATACGTGTAAAGATTTTGACTGTTAGGGTTTCAAATAGAGGACAACATATTGATCTAAAATGTGTTGGTACAGAATTGTAATCCTTTCAAGGACTCTGGAGATATTAACAGTTCACTATGATACACTGATGTCGAAAGATTAAATTTAAATGATCTTTCGTATGAAAAGTGCCAATTATTTGGCCCTCTTCAAGGATTTGATGGAGATACCAAATCCTTTGGTGACGGCTGATAAAAATAAACAGTATCCTTAATTTTCTGCATGAACCGTACATTTTAACCAATCATTTCTACTGAAAAGAATCACTTAATTAATTCTAAATGCAGCATAAATACATTTCAACTAAATTTAAATGGATAATTTCAGGATGCTTTTCTCTTACGCACTCATTCTTTGCTTACTGATGAACTTAGTAAAGGATCCTTCTTACATCCTTTGACGTAAACGTTACACATAAGATTTGTAAAATTCCCCGTAGAAAGAATAGAGATTGAGTGATTGCAAATTATAGGGTTGATTTGTGCCTTTCCAGCTAATATTATATGTATGTACATTAACCCCAGAAATCTAAAATTAGTGATTTTCATACTAAAGACCGGCAAGAATCTCGACCTAAAAAGAGGATACGTTTCGTTCTATAACTGGTTATTATTTTAAAGATGAACATGAAAATGCATAGTCGAGTTTTCATTGAACTATAAGGCATAATTTTCATGAAAAAAATGTGCCATGCTTAACGGAAAACGGAGGCAATGGGTATCGAATAAACGTGAATGAGTGCTACGGTTATGAACGATCTTTTTAAGTAAATTTTCTTGAGATTGATTGCGGAGTTAACTTTCTGTTTATATATATCTAAATAACATATATATATATATATATATATATATATATATATATATATATATATATATATATATATATATATATATATATATATATATATATACACATATATATATATATATATATATGTATATATATATATATATATATATATATATATATATATATATATATATATAGATTTATATTTATATATATGCATTGGGTCTATAACTTAATTCGCGCGGTTTTTTCAAAAATTGAACGTTTATTTAAGAAGAAAGTTGTACAATAGTATTATTCAAAGTATTGCCCATCTAAAGCTATGACCTTTTCCCATCTTTCTGGCAATTTGTGGATCCCATCCCAAAAGAACTGCGCCGGCTTGGCAACCAAGAATGAATCAAGCCAATTTTTGATATCCTGCTCTGATGTGAACCGTATTCCAGTGAGGGCTTTCTGCATCGATCGGAACAAATAGTAGTCAGAAGGGGCAAGGGCTGGGCTACAAGGTGGGTGGGGTAAAGCTTCCCATCCACTGTTTTCCAAATAATTCTTAACCGGAAAAGCAATGTGGGGCCGAGCGTTGTCATGATGGAAAATTATTGCCTCGTGTCTAGTCGCATATTCCGGACGTTTTTCGGCTACTGCTCTCTTCAAACGCATTAATTGTGTTCGGTAGCGTGCTGCATTGATGGTTTCACCTGGTTTTAGCAGCTCATAACACAGCACACCAAATACAGAGCATTACCCTCGCGCCATGGATATTCGGCTTTGCCGTTGATTTGGCTGATTGGCCGGATATTACATATGATTTTTTGCGCTTGGGGTTGTCGTAATGAATCCATTTTTCATCACCAGTAACAATCCGATGCAAAAATGACTTCCTTTTGTTGCGTTCCAGCAGCATTTCGGACATGCAAAACCGCCTTTCGACGTCTCTCGGCTTGAGTTCGTGTGCTTTCGAATATATCCAGCTGCTTTTAAACGTTTTTAAATGGCTGCTTGAGTGACACGTAAAGATTCTGCGAGCTCTTCTTGTGTTTGGCAACAATCTTCATTGAGTAATGCTTCCAGCTCTTCATCTTCAAACTTTTTTGGCTCCTCAGGACGTTCATCGTCTTCCAAGCTAAAATCACCACTTTTAAATCGTGCAAACCACTTTTGGCAGGTTCGTTCAGCTAGAGCATGTTCACCATAAACTTCCACCAAAATACGATGACTTTCGCAGGAGCTTTCTTCATATTAAAGTAATGAAGAAGAATACCCCGCAAAAATACTTTTTCAGGAACAAAGTTCGATATAATTAAGTGAAAAAAAATTACTGTTGTTAACGCTTCACATGAATGACATACACTAAAAATACGTACAATGACAGTAACTTACCAACGCAGGTTCGGAATATTGGAACGATGTTATACTATACAAATTACGCCATCTCTTAGCAAACCGCACAAATTAAGTTATAGACCAATATATATATATATATATATATATATATATAT